>WBMY01007616.1:29021-173071 GCA_013397315.1 Donacobius atricapilla
AGAGTCTGACCCCTCTCCCTCCAAATTATGACAACTGTAGAAGGGTCTTTCAGGCAAAGATACGGGAAAAAGAGTAACAGTTCTTTGCTCGTATGTTTGTGTTTAACAAGGCAATCGGACACCAGCCGTGGCCGCAACAACAAACGGATAAAAACCGAGCGCAGGCCGCGGTGAGGGAACGCCTCGCTCGCCCCTGCAGCCGCGGCCCCTCGGTGCAGTCCCGCTCGCGGCCGCCGGGGGCGCCGCTGGCTCCCGNAGCCAGGTGCCCTCCTCCCCTGAGTTTGGCAACTTCTTTTGTCTCTCTTAAGTACCCTGTCGTTGTTGTCTCCTAGCAACATATGGGAGAAAAATTCCCTGAGGGAAAGAAACAAAAGGAAGAATCCTAAATCCCAACATACGGGAGTGAAAATGATATGGAAATGTTGGTTTGAAATATTTGGTTTGTCAATATCTAAGTTGGTTTTAATAAAGAAAATATAGCAACATTACAAATGGTGAAAAACGAAATTATTCTGAAAACATTGTAGTAGAATAAGGTAATAATTAGTCCAGTCAATGCAATTTGAAAGTCTTGATCTTTTTAAACGAATTTAGCCTGCCACAGTATTTTAAACTAGTAAATTTGTTGTGTAATTCAAGTGAGATTAAAAAACGCCAGTAATTTTCATGTCAAAGCAGAGAAGCATGTATGCAAGTCCTGAAAAAACTCTTCTTTGAAGCTACAATATGGTTTTGTTAAAAGCTGTTTTTTCTTTAGTTTTTTTTTTTTTTTTTTTTTTGCTTGAATTTGGGCTAAGAGTCATTGTAGATTGCTTTGTTTATTTATTTGTGCAAGGAACTGCATAGTAAATGTAGATTTACAAGCTGTAATCTTGTCTGAGTGGCTTAAAGATTCTGAAAAAAGGCAACAGGCCAAAGTATGAATAATACATGTTTTTCCCTGGGCTGCAAAGGTTGGTTATGTGCTCACATGCCACTGGAAGTTATTTGTGTGGAAATCTCTTTATTAATTGCAGATATAAGCATCCATATACTATCAGATGTGATATTGTGGTACAAACTGGTGTAAGATGGCGTTCCTTCAATGCTCTTTGGTTTATTTTTAGTGCACAGTTTGCAGGACTTCTTTGTGAAGAGGAAGGCAATGGTGCAGATAACGTCCAATACTGTGGCTACTGTAAATACCATTTTAATAAACTGGTATGTATTTATTAAATTCTATAAATAAATGTTACTGACTTTTTTATTCATATTTTTATTCTGAATTGCCATTAACACTAGAAACAATATTTTCATGTAGTTCGAAAAGTAGATTGTATTTCATTAAAACAATGTTTTAATTACGGTTATAGAAGTACTAGCTGGAAATGTTTTTATTAGTGGTTACTTTATAGATGTGTGGGTTTTCCCCCTCTGCCAGAAAAAGTATGCACATTCAGTGGTTTTTTTGAGTTCCTGGAATGTTTTCTTTTGCTATTTGTTTAGGTGCCTTCTAGGAATTCAGTCCATTTTGGAATAAACTAGAAAATACTACTTCTAGAGAATAAAGAAGCACTCCATTTCTTTCGGCTTCTGTTACTCTTCTGCCCAACCTCTTTTGTTCTATCTCTCACTGTGTAGCCAATGAGTATTCCTTCCTTGTAAGTTCTCTAAAACACAACCTTAAGGAAGTGACTTGAGGTTTGATTTTTAAAACAGAAGCAAGTAATGAAAAACATTGAAATTTCTCAGTTAATGCAGTAGGTTTTGGATCAGACCTCTGGAGTCTTTCCTTTCACTTTTTACCGGTTTGACAGTTCCAGATACCTGTTTCTGTGTACATGTGCGAGTGTGTGGACTTGAAGGGCTTACTGATATTTAAAAAGTGTTATTTGTTAATACTAAAGTATACAGTCTTATGTTCAGATACTGTTCTAAGTATAGTTTAACTTGCAGATTACTTCTTTTCACTGCTAAAAAAGTGGAATACTTGGTGTGACTTTTAGGTTGCAGCGAGGTTAAAACGCAGGACCAGTCAACCATTTTAGTTTCTAAAAGATAAGCTTGGTGAGGTTAGTTTTGTGCTTTTGTGAATACTGATGAATTTGCTTCATAATGAAGATAAGTTAGGGTTTTCTAGGCCCTTACTAAGCTAAGGCTTTTTTTTTTTATTGTCTTGAGCCAAGTATATACAAAAAGAGTGAAAATGGTCTCTTATTTAGTGGTGAAGGCAAACCATTACACTGTTAGCCTTTGATTTGAATGTTGCAGTGCTGCTGTGATTGAGAACAGGTATGTTTATTTAAAAACCAAGTTTAATGATAAAGACATAACTCTCTATTTGACATATAATTAGTTAGCTTTCCAGTAAGAAGCTATAGTGGTAAGAACAGTAAAGGCTGGCAAGATTAAGTGTTTCAGTTTTCTTTAGGATTATTGTGACTGTTAATGCCTGGTAAATACAGGTGCTTAGTATTTTCTGCTGAAGATGGTGGGTGTTCTACATCTGCTATTCCACTGAGAACTGGTTGATAAATGAGTGGCCTGAAGTGTCTTTAAATGCTTCCTCAGTTACTAGAAAACCAACCTTTAGAACACTGGCCCAGCATAAAGTATTTGCAGTCCTGAGCTAGGTTCTCAGACATTACAGAAATATGGGCAATTACATCTGCCACTTATAATCACAGACATGACTGTAGCATTCTGTATCCTGGTTTTTATCCATTTTAATGAAAATATACCAGACAGATCGCTTGAATAATAAATAAGTCATGAAGTCACCTTACAATGCATTTCAAGCATGTGTCAGGGCATCACAGCAGCTTCATGTGATACTCATTTGAGCAGCATCTTTTTTGTTGCATGTTATGAAAACTTGAAAATGTGTCTAGCATCTTTTAACCTTTAAAATGTGGCATATTTAATTTCTCTGTGGAAAGCATATCTTGCAAATTTGTGGGAGGTGTAAAAGTTGATAAAGAGATAGGCTTTTTTCCTGGTGTACATTCAATAGTCTTGTGAATTTTAGTGTCAGTAATTAGTCACCTTTCCAGTAACTGAAGCACTGAAGTTTTTTTCCTCAAGCAATAAGGCATCTTGTCAGTGGAAATGCTTTATACTTTTTATTTATTCAAATGCTTCCTTTTCTCTGTCCATAAATATATTTTCTCTTTTTAGAAAAAGAGCAAACGGGGATCTAATAGGTCATGTGATCAAAGTTTAAGTGATTCTTCCTCTCACTCTCAGGATAAACATCATGAGAAGGAGAAAAAAGTAAGTGGATTTGTCGTTGCTAATTATGTGGCACATCTGCTTAAAAGTAGCCCTTTCTGGTAAATCTAATTGTTGCTGAAAAGCGTGAAGAAAATCTTGTTCTGAAGCACTGAATAATAAATAACACGTGATGAACCATAGGTGCTGGCATCCAATGAGGAAATCTCTTCAAGTGCATCTGTACATGCACTTCTCTATTGCTGTTTGTACTCAGTTTTGAGATACTGAAACATATCCACTGGGAAGGCTGTTCCATGCAACTTCCTTTGCCTTAATTTTCTGTTACAGCTTTTCTTGTATACCCTTTGTGACTACACGGGGAAGAAAAACCAGCAGTAGACATTTTAGCAACTGTGTGGCTGAACGCATGCATCTAATTCCTTATGTTTCAATCTGTTATGTCTTTCTCTCATCAAAGAACTGACATCTCTTGACACATTTTACTGGTACTGGTGGTCAAGCCCACTGTGCTGGCAAAATACCTTGTTACTCATCTGGGAAATCTTGCTGTGAGGGTACAAAGAACATAACTGCTGATTTCTGGTGTTGGTATAATCTTTTAATGATTTGACTTTGCATATTATTAAAAAATAATTTCAAATCTGTGATGATTAAAATTTTAGGTTTTTATTACTGCTGCATTAACAGTTGTCTGTCGGTATTTGTATTCTAAATTCAACAGAGGGTGATAACAGACACAATAATGCACATAAGCTTTGGCAATTTTTTTAGGCCTCTAAGAACACATGCAAAACTGCCCACTACACACATCCTGTACAAACAGCTTAGTAAGACTTCGCGTGGATGTGGGTAAACTTAGTTTTACATTATTAAAAATCATTACATAAAAATTTGAATCAATCTTTTGACCCAATGTGTATTATACAAAGGAGCTATATTTATAGAAGCAGGAAATTGAATAGCAAATGTCAGTCTTCAGACTCTTAGTCTCCTTAATATTTGATTTGGATTTTAAGATCCCTTCCATTTTGGGTGGATATTGATTACCAGTTGTTCTTGGATAGTCTTCTAATAAGTCTAATCTTTAGACTTGTTTAATGGTGTAGGTGAATCATTTCATCTTTATTCTGGTAATGAAGAAGAGCACTGTGATGCTGTTGTACCTCTAAATCTAAATTTAGGGCTAAAATAATAAAAGTATGGGGTTTTGGCAGACTTTTTTTTTCTTAGCAACACATTAGTAGAAAAAACAAATTTTGAATTACAGACTACAGAATTAGCTGCATGGTAAGCCCTTACTAATCTTTGCCGTATTTTTTCGTAGTTTTTCACTACTATCATATTTCAGGTCATGTTTTATCAAAGTACATGCATGGATTTTTACTCACACAGACAAAACTTGTAAGTTTGTGGGCTTGTGTTTTTTTGTTGTACTTTGGGTTTTATTTTTTGGTTTTGTTAAATGAATTTCACTGAAGATATTATGCTTCCCAGGTCATACCTGTGAAATCTACGGGGTACGCTTGGAGGGACTTTCAAACTGGGTGTGTTCAGTCAGTGGAGTCAGCTATTTTCTCAGCTTATGCTGTATATTTGATATACTGCATTAAGTATCTTGAAGGAGTAGAGCAGGTTTTTTAGGGTGACTTTCCTTATTTCCTCTTTTGTAAATCCCTTGAGAATCTAGATTTTTGTCATATCACAGTAAATAATTATATCTTTCTTCACAGTGTTTGTGTGTGTGTGTGGCACCCTTGTCCCTCAAGGCCACTGTAGTTTCTGCCTTATCTTTCATCTTTGTTCTTTGGAAATTTGTATAATCTGATCTGTAGGCATCATTAAAGCTTTCTGTTTTGCCAAGCAGTAGCTGTATGAGTTGTGGTTTGGAACCTCTTTTCTTGCCAAGACCTCAAAAACTGTATTTGTGCATGTGAAATATTACACAGCAGTAAGAAGAGGTTGGTCTGCAAATGTTAATATAGGTAACTGTCATTTTTACAAACAGACTCGGCTCAAAGCCTGTGTTTCCCTTGCGTAGTGTGTGTTTGGGCTCTTCTGGGCACTCCGCCAACAAAATCAGTAACAAATATGTAAAGATGTAATAATAAAAAAAACCCTGAACAAATCTAACCGAACCTTTGATATGATTTAATTTTCATGATGATGTTGAAGTTACAGAATAAATAGCTTCATTATGTTCTGATTACTACTGCCTCAGCATTGTTAGTTTCTGTGGCAGAGGTGCTATTTAGAAATGATTAGTGATGAGTCTGTGTCCCTTAGAAAGAGGATTGGTAGTATGTCACTTGACATTCCATTATAATATCCCTTTTCTTCAGGGCCCAGGTGTTTACCCAGGCTTTTGTGGGAAAACCTAGGCCACCATGAGGCTGTGGAAGAAAGTCTTGCTTTATTGTTACTGACAGTCTTACATCTGGAAGAACAAAGGAAGGAACTAAATATATCTGGAATTGGCCTTTGTATAATAGAAGTCTTTTTTTGCCACTGACGTGAAAATGAGGCAAGGTTACCAGCTTTATATGTTTATGACTTCTGAAAAATGTGACTATATTATGTAGTAAGTAACTGCTGTATAGCAGCTGAGGTACACAGGTGCCTTTTCTACTAGAAGGGCTTTGGTCTGAGCTGAGCAGGAAGGGAAAAATTAAAGCTCTACTCTAGTGGCTCATATAATGTAAATTAAACAAAAATGGGCTCGTGACTGAAGACTGCAGATGTCTAAGAAGTTATGATTGAGGAGGCAAAAAGAATAAAATAGTGACAAGGAGCCTCTTGACACTATCACAGAAGTTGGAGAGCATCAGAGGAGAACCTGAAATGCAGGAGCCAGGATAAGTGTCCCACACACTGAGCTACTAATGCATTGTGGGCATCTTTTGCTGCTTGTCCTGTTCTTGAAAAAACATTGCAGCTTTTCTGATTTTGTGGGTAAAAACTTGAACACCTAAGAAGAAGAGGTTGTGGCAGTGCGTCACACTCCGTGTGTTCCCCTGTAGCTGGGAATTTGCTGAAGCCCATGGGAAGGGCAGGTTTTAACCACGTCTCTGTGCACTGAAAGTTTCCAGAGGCTGTGTGTTGGTTTGGAACTGCCCAGATTTTGCCAATGTGTTGTTGAGGAGCCTGTGCTCATGTGTCAGGGCAATGAATTTTATTTGTGAGAAAGGTGCTTGATGCTTTTTAATGTATTTAATGTGCTTGTGTAAGCTGTTACAAGGCAAGTTGTAAACACCCAAATCAAGTGTTCCCAGGGCATTTCCTCACTGTCTGAACAGCTGACTGTAAAAAGGTAAAATGGACCTGCTATGCATCGCGTAAGATTCTGTGGTAAAAGCAGTATCAGATTGCAGGGTTTTTGGTTATCACTCAGCTGCATAAGCAGTGGTTTATTTTTTCTCTTAGAAAACAAAAGCAACATAAATCTGTTTTAGTCCCAAGGAGTCACTTTATAGTATTGTATAGAGTGTTTTAAAGATGATTCTAATTCTGTCATTCTTCTATGAATTGCCTCATTTCATAAACTAAATGATGCTGCTTGAACATTGGGAATTTTATGTAGCTTTTTAGGGAAAAAAGTTCCAAACTCATCTCAGTAATGCAGTATCCCATTGCATTTTTTTCAATCTGTAAGTTTTGTTCATCAGGTTAAAATATTTGACTGTTTAAACCTTTCAACTGCTCTTGATGTCTGATGCAGACTTGTAAGAATGCTAAAGATAAAGTGAAGAAAAGTGGTTTGCAATCACTTTGAAATTACTTCAATTTTAATAATTGAAATAATACTAGATAAATATTATTTGGATAAGAGCTGTGTGGTATAGATCCTAATGGTGATGTGTATCCATGTTAACTTACTCCAAATTCTGTTCAGTCAGAGGGAAAGAAGCACGCCTCTAAAACACCTTAAAAGCTGGTCAGTGAATATAAACCACGTGTTTCAGAGTATAGATACGCTAATATCTATCTAAGATGCAGAACCCAGTTCCTGCTTCCTAAAACTAAATTTTTGTGTGAGTTCCATGAGTTCAAAAAGGGGTCTTCATCCTTCAGTCTTTATTGTTGTTGCCAACGAATAGCATTTCAATTTCTGAGCACCTGTTCTGTACTGACTTCTGTAGGAGTGTAGCTTTTTCTCTTTTAATGCATCTCTTCATGTCAAATTCTGTTGAAAGTCTTAACTATTTGGGAGTACTGACAGCATGTGGCTGGGTAAACAAAATTTCATTAGAAAGCTACTCTCTCTGAGTATATTTAGTAATAGTTATTTTTATCTGCAGGATTCAGAGGAAGGGTGACAATCTTGTTTGACCTGTTGCTCACTAAAATTCTCTGTTAACTTGTGCTGTTTTCTGTGTATATAACTGCCACCCTGATAATCAACTGCATGAAGTTTACTGGAGCTGGCACCAGCACAATGATCTCTTGTGGAGGTCGAGAAAAAATACTTAAGAGTATAAGTTCATTTTCATTTATATTTTCTTTTATTTTAGTAAGAGAAGAAGTAGAAACTTTTGGTCTCAGTTCTCAATATTACCATGGAATTACTGATTTGACTACCTCATATTTTTTTAATCTTACAGTAACACATCGTATATATTATTGAAAAAAGAATAATGCTTTTTGTGTATATTAGCACAGCAAACACCTCAGTAGTATTAGGCTTGTCAGCTGGGATTAGTTAATTATTATAAAATCAAAATGACAAACATACCACCTCAGGTGTACCTAAAAAGTACTCTGCAAGATACAGAATTTTGTAAGGCTGCCTAGGTTACAACTGTCTTTTTCCGTCTCAGAGTACACGTTTCAGTCTTTGACTTGTACTGTGAAAGAAAATAAAACCCCTAGCCAGCAGCTCACCCCCACACAGCCACTTGCTCATTCTCCTCCCATATGGGATGGAGGAGAGAATCAGAAGAGCGAAAGTGAAACAACTTGTGGGTTGACATAAAGATGGTTTAATACCTAAAGCAGAAATTGTGCATGCAAGCAGAGCAAAACAAGGAATTCATTCACCTTCCCATAGGCAGGCAGATGTTCAGGCATCCCCAGGAATGCAGGGCTCCATCACATGTCACTGTTGCTTGGGAAGACAAACGTTATCACTTGGAGAACCCCCCTTTCTTCTTCTTCCCTGACTTTTATATACCGAGCATGATGCCATATGGCATGGGATATCTTTGGTTATTTAGGGTCAGCTGGCCTGGCTGTGTCCCTTTCCAGGTCCTGGTGCACCTCCAGCCCACACAGTGGTGGAGAGAGAAGCAGAAAAGGCCTCGGCCCTGTATAAGGGCTGCTCAGAAAAAATGAAAACATTCCTGTGTTATCAACACTGTTTTCAGCCCAAATCCAAAACACAGCCCCACACCGCCTAGGTGAAGTAAATTAACCCTGTCCCATTCACAACCAGCATGATTTCAATTCTTACAGCTATTGCTGTGAGAGATGCAAAAGTAAAAGGTGCTTTGAAATATCTTTTTCTTGGGTTTGGATCCTTGATTAATACCAGATTACTAGTAGTTTCACTTTGTAACAGTTTCTAGAAGGTAATCTGGATACTTTCCTATTGTATATTTCTTGTGCCATGTTTTGGGTTCTGGTAGACCATATGCAGTTAAGGATCATCTAAGATGTTGAACTGACTGAGACAGGGAAATTGAATGGATTCCTTCTGTATGTCATTCTGCTTGCCTGTTTTGTGATATATATTTGACAGGTATCTTTAAGTTACCTTGCAGACAGTGGAGCATTTCACAGTATGTAACATGATACATAATGTAAACTTGTAATTTTGATAAGAATGAATGAAGGGGGAGCACTGACAATACATAGTTGCATTGATTTCATTAATCTTGCAGCATTTTTGAAGTTATAAAGTGCTACTCAAGTGTTCAGCGCTGCATTTCCATTACTAACAATTAATATTAAGCTGTGCAAATAGCAGAAGCAGTGTGTTTTAGTGTTAAATATCAAAGGAGTAGCTCATTTTGGATGAGTTGGTAGTCTTGCACCTCATAGAATCCTTGGATGGCATTTCTATCATTGATTCCTGAGTCTTTTTACCATTGACAGTTAAAATTATGACCATTATTTCTGTATTTGAGTGAGGCTTTTGAGTATTTAATTTAAGTAATTGAATCAAGAACTGGTTCTTAAGAACAAGTGTTATGCTCAGAGCTGTACGTGTATGAATAATGCTGGCAGGAGTGTCCTACCTCTCCCTGTAAACTATCTCTTGCCTGTATCCTTTTATTACTGTGCCCGCAGCAACTGCTGCTGCCCTGAGTTTTTCTGCTTATACTGTTATACTGTTTAAAATGCTAGCTAGATGAATGCCTGAGCAAGGGCTGTTTTTATAAAAATAAGATAAATTAGGATTTGACTTTGAAATTCGGGGACTGTGGTCATCTTTCATTCTGCAATTATTATTATGGTTATATTACTAATAGCTACTGGTCCCAAATAAGAGGCCAAGCAGATCTGGCCTCCTGTTTGGGATGAGCAAGAGCTATGCACAGCTTTTCATTGAGGATATCAGTTGTGATGAGACAGCTCAGGATTTACAGTCTTTGGTGACACAAAGTGCAGAAAATCTATAAATGACAAAAGAACTGATAGGAGTTCTCTGTGCTAATAGAACATTCTGATATGTTGGAATTATCTGAGGAAGTCAAACAGCAGCTGAAAAATTAGGGATTTAGACATTCAGATGATTTTGCTTACAATAATCAGTAAGGCAAGTAGATTTTAAAATGTTGAGGTTTAAAAACTTGGAACACCCAAAGATTGTGGAGGATAAGAATTTTTGTAATAGAGAAGGCATAAAAATTCAGTAATTCAAGGTCAACCCAAGCAGTTTGGTCTTGAAGGACTATGTGTGGTTGCTGATAAGTGTGCATGTTGTTTTAATTTTTCCAAAGCTGAAGTTAGTCTCCTGTTCCCGACCTCATGTGCTCTTGTTTCTCTGTTCTGCATCTGTCTCTTGTGCCTGTTACTGTCCATCTTTCCTGTTCCTTCACAGAGCTAATGTAGCTCAACAAAACCCAGAAAACTCTGCGCTTGGGTTTTTGTTGCTGCTTTTCAACAGTTTGAGTGGACAGACAGGAGGTCTGACTAGCTAAGCACTCTGAGAAAGGCAAGAGTGGGGTCAGGAAACCTTTTTCTTCCTTTGTAACAGTGAACTGTTAAATGCGGAACATCGGAATGTATTTTAATCAAATAAACTCTGGTAGAAACCCCTTTGAAGAGGGCTTATGCATTCCTGAGACAAAATGAATTGCAAATAGGTGTAAATACCTTCAACAAGTTAAACGATACTTCCGTGTGGAAATGTTATGAATTATTAATGCCATTTAAAAGAAAAGCTGAACTCATTAATTTCTTCTGTACTAGAAGAAATTCTAGTTCACCAGAAGCGAACAATTGTTCGCTGGTATTGTTTGTTTTTTCCAAACATGGAAGTCCAAAGTTTGAAAAGATACATTTTATAACATCTCTTGCTGGTAACAGAGCTAAAATGTAGTTACACATGTGTCCTTTATTTGATTCTTTGATAAGATGCTGATCTTTTTCACGCCTCTGACAAATGTTTCTCTGAAAGTAAGTTAAAGAAAATGAATGAGCAGGTGCTGATCTTTAGAGGGATAAAAGGAGGAAATGAGCTAAAAAAAAAAAAGAGAAGAATTGGAATGCAAGTGCATTTGTGAAGTCATATTATGTAGTAATTTTGTAGATTGAATCTTTTTGGGAGAAACAGAAGCAATCAGAATGTATTTCCTTCCCCTTCTTCATTCCCCTACACCCTCCTCTACAAGAAAGCAATGTATGGAAGGTGCTGTAGAATTACAGAAATCTTGCACCATAATTGTTTTATCTTCTAGCAAGATGTAGCTGTTGGAGTTAAAATGGGATTACATAATTTTTTAGGTAAGAAACAAAAACCAAAAATGGGATCCCTGGTGACATATAAAGCTTTCTGATGAATCATGATGTACGAACTCAAGGCATTTTGGATTGGTATTTAGCTGCACCATAAATGTGTGCTCTTCAAGTTGTTTAGGATGAATATTGTTACAGGTGCTTACCCAGTGGCTGCATGGCAGTCACGCCTTATTTTCGTAACAGTAAGAAAGATTTCAGGAGCTGCCTGAATCTGGTCTGCCCGACTGTCTTACTTGTGAACCAAGATTAAAGTTTCCTTTGTCAATTTTGTCGTTGGCCCATTATTTTTTTAATACATTCTTCGTTGGAATTGTGTCTTCTGCTAAATCTTGATTTTACAGAACGTACCGATTGCATTTATCAGCTCTGCGCAGGAGTTTGGGACATCTAAACTCATTCCTAAGTATATAAATGGGATATGTGTGTTCTGCCTGCTGTTAATGCTCCCTTAACTTTCACTCACTGCCAGTATTATGTGCAGACCTTGTTTAGAGTAATTTCTGTCCTTTATTTTCCTTACAGTAAAGCTTGTAAAAGATCAGGCTTTTGATTCCCATGTGGTTTTATGGATGAATGTTTATTTTGGTGAGCTGTTGCTACGTTTTTTGGAGTTTTTTAGAGCAGTGACTGAATAGAAAGAAGTGAAGCATGCACAGTTGTCCATCAGGAGTAACAGTGTGCTGTTTTTCTGGCAGTAGTGAAGATGGCTAGTTGGTGGGGTCTTTGAGACAGACTTGGTTGAAAGTTGTCATATTTGTTAAATGTTGTGGGAATTCCTGTCCCTCTGTTAATCCTTTTATGAATCCTAAATTGGATATTTCAGAACTCTTTTTGTACTTTTAATGCATCTTTTTGGTAGAAGAGAGTGCAGCTGCAAGAGGTCATTTTGTGGGAGCTATGTCTCTTCAGCAATCTCAGCAGCTAGTTGTTGAAATTTTTATTCTTATCAGTGTAAAAGCTGAGCATTTCTTTCAGAGATTTACCTGCAGTGTTCTCCAGTTCTTTGATGTTGTATGCATTTGAAGTCAATTCACATTTAGAAGTGATGCTTCTTAACTTTCCTTGGGAAGACAAAAGATGATTAAAAAAAAAAAGAAAGAAAAATGGTGAGAGGAAGTATAACCTAAAAGGAGGAGGAAATGCAGAGTTAAAGACAGCAGATGTCTTGTGAATGAGATACTTGTATGCAGAAAGCCTTTGGATGGGTTACCCCTGCAGTGGCTTTGAGCAGAAAGCTGTAACCTTGGTAAGCTGCCCTGGCAAACTTTGTCTTGATGATTTGAATCTGAGAGAGGAATTTGATGTGGTTGCTGATGCTTCACTTTACAAAAATCAAGCATATTCTTTCCAGGCACTGAATTGTTGGTGCCTCTTTCCTTCCTGCTGTTCTTATGTCCCTTGTCCTTCCTGACACTTCCTTATGTGTAAGTACTACTGCTGATTTCAGTATGTTACAAAGTGTAATTAGAAGTCATCCTAAGTGTTCCTTTGATCAGAATTTTATGTTTTTTGCCTTTTAGATGTAATTAACACTGGAAGTTAAAGAACACTAGAAAATCAACAGAAAAGACTGTAAAACATGTTCATTTAAAAATTTTCTTATTGTTTACTGATACTGTTGTGAAGTTTCATCTTAAAGTGTATTAAAGTCATTGCCCCTTGGCTCCAGAATTATAAATAAAAAAAAATTCTTCAGGATTATTTGAATTTCCCAGTAGAATGACGAAAGCCAAAGAAACTCAGCCAGTGGTTAACCATAGCTTCCTTCTAGAAGCTTGTCTGGAGTTCAATGAAATTGTTACTCAGGTTTTTCTAAACACATCCACTGATGATGTAGTAAGTTTGATAGCTTAGAACTGGTGAAAGTCTTCTGTATCAGCAGAATCAATGGATAACATGGCAGTCTTGGTATAGATGTTTCTGTTTTGCCTTGATTCCTGCTTGCTTTTTCTGTTAGTATGCGAGGTAGTGTGGAGACTGTTACATTTAAGATGTTATTGAAAAGACTGGGCAATACATTTGAATCCTTCTTCTCCGTAGTAGTTTTTTTTCTTTCTGATGTGTTTTCCAGGTCTAAAAAGAGAGAAACAAACAATCTCCCCTTGAGAAAAACATAAAAGAAAACAAACACAATCTCCTTGATCTAAAGCTCCTTCAACAAGCCTGTATTACCTTATGGTATATGCCATTGTAATTATGACACCTGCACACTTTATTATGAAGGGAAAAGCTCCATATTTCTATCCATGTGGCAGAGTGGAAAAAAAACCCAAGTTCACTTGAGTGTGTAAAAACCCCAAACCTAGAAATCTCCGTCAACTCTTCAAAGTGTACCTGTCTTTGAGTTTTAAGAAGTGTACAAGAATTAAAAGAACTTTATATATTGCATCTGGCAAATATAGTTTTACATAATATTTTGATGATGATAGCTTTTTTACTTGATTTATGAACTTTCTTAGTTAAACTGTATTTCATTCCTGGCAAAATCAGTTTTGTTAAATGGATCTGGGCTGGTTAGAGACAAGGTGATCTCTAAGTCAGTTCCCTGGTATTTACAGTTCATAAAGGTAGAGATTAAAGTGTTTTGTTTTCATCTTTCCATCTAGGTTGTCAGTTAACTGATTCTACTTTACTAGAGAATTTGAGAACCCATTCTCTTACTCTCTCAGGCTGATTCCATGAAATAAGTTTCTGCTATTTCTTCTGCTGTCACAGAAATAGAAATGTGGATACTTGGTCATACCTGAATAGAGTATGCACGTATTGCATCTCGTCCTGGTGCCTGATGAGAGTGGTTGTGCAGGTGCTGTTGAACAAATGATGTTCTTTTGAAAGTCTGGGCAATCATTTGGTTGGTTAGAGAAAGATCAGCGTGGGTAATTTTTAAGATTCAGGGCAATTACTGAGTTTTCATATGGCTATTTAGACTTACACATCTTTTCAAACTGCTCAACGGGATTTTTGAACTCCTTGTGTCAATCCCTATGTATGCACATTTTATACAAGCTCTCTGTAGAAGCAATCTGACCAAATAGCCGTACATTGTGCTGTTCTGCAGAATTTTGTGTTAGTTCACAAAAATTCCACAAATATGTAATTAAAGAAATAAAATACTTGAGTGCCAGTAGCTTGTAAGTAACTTTCTCTCACAGCTGCAATTTCTTTGCATCTTCTGACACTGACTGTCTAGGTAAACTATATTACATTGCTGAGGAAAAAATGACATGTTTATGATTAGACTGGAAAAAATACTGAACTTCTGTGTTCTAAGGTTAATTGTTAGTTTTGTCAGACTGGCTGTTTTTGTAAAGTGTTTGTCTAAACTATTCAGACAAATACAATTTGGGTCTGATTCTATAATCCTCCAAAAATTGATTTCTGCCAGTATGAAAGACTTCTGTTATACAATAAAGGCTCTGGGATGAGAAGTTATTTTTTCTCTGTTGGTGCAATTTTGTTCAAAATGCTAATGCTTCATTCATGTTTAAAAAATAAAAATTAAAAAACCCCTAACTGATTACATTCTCAGCTTTTTTAGGAGGCACATTTGATTTGTATAGCTTTTGGTATTTTATTCAGTTTACCATGGAGAATACTTACTTAGTCTGTAAAATGTATGTCCCTTTTTTTGGAAATGAAATCTAAATCAGTTTTCACATTGTTATGCATGGAGATGTTAGTAGGGGAACCAAAGCTAAAACCTTGCATTAATTTACATTAGTATCCCCACAAAAATACTGTGCAGGTGCAGAGATACAGAAAGGTAGAAATCTTTGGTGAAAAATGAAACAATGAAGATCTTTGAAACAGAAGCCAGAAACAGAAGTCTTTGTTTTTAGTCCTGTTTCTTTTGTTGATTAAACGATTATTGTGAAGATAGGTTATACTAAAAACATTTCATTCATAAATGCTGGTTATTATTAAAGAAATTGTTTGTGCACTTTGAAAACAACTATAAATACTTGATTTGCTTCTATGAAATTATATTATAAAACGTTCAAAACATTAATGTATTTTCCAAATAGCACAGGACATTATTGCCGTCACTCTTCAGTTTTGGTAACACTTGATGCAATATAGAATGAGTTATGTTAAAGGTGAAACTGAACTTAGTTTTTATTGTCCTTTACAACTTCTAGAAATATAAAGAGAAAGAGAAACACAAGCAGAAATATAAGAAGCAGTCGGAGTCCTCACCATCTTTGGTTCCATCTCTTACTGTAACTACAGAAAAAGTAAGTCAATGTGTTTTTTCTCCTCTTCCACTTCAGTTACTTATGTCAAAATTTCATGATGTAATCATTCCACTGATTACAGTGCTTTATACAGAGTTATGTGTGTGTATATATATGTATGTATATATACACGCAGGAGCTTTATAATAGCATAAATTCTGTAATTAGCAGGTGCTCTGGGTATGTTTTCCTGTAATGTAAAATCCTAAAATACTTGGAGGTTTAGGATACAGAGAAAGGCTTAGAGTTTTAAACTTAAATTGTGAGTCAGGTGTCAGTGATACTCCAGTAAACTCTACTTAATTGAAGTATATTTAATAATTTGAGAATTTTTAGGAAGTCTTTCAGAATTCACTTCTGTAGTCTGAGCTGACACTGAACCTGTAAGCATTTAAAACTGCTAGTTATGAAATTACAGCTCATGCTTCATATAATTTGCCTTATTAGCAGGCTGTTCTCTTAGGTTCTCTGTCCTTTCCTTCTTGTTGATGTGTTAGAAAGTAGCTAATTCCAGCAGCAACATATGAGGTTAAATAATGACAGTTCTCGTACTCAGCAAGAATCACTTTTGCTATCCACCAATAAAATGAGACTAATGTTGGCATTACAGAGTGGGCAGTACTACTGAGAAATGGGTTTTCTCTATTGAGAAATGGATTTTCTCATTTCCAAGTTGGAAAAAACTTTGTCCCATTCCTGGGGGAATGTTTGACATCAGAGTCAGGGAGTCATGGTTTGAATTGAATTGTGCTTAGTACACAGATCATGGGGTTTTAGCAAAAGTGTTGAGGCTTGTGTTTAACTGTGTGTGGTTTGGTTACTGAGGTGTTACATTCAACAAATGTATTTTTGCATATGGTACACCAAGATCTCATCAGGACAGGGTGAAACGATTCAAATACCGACTTTCTCTGGTCTCTGGAAGGATTCTCAACTAGTGGTATCAATTTCAGGAATAATCTCTAAGAAAGTTAGATGTACACTTTGCATATTTGTTTAGTCTCAGTAGTAAGATTATTAACTTAAGAATTCAAACCTGCTGACATCCAATTATTTGTAGCTCACACTTCTGTTGAGTCTTGTTTTTTGTTCTACTGTATTCTCTTCGATGCTGTTGTGTCAAGTGAAACTTAGTAGTCATTGGTTTTCTGAAACTTAATGAGACTATTAAAAAAAATGGATGAAAAGGTAGAGTCAGTTTACTACTTTGCGGGTTTGATTTAAGAGCAATTAGATTGCAGTCAGTGAGTGTGACAGTTTCTATTGAAATCAGGTTGTAGAACACTTTGAGTAGTATCGACTGGTCCACTTGATTGGTTATTTCAATTTATTAATTTGCCTTAAACATACTCCTTTTGAGTCTGAGACAACTAAAATTCATAGCCCGTAAGTGTGGCTTTGTGGAAACTTGTGTGGAAACTTCTTTAAACTTTACAACCTTTGTTTAGGTTGTATACTATGTAAGATCTTATTTTTCTTGAATTACATCCCTCTTGCACTTTGATTATCTAATCATCATAAGTTTTTACAAAAATGGTATTGCTGTACATTTCTGTAAAAGTTAAAGAAAATGTATGGAAATATTACCTTTTGCATCCTACCTATTAGAATATGCTTTTAATGCCAAAGACACAGTTGGATTCAGTTTTTCTGCTAAGCTTATTTCTAATTACTTTGTCCTCCCTATCCTTTTCCTAATTACAAAGTTTACTCTTTTGGATAGGAAAGAGTAAGGGATGAACTACACAAGGATGGGCTAGAGCAAACACTGAAGTGAAAAGAAAATCTCTACTTCTAGAACTTAAATTATAACTTAATTAAACTTAGACAGAATATTAATTGTGGAATTTGAATATCATCATGCCCTTTTAGTTTTTTTGTTTAATCTTTTGCATGTGGATTTTCTTTACCTAACCTATTTGCTTCATTTATTGCCCTTTTTAAATACTGCTTCAAATCATCAGGAAAATTGATGTTCAGCCTTTTTGTTGGTGTTTTTATTGGAAAATTGGTGTTCAGAGGTTCCTAAGTGCAGTTATGTTTTTAAAAAAATGTATCTACTGGATATATGGAAATGATTTCTTTTTTTTGTGGTTAGTTCCTTCAGTTAATTTTTTTCTAGGTTCTTTAAACACCATTTACATGCATTTGCTTTTCTAGGTTATAAGCTCATAATGTGTTCCTCAAAACTTTGAAATTTTAGTAATGAAGCAAGCTTTATTTTTTTCTAAGATGAATATTTGATTCAGAATATTGGATTAATGTATTACTTTTGTGTCCTTTTACATGGAGTTGCTAGAATTGATTTGAACCTGATCACTGTTACACAGCAGTCTTTCTTTGTATTGAATGCATGACTTTATCATCATATATAATCACTTCTACTACCATAATGTTCTTGTAGGGGAAATTGAAATTTGAAATGAAATTTGTTTTTCCTTTTTAAAGATGTTAAACCTTAGTAAATCCAGTGGTAATGACCATTTATGCAGGTGATGTCTTAAAGTATGTGTTTATCTGGATGAGTGATTTCTTTAGATAGAATCATGAAAAGCTGCTCAATAAACTGAATTTACCTTCCAGTCGTGTAGTTGAATTGCTTGCAGAATTTGATTTCAAGAAATTTTACTGAGGTTCCAGCCCCTGCTATTTTGAGTGACACTTTTGTGCATCCCTGTAATGTCGCAGCAAATGTTGTTCAGTCTGAATCAGTTAAGTTTGAAAAAGTTTGAAATAAGAAATGCCTGACTACTCTTTGATTAATGTAGTAGCAGTATATTTTTTCACTTTTGGGACAGAGATATAGAATGTTTTAAGAAGAACTACAATAACTTAGGAATTTGAATTCTTTGCTGACTTTCCTTCTGCCCACCTTTTTAGTTGGAAAGAGCCATCAGCTCCTTATTTACTCCTAGTAAAAAATTTTGTCTCACATTTGAGCTTTGCTGGCTCACTCCAGCACTGCAGGGAGATGAGGAGTGAGGGTTATGATCAGTTTGTCACTGGTTGCTCCTGCAGCTGTTTAAGGAGAGGAGTCCTCCCCCAGCTCCAGCATCCCTCCCATGGCAGACAATCCTTCACAAACTTCTCCATCGTGAGTCCATCCCATGGGCTGCACTTCTCCACAGACTACTGCAACGTGGATCACCTCTCCCCAGGGTGCAGTCTTCAGGCACAGCCTGCCTCCAGTGTGGATCCCCCACAGGGTCACAAGTCCTGTCAGGAAACCTGCTCCAGCATGGGCTCCTCTCTCCACAGGGCTCTGGGTCCTGCCAGGAGCCTGCTCCGTGGGGTCACAGCCTCCTCTCAGGCATCCAGTTGCTGTAGTGTAGGTTTCTTCCATAGGCTGCAGGTCAATCTCTGCATCCCCATGGATCTCCATGGGCTACGGGGGCACAGCTGCCTCACCATGGTCTTCGGCATGGGCTGAAGGGGATCTCAGCTCTGGTGTCTGGAGCACCTCCTCCCTCTCTTTCTTCACTGACCTTGGTGTCTGCAGAGTTGATGCTCTCACATGTTCTCAGTCTGCTCTTCTCTAGCCGCTGTTACATCTGCCCAATAACCCTTTTCTGTTTCTCCTTCTTCAGTGTTGTCCCAGAGGTGGTGCTGCCATTTCTGATGGGCTTAGCCCTGGCCAGCGTTGGGTCGGTCCCGAAGCCGGCTGGAATTGGCTCCATCGGGCATGGAGGAGGCCTCTGGCAGCTTCTCACAGGAGCCCTGCCTATAGCCTCCCCAAAAAACCTGTCTGTACAAACCCAGTGTTGATTTTGGGGTTTTTTGGGGTTGATTGGTTTTTGCTTGGACTATGCTCGTACCAGCTGGCATTTTTGTGGAGAATTACTTGCCATGGTCCTTCCCCTCTCTGTGCCTTACACATCTGCGTAGGGCTAAAGACCTCTCAAACTTGGGGACGTACTGTGTATACCACAACTGATTATTTCACGCTTACCATAAATCCCCAGAAGTGTTAAGTCTTGCTGAGGGTGGATGGTGTAACTCATCAGGGCGCACAGAGCGATAGATGAAGAGCGTAAAAGTGATGGTAGCTCTCCTGTGCTTGGGGTCTATTTCATGTTAGTGTTCATGATTCTCTGAGTAAGCATGTAGATTTCAGTACACCTTATAGCACCTTCTGAAATGCAAATTGCTGTAGGAGCAAAATTTTCCAAAGCAGAACTGTGTTCTCTATGCATAGTCTTCAAAATCTGCCAGGAGTGGGATTCAGGCTCACAGTCAAACCAAATCACAGCACAGTGTTTGCAAATTAATGCCTACTTGTCATTGCCCAGCCTGGTATGCAAATAGATTGAAATATTTGCTTTCCTCAAAGCTTGTATATTTAGTTGTCTTCTGTCATTTGCAACTGAAAAGTAAGGTTTATGTAAATGTCTTAGCTATTTTAGTAAAATATGGAAAACTTTGTATAGCTGCTATACAAAGCTGTATGTAAAGATGAAGAAACATTCTGTTGTAGGCCTAAATTCAGAGGCATCCTACTTGGGGCAGGAAATGTGTGTATGCTCAATTTTAAGAGGACGTGTTTGTGTGGTCTTTAGTGCAGATAACTGTAGATACTGTTTTAAATTCTATTCTGTAAAGAACTGAAAAACTGACAAGCTCGTTTTAAGCAGATGAGTAGCTTCTAGGTTTGATCTATATTTTTTTTAAGAAGCTTTAAACAACTATTTTACTAGGTGGCTTGAGTATAAATAGCAGTAGATTTTTTTTTTCCTGATTTTGCTTTCATTTTCTTTCTTATGTTATCAAAATTGTTACCACAACTCCAGATTTTTTTCAGTCATGAGAACAATAATATTCCCTTGTATGGTTTCTTAATGCTGTGCGCACAGTTTCCCTGCCCACCCAGTTACTTTCTGTGAAACTTCTTTTGTCTATTGTTCACCAATAGGAATAATTCTGGTAAAATTTAACAGACGTATAATGGGCCTAAAGATGAAATTTTTGAAAGCCCTGTGGAGAGTGTATGAGTGTAGGAAAAGGGTCAGAATTCTTGAGGGTGGGTAGGGATTGAGGAAGAAATTTGCGTTGGAAGCTCAAGAGTGTTTTTGTACCTGTCAGAGAGCAGATCTGAAGTAAGTGTGTCTCCTTCAGTTCTCTCATGTGTCTTCTTTACTTGGTGATTCTTAAGGAATTGCATGAATGGGGGATGGTTCACATGTCAGGGAGCTGATTTTGGTTTGGTGTTGAGGCTGTAAAGTCATAAAAATCCAAGTTTGTAGGTTCTGGAACCTTGAACAGTTCCACTGCTGATGGAACAACATTTCCAGTTTAACAAAAAAGGCATAAAAATTGTATGTTTAGGAAAGCATTAAAAGTTTATTTTCTAATTTAGAATTTTTAGCATAAAATAACAATACCCTATTGAAATAGACTATAAAGACCATACCCATGAGATTTTTCCATTTACCTCAGTGAAATAAAAATTTCAACCAAAGCACTTGTGCATTTTTTTCCACAGAATTATATTTTATGTACTTCAGTTGTTTGCTGAGAATCTGCACAGTTCAGCTGCTGTAATTCCTGCTGTTTCTAGTTACAGTAGTATTTGAACACTTCTGTGTTTGTTTGAAAGAATGAGGTCCTTTAAACAGTTGTTACAGTTTTTTGTGTGACTTGTTTTTTTAATTTCTTCTCTCTTTTAAAATGCCAGACATACACAAGCACTAGCAACAACTCCATGTCGGGCTCCTTGAAGCGGTTGGAAGATACCTCAGCTCGATTTACAAATGCAAATTTCCAGGAAGTTCCTACACACGTTTCAAGTGGAAAAGATTCTTCAGAGGCTAGAGGGTCAGAGAGCAAAGGGAAGAAATCCGCAGGTCACAGCTCAGGTCAGAGGGGAAGAAAGCCTGGTGCTGGAAGAAATCCAGGAACAGCTGTGACTGCAGCTAGCCCTTTTCAGCAAGGTACTGATTGTTACGCTGTAACACAACTTCTGCTTTGTCATGAATTAGAATTTTCATGTATGCAGAACTTGAAAAATAGTTAATCTTTTATCTTCAATAATGAGAATGTTATTTCACTTCAGGGAAAAACCCAACTGTTTTCAGGGTAAAAATGTTTGTTGCTATAATATGAAAAAGAAGGTTATACATTTTAAAAGGCAGAACTGATGCTTTTTTTTCAGACTGTTACGGTGTTCTCTTTAGCTGCAAACAGAAATGTCTTTATGTGCCAGAAAGTAAGTCTGGGTAATACGAGTTTGAGTCTAGAAGGCTTAGCTTTTTAAGGGAGTAATACTGATGTTTTTTAGTTAGTGCACTGGCTAAAGAACAGAACTGGACTACCTAATGCATAGGATGCCTTGGCCCCTCAGTAATTTTTCAAGATGCAGATATTTAATCTATACCATTTTCTTCAGAGTGAAAGACCTTTCTGCTTAACTGTCTTGTCATTGAATGATATAAACAGAAGATGAGGATGTAAAAAGTATGTAAAGTTTATTTATTGTAGGTAATACAAAGTTCTTTACTTTTGCAACTTGCTAGAACACACTATGTGCACTATGAACACTTCTAAAAAGCAAATTTTATTTCCTTTCATCATCTTCATCAGAGTTGAAAAAATGATTTAAAAAAACAAGTTTTTTTTAAATTAAAAGATCTAAAAGGTTTTTTTAAAAATTCCTTAATTATTAAAACCTGTTATTTGGAAACACAACAAACTAGGCCATCTATAAAGTAATTTTTAGTGATTTTTCACTGTGGTGTCTAGTAGCTGACTGTCCTTTAGGCTTTGTGATGTTGATTTTCCTTCGAATTTATTTATGCAGTGAACAGTTGTAAATTTTTCTAGAGCTCTTTCGATATTTCAGGGTTTTTTAATTTGAAAGAAGAGGAAGTGGTTCTTTGTTAGAACTATCAAAACTTCGAAAATTGCCTCTGGAATTCTTTATTTAAGGAAAAATCTTACTCCAGGTGGCAAAATAGATCTTTTACTATGTGCATGTATTTTCTTTTGGGCTGCATAAAGTGAAGTTGATATAACTTATTTACAATACAGAACAATATTTTACCTTTTTTAAATAGCTGTATTTATGTAAATTGTATTTTAAATGGAAGTCTTAACAATATTTAGTGGAATACTAAAGATAAAACACTAGTTTTTAAAGGACATGGGGTTTTTATGCCTAATGTCATATTTAGGAATATTTTCTTGATGTTGTCATCAGTCTGAATTCTGTGAAACGCTACCCACATACACCCCCCTATATAAAATCAGTGAATTTTAGTGCAAGTAGATGTGTGTAGTTCCCAAGAGTGCTTCATTTTCTGTCTTGAATGCACGAATACAGGGATGAAATGACAGCATTCCAAGCACTGAAGAAGGAATGTAATTCTGTTACACAGAGGATCTTAATGATTCCGTGACAGTGATAAAGAAGTCTTAAAATGCCTATTTTATACACTGTTTTTCACTTTCTCTCTTGTACTTTTGAAAAATGTCTTTTGTGGAGCTCCTGCTCTGCCAGGTAGACTTAAGCCTAATTGTTGCTCCCCTGACCTGTGTCAGACCCTTGATTTTAGGTAGAATGGTAAGGAAGATGGCAGGCGTAGTGTATATGTGCCCATAGCACATTTCTGTCAGCTTTCTTGTTATATATGTGTATGTTCAAAAAAAACTGCTCCAAATTGCACCCAAGTGTGTGTTACGGCTTCAAAACAGGTTGGATGTTAAAGTTGCCTAAGCAACAAAGTTGTTACTCTTCTTTTATTCCTTTTCACCTTGTTTGTGCCCCAGATGCAAATCTGAATCTCGGACAGGAATCTGAGAATCATATCCAGCAAAGTGAAGATCAGCAGGAAAACCAATGAGTTATTTAAAAAATTCTTTGGCTCTTGGTAAAACTTTTCATAAAGTCCTTTCACATTAAAGTTTTTTATTCTAGGATTGTAATACTTCCCATGAGTTTTCATCAACTACAGGGGAAAAACATAATTGTGCGTTCTTTTTTTAGGAAGCTTTTTGGGCACTCCTGGAAGCATCAAGTCATCGTCTGGAAGTTCAGTTCAGTCTCCCCAAGATTTTTTGAGTTTCACAGACACAGATCTGCGAAGTGACAGTTTCACGCATTCTCAACAGGCTTCGTCAACCAAAGATGTACATAAAGGAGAGGCTGGGAGCCAAGAGGGAGGAGTCAATTGTTTCACGTCCTTGATTGGTCTCCCTTCATCGTCAGCAGCTGTTTCCCAATCTAAAAACTTCGACAGTTCACCGGGAGACATAAGTAATTCAAGCCTTACTTCTACAGCATACAAGCGAGCTCAAACTTCTGGAATAGAAGAAGAGGCTGTAACAGGGAAGAAACGGAAAGGAAATAAGCAAAGTAAACATGGGCCTGGTAGACCTAAAGGAAATAAAAGTCAAGAAGGTCTTTCCCATCTTTCAGTTTCTTCTGCTTCCCCAACTTCATCTGTGGCATCTGCTGCAGGAAGTGTGACAAGCTCTGGTCTTCAAAAATCTCCAACTTTGCTCAGGAATGGAAGTTTACAAAGTCTTAGTGTTGGTTCATCTCCAGTGGGTTCAGGTAGGCATTTGTTGGATTTGTTTTCTTACCTCAAAATAGGTTTTTATTATTTTAGCTATTTTTCTGAGTATGCTTTTCAAGAATGTAATATCATTTAAAGTATCATGAAAATCACACTGGGGAAAAAAAGGACTGTTGGAAAAGTAAGTTTTGTTCCATGTATAGGTGTCACTGTGCTGTAGGTGGCTATAGTAGATTGACCTGTATATTGACCTAGAGGCTATACAAATGCAGGTTTTGAAGTTGTAAGGGGGAAAGTTGCATGAAAATAGATTCTTCGAAAATTACATGTGACAAGTTCAGCTAAAAAAAAAAAAAAAAGTGGTAGTTAGTATGGACTTTGTCTGTGTGTTCTGTTACACAGAGAAAACAAAATTAGTACTCAGGTATATCATTATTGCTGAATGTGTCCCTCAATTACATTTTCCCAATTTAGCTTAACTGAAAATCAAAATGTCTACATGGGGAATGACCAGTTTAAACATGTAAAATTATATTCTGAATCTGGACTCCTGTGCAGCTGGATGACATTTTCATATTCTTGTGTGCTATTTAGCAGTTGAAATTGGCTGGTTTGTTCTTCCTCTCCTCTAAATGTTATGCACATCTGGGGCTGTGAGAAGCTTTCTGTTTCCAGTAAACCTGTGTGTGGAATGGCCTGGCAGAATACCCTTATCCACCAAAGGCTTTGTTGCTCTGAAGTTTCTTTCAAAGCTTTTGTGATATAAAAAGTAACAAATTGCTTCACTTTTGAAACATCGAAATTTTGTCCTTTTTGTTGTTATAGTGGGCTTTGGGGATTTTTTGCTTAATTTTTGTGTTTTGGCGGAAAAGAGAAATGGAGCTTCAATACTGGCTTATGGTGAGGGTTTTATGCTTTTTGTATTGTATACTTTCACTCTATAAGCAAGAGATATTTTTAAAATACGCATAGTTTGAGGAAAAAAACCTTGTATTTCTTTCAGAACAAGGCAGGTACTTAAAAACTTGATGTCAAAGCCACATGGTTTTAAAGCAGTTAGATACAGGCAAATGATGGTTTTTGTTATGGATAGTAATAGCAATAGCAGCAGCAACTATATTAAGAAATACTTTTCCTGTATTAAAAATCAGTGGAGAGAAATGGTATATGACAAAACTTCATAGTCCACTGTTTATCTTTCTGTTTAAAATACAGTTTTAAGAGTATGCTCACCTCTTATCTGTTATGAACAGTGAGCATCTAACAGATTTACATCACTGTTCTGATTATTATAGTATGATCTTTGTTATTTCTTTATAATCTCTTTGAGGTGGATTTTGTATTGTTGGAGTTGGAGTAGGAGATAAAGTACAAGGTCTTGGTTTGAAGTGAATGAGCCTCATTTCCCCTCTTATATTTGTCGTAGAATATTCTGCTCTCATCAGCTCCTTGACCAGGCCTTTCCCTGTCCAGGTCCATTCTTGTTTCCTTTGTCCTCTTCATTATATCTCACTCTTCCATCTAGAAAATGCCAATGATAATGTTAAACTCTTTGTAAATAAATACGTGGATGGAAATACTGTGTTGGTTTTATTGCTTTCTTCATGATATTCAGCCTATAGTTTAACATCTATTAAGTATACTTAGATTCTTGGTGGCCAGCATTCGACTTGTCTTCTAAAACAGTGATATTTACTGAGGATACCAAAGAACATGGATATGAATAAATGAACAAACAAAATTAGTAAACAAAATCACTCCAGCAAAAACAAGAAAACCCAGAGATACAAAACCAAATTTGAGCACGAGCTCCAAATTTTTCCAGAAACTTCTGCTTGAATCAGAGCATATTCATGTAATGTACTCTTCTCCCTCATCTCCCTTTTTTACATGCTGCTCTCCTTGCTTCATCATAAGCTTTTTTATGGTTTAGCAACCCAGTAATCCAATTTACAACAATTTCTCATGTTGCAGTGAAGAAGGACATGTGAGTATTACCAGTATTATCAGAAACATGTATTTTCTCAGACGTTTCTCTTTTCAATGTGCCCACCACATGTCCACAAGATCTGTCAAGTGAATTTAAATTATTTGACCCAAGCCCCCAGATAAGATTTTGTGCATGTAAATGTAATGAATGAAAACACAGAGTACTCAAGTCAAAAAGTTTTTATTGCCTCTTACTCGGAATTACCTTGATAGCTCAAAGAAGCTGAATCAGGAATGAGCTAGACCATACTAAACAAAGCTTTTGAGGGACTTCTGCAAGAATTTCCTCCTCCTTTTTTTAGTAGTCTTCCTAACAGCAGCTATCTGAAGCTATCATTCTCTTTCAGTTTTCTTAAGAGTACTTGTTGAGATCCGTAAAAATTATGAAAAACGTGACTTCACAGATGTATGATAATAGTGTTCATAGTTAATGTTCAAGTGAGATGAAGCGTGAAGGGAAGCTTATTTTAAAAGGTAATGCAGATTCAGCATGTGCTATTTATACATAATGTCTTCCCAAAAAGTACGATTCAGAATAAGTATATTCAGCTGATTTTGTAAAACTATTTGACATTTCCAAACTTACCCAGTCCACAGGACTTCTGTTTTCCTGCTTAATAAGAACAGAGATGTA
The DNA here is from genome assembly GCA_013397315.1 of Donacobius atricapilla. Taxonomy (NCBI): domain Eukaryota; kingdom Metazoa; phylum Chordata; class Aves; order Passeriformes; family Mimidae; genus Donacobius; species Donacobius atricapilla. The sequence continues at coordinate 55,562 of WBMY01007616.1, forward strand.
CCATGAATATAGATACAGTATAAGGACGTGTTATTAGAAGCTGTTACAACACGTACACTCAGATTGTACTTCCATTGCCATGCAACAGATCTGATGTGTTCAGGGTTAAACTTAAATGTTGAATCTTTATGCTATTTATTGTTTTTTCTGAAGTGTATTTATAACCTAACAGGAAGCATTTTATGCATTACTTTAACATTGTATTCAAAGGAATGAAATTAAAAAAGTGAAATAAAATTTAAATTGGTAGGGTGTTGTGGAATTTTTGCAGTAAATTTACCTTTTACTAGTACCCTCTTTAAACAAACCCCACCAAAGTTCTTTAGATACCAACTCATTTACAAACCATACTTCTCTTTTTGTTGGGAATTCTTAAGCACTGTAAGTTTATTGTCTAAAAAGGTTTAAGTCACTTATTGGAGGAATTACATAAAGCTAGTGATGGTTCACCCCAAATAGGATTGGTCTTTGGAGTGATTTCAGGATCTGAATCTTTTAATAGGGAGACTCTGTGTGTTGACTTAATCTGAACTCAAGAATTTTATAGAGCCATCTAACTTTCCAAGTCATGCTAGCTGTATCCTCAGGATTAATTAATTCAGGATTCATTCTCGGCATCCTTCTATGGAATAACATTTAAAGATTTCTGGCCCGGTGTTGTAAAGCACTGAGAGCTTGTGTCCCTCAGCAATAGGAAAAAAAATACTTTATGTGATGAACAGTATCTTCTGACTTCTGTGGAATAATGTAGCAGAGTAAAATGGAAAGAATCAAGTATCAGAAGTTAACTGAAATTTCTGTTTCATGGTAGATAAAGTTCTTGTGCAGTTGTCTTCCAAGTTCAGCATGGATTGTAGTGCTTCAGGCACTTCTCTGCCTTTCCCAATTCTGCTCTTGATTTCAAGTGTGCAGCAAAATGTATAGTATCAACTTAAGTAGCTAAGGACTTCAGGGGATTATTTGCTTCAATATTTTAAGTTTTGTAAAATTGATTTGATGCCCTTATATGTATTGTAAACCTAAAAAAAGCTAATATTTTTTTTTTCTTTAAGAAGACTGGAAAAGATAAAATGACCAGTTGGGCCTCAAAATGATTAGCCTGTTGTTTCAACACCTTTACTGTGTTGATCTTCTGGAATTTCTTTGTCCTGACTGAGGTGAAGTTAGAATTTGTCTTCCTACATTTTTATTTCTGCATCATATATATTCTACCCTTATCCAATCTTCAGTATGCTCTGGTTGGTAACACTAGATGCTTTTTGGAATAAAAGACTCATCCAAACCCAGTACTGTACCTTATAAAGCAGTATTTCAAATACTGAGAAACCGTTAATGTTTTTGGCACAGGTCCCTCTGAGTTGATCTTGTCTTGTGCAGTCAAGTTTCAGCTTTGCAGACGAGTTTGCTAAATGCTTCAGATTAGTTCCATGTATTTTGCTCTCCTTTCCCATCTGATTCAAGCAGTGCTGAAACCTTTGCCAATGTTAGACACGTTATGCTGTACAGGATCATCGTACTGTGAAGCTCATTGTTGCACTGATGACGTGAGGAAACTCTGAGTTTCAAAGTAGAAGAGTAACTTGAAATTATTCTCTCTGAGATATGAAGTCCCTTAGTACTTAGTTAAATCTTCATGATGCTGTGTTTAAAGTTTGAGTTAGTAGCTGAATCTACTGGGAGAAAGAGTTTAGGAAAAATTGTTCTGAAACAGTTTGTACTATTATGCTTATCTGCAAAGTGCACCAAAGCAGAAGTCTTGCTGTGTTAAAAACCCAGTTTATATTCAGAAGAGATAGAATATAAAGAACAAATTGATACTAATAGATATTAATGGCCTTTTAGGACTAAGCAAATGGTATAGAAAGCGCACAAGGCAAAATCAATGCATGGAGAATTTCATTCTTCATATTTGAGGCTGAACAGAAGTGGTGTTGAGGTTGGTGAATGGTGTACAAGATTAAAGTGGTAAAATCGATGATTGTTGGTGTAGAAGACATGGAGGCATTCATCAGGTAATGGAAGAAATCACATGAGGTAGTAGCTTATGAAAATGGGGATTATCATGAAATGCATCAGAGTTCTTATGTAAAACAGTGGTTTTCAGCAGCTACAGCCAGAAGTTTCCTGATGATGAATACCTCAAACTTCCGTGCTTTTAGACTGTCAGTGTTAAATTTCAGTAAGTCTTCAAAACTCACGAGGTTGTAAGAGAGACTGGCAAGTAGTTAATGTTATGCAATTAGGATGTGTCTGACAGAAGAAGGGAAGATGTTATGACATACAAAGGTGTAATGATTAGTGGTGGATATTGAGAGTTATGGAAAATAACGTATTGGACTAATTTATTTTTTGTTTTTTTTTTTTTTTTTTAATAACAGATGTAGTAGATATTTACATTTCAATTGATACAGCGTGACATTTTAAATAACATCTTGTAATGACAGGAAGTCAGCAAATTCTTGCATTAACTGTAGTTAATAGCTAAGTTTCAATTTTATTTTGATCAGAGAACTATTAAACCAATGTTTACTTTATTTCCCCTTACGCTCAGTTGGTCAGAGCATGGTGTCATGAAACCAAGGTCACAGCTTTGAGCATCAGCTCACCTAGGGGTTGGACTCAGCAATCTTTGTGGGTCCCTTCCAATTCAGAATAGTCTGCAAAATCTATTGGAAAATTCTGCAATTTTTGGAAGTCTAGTTATGCGGTCAGGGTGAAATGAATCTCTTGGTCAGCAGTGCAAACGAAGAGTTACGTTGGTGGAGCTAAAGTAGAAGATTGTCTTAGAAAGATGGATGGATACTTGGAGGATAAGGATGGCCTTCTGGGGAAAGAAGGGCTGTAGGGAAAAAGGATAAAGGTGATAAATCAGTTGTGTCTGTGTTTCCAGTGCTGAGCTGTGTTTAAAAAGGTTTTAATGCATAAACAGCAAACTAATGGGAAAGGCAGCTCTGCATTCAGAGCGTGTCTGGTCTTTGAATACTACTGTGTGTGAAGAAAAGAGCCACGAGAAGGATTCAATGACTGGAAGAAGCACATTATTGGAGAATAGCTAAGGAGTGAGTTTATCAGACTGTGGATATCATATGGGGAACTGAAAACTAGTACAATGATCCTTAACCTAACAAAAAAGTAAAACATGCTCAAGTCAGAGAAAGTAATAGTTGAACAAATCTCAGTTCTGAAAACATGTTTTCTAGAAGATATGGTCTAGTCAAATGTATTTATTTGATTTGCAGGTGCAGAAAGTCCTAGAGCTAAGAAGTCAATGTGCTTTCAGAAATTCTTGAACCTAATTCTGTGCTGAATCATCTCTTTTATTTTTAAAAGAAAATTTATCATGGTGCATCTGTTTAGCATATGACATAGCTTGTAACAGGGCAAATAATGCTTTTCAAAATGCAGTAGTTAGTAGTAAATTTTCAGGTAGCATGGGTCTGCTAGAACTGGTTCCCAGCATAGTTATGTTTTATGCTTTTATCAGAGATTGCGAAGTCCTTTGCTTCTTGCTCTGAGGGTCACAGGTGGTTTCTAAAAATGTGTGTGGTAAATGTATGTGCTTGGTTTAATGGACAAAAGAATACTGGACAATGAACCTTCTAACAGAGATGATTTGAAAACAGGTATGGAAAACTTCTGAATAATGATGGAGAACTGAACATTATTATACTTCAGGAAAAAAAATAAGGCTATTGTCATCACTGGGACACTCATTTCAAGAAGGAGTAGAAAAGTTACATCACAATTAATTGAAATTATTCCATACATGTTGTAGGTAGCAAAGTACTATATTTATTTATGATGCTAATTTCCTCCTAAAATGACTGTGAATGTGAAAGCTGAGAAGAGGTATACAGTGAGTGATATTTTTAAGACATGCTTTTCAAAGAGTCTGAAGCTCTTTGCTAGACTAGAATATCTTTGAGAATATTTCAGTTTACAAAAATGTTTAGAAGCATGATCATAGCTATTATACAAAAAGAATTACTATTCCTGGTCAAGATTGTTTTGGTAATTACATACTGGTAATTGCCCTGTTTTTTGCCTTTTATTTATTTATTTATTCTTAAGTTAGTAGAAAAATGCAGTATAGTCCTTAATTGGATGGGCTGCTGGAAACAAGAAAATGTTCCACTCTTGAAGTCTCCAAGCTGCCTGACTTTCCATGGAAGCAGTGTTTTGTGCATGAGATGCAATTCAGCTGCCCTGTGAGTGTTGCAAGAACAGAAACTCTTGGAACATCGCTTTGAAACAAAACTTGATTTAAAACAAGGCAAAGTTTTCCTTTCTCAAAAAACTGTAAAGTTTTTGGTTTTGAGTGAAAACAGATGGGAGGGCTTTCTGAAGTGAAAAAAACTTCCCAGAGAAGGGAAGTTCTAATAACTGGGATAGAGCTTCCATGTTGTGCTGCTAAGGCCAGCTAATTTCAGAGAAGATCTTGGCAGCTGTGGAAGTTACATGAGTGGTTAATTGTTGTATGAGAATGTGTCTGTCAGGTTAAAAGCAGAAATTTTGAAGATTGCATCTTTAAACTAGATTCCCAAATTATGTGAGTCTGGGCATTAGCTGCTATTTAAGTTTCAAAAGATGTTGTTATTTATTTATTAAATATTTATTATACTCTGACAGTCAACAGCAGATAATATTTTTAAATTATGAAATTGTAATACATTTCAGATGCTAAAAAAGACTCCACAACAAAATCAGTATGGGAAAGGGAACATGTATTTTCTTGACTTCCCTTTTAGGTCTTTCATTTAACAACAAAATAAAGTTTTGGTAGTTACTAATTTCAGGAGAAAGACATAGTTTTAAACACCTTAGCAGAAAGATGTAAATATTTCTGAAGTGTTTGAAATGCTGTTTTTATTCAAGCTTTGTGAGTCTTCTACCCAAATACTAATTTAAATACAAGGAATTCTGCAAGTCCAGATTTTTGCCCATACAGAATTATCTGCAGAATTGGTGTCTAAATACAAACTTTTTGAAACATAATAAGTATCTTTATGAATACACAATTTGTTAGTTGTATCTGTATTGGCGGAGAAGAAAATGGACTGGGAAAAGCTTAAAGGCTGCTTGAGTTTCTGTAGTTACTACTTTCCAAATGTAACTGTAAATCTGCTTTGTTTGGTAAGGGAAGGTTTTCAGAGAAGTTCATGAGTTTTTTGTAAACTGCTTGCTTTTATCTTATATTTGACCCATAAGCCTAGAAAGTGCCTTGGATATATTTGGTGTTAGGTTTGAACTCCTGATAAAAACAAACTTACTTTTAGACCTGGGTAATCTGTGTAAACTCTGCTGCATGAATGAGATCTGGCTTTGCTGCTATTGTCTGCACAGTGAAGAAAATAAATTGCCTGCTTTTCCAGTGACTGATTGTCTTTGCAGATACGAGGAGTAGAAGTATGTGGTGTTACCATTATTATATTAAAAAAACAAGGGCAGAAAGAGAAGATGTACTGAAGCTTCCAGTTGTGTGCTTAGATTATGTTAGTTCTTTAACTCTTACTATAAGGCTAAGAATTAAAATTCTAAATAGACTGGGGGAGTAAGGAGACACTGTGAAGCAATTAAGATTTCTCTCCTGTCAGATGTCTTTGTTTCTGAACTTGATATTTGCTTTAGAGGTGTATCCCTTTTCTGAAGATCAAAGATATATTCCTTAATTCTATTGCTGCTTGGAAAATAAAGTGAGATACAAGTGTTTGCTTACTTGTAACTGTTTAGTTCCTAGAAACTCCTTTAAAATGGGTTAACTTTTAAAAAAGGACTTTCTCGGTGATATCAAATTAAGAGGTTATTTGTGTCTATATATTTTAAAATTAAAATATTCATCTTCTTGAGTGTGAACATTTTTCAGCATCTGGAGTCAATTACTAGAGTATGGCATTCTTTGTAAGTCAAATGTGAGATAGCAATCAGTCTTTTAACTCCATAAAATCTGTTAAAGGTGACATGGGAACATAAAAAAAGTGCTTGTGGGGGAGGGTAGACAAGAGGCTTGACTATAAAAGGAGCAGTAGGGTTTTTACCCTTCCTTGAAAATTGTACTTCTCAGATCTTACAGACTTTCAAGTCTTGCAGAAATCAAATATAGCTGAAAAATAAGTGATGTGTATGTGTTGATAGCTCTTGAAGCATTTTTGTCCTTCTGAAGACTGTCCAATTCATATGGTAAAATTCTTTTTTTGTTGTTGTTGTCAGTCAGAGGTGACAACATTACAGTCAGGTTTTTAAAATCAGAACGAAGTGTACTTAGCATTTAAATTTTCCATTTATTTGACGTGAAGAGCTGCAGTACCAGAAGTTAAACTGATTGAAGCTTGTCTCAGGATTATATCTGGGGAGAGGCTATGATGTCTAGAGCTGTTGTTGATTATCATAATAATTTCTTCAATTCCCTTGTAAAGTTTTAAAAAGAAAAAAAAAAAAAGAAATGCTAACATAATACAGTGGCAAAAAAAAGACCTGTTACCTTAAAATAATTGAGGTTTTCAGTGAAAGATGTTGCTCAGGGACAAATCCATTAAGACTTAGAATGGAGAGATTCATGTGATGCTCATATAGGATGACACATTCGTATAGGAGCTATTCTGCTTTTTAAAACAAATACAACAGGGCCAAGTGTCTGATTATCAAGTCCCTATGCTACCTCCTTATGTCAGTAATTTATTTTTCTTCTGCAAGCAGGTGATACGGGTGTGATAGGACTAAGCAGAGCAGCTTCCCGGAGCTGCAGGCGGCCTGCCGTGCTGCGGCGTCGCTTGGCCCGGTGCTGTGGTGTCGCTTGGCCCGGTGCTGCAGTGTCGCTTGGCCCGGCTGTGCGGAGGGCTGGCAGCGGGCGCTCCCTGGTAGCTGTGCGTGCCCGAAGCTGTGCTTGGGCACCGAGTGGCAGCGCCCAGGGCCTTCGCGCTGCGCCCGCCGCCTGCCCGCCCTTGTGCAGACATTGCCTGCACGAGCTGCATGTACAGCCGTCTGAATGTGAGCTCGTCTTTGATGAATCTCCTCAGTGTGATTAAAAATGCAGAAAATTTGCAGCGGTAAGCCAACTGTATTTCCAGAAGGTTACTCAAATAAAACTCCCCTTCAAGAGTATTAGGCGTACTTGAAAATGTGTTGTAGAAACTTGATAGAAGGGTATGCCATATACACAAAACGTGCTGTCAAAATCCTTAGCAGGACAGTTCTTGCAAGGGCTTTTGTGGTGGTAATGCGGGAAATAGTAATGAAATAAACTATTTTGTATTGTTAGAAAAGCTACCTCTTACCGATCCTGAATGTAAAGCCATTTTTTGTCCATTTGAACCAAACTGGGATTTAACACCTAGTTTAGCAGCAAACTCATTGCTTCATACTGCTCTATATATACTTTTTATTCAGCTTTTAAATAGAAGTCTTCATCTTTCAGTGTCAGATTTGGTAGATATGTGAGAAGGCCATAAGGATAACAGGAAGAAAACTGTTCATTTTGACAGTGATCTAGCTTGCTGCATATGTTTTTGTGAGAATTACATGCAGTGGTAGAAGGTTCAGAAAAGGGTTCTCACTAACTGGAGTAACAGGAAAATATGGAAAATCTTGGTAATAAAAAAGTGAGTGAGCTTCTATGTTCTTTGGACCAGTATAGCTCTAGAAATCTGAGTTGAGGAGGGATTTGTGGAAGCTGGTAATGGAACTGAAGAATACAAATGTGACTGGGACTTGTGCATGAGTAATCCTATTAGATCCTACGTACTTGACTTGGTTTTAGTTCTCTTTCCCATAGGTTATTTGTTTTGAACATTTGTGAGATAAGAATGACAAGAGATTCCAAGTAAATTAAAAAAACCTCAGCAGAACCCTGTTCCAACAAACAAACAAAAAACCAAGCGCACCCCTCATTCCCCCAAACAAAAAAGTGGCTCATAAGCTGTCAATGTAGTTAGCTTTCACATAGGAATGTCAAATGCAAATTGTTGGAATTTGTTTTGTTTGGATTTTTTCACTTCACCCCCCCTGCCAAAGTGTGATAACTGTCACGGACAAATGCCTGATCTGACGGATTTAGGGCTTGGTTACAGCAAATAACATCCTTCCTAGGGACAAAGTCACTCGGCTTTTTTTCTCTTGTGGAGTAGTGGTAAGCTTGGAATGGAACTGAAGTTTTTGTACGCATAACCAATTCCCCTAAAAACAAGCAATGAACAACCACAGGGTGGTGGCTTGGATGTAGGTGGTAATACTGAGTCATTTCAGAAATGGAAGTGAATGAGCTGGAAGCATCAAAGTTTTTTCTGAGCAGAACTGATTTTAAGGAGAAATAATTGCAAGGTTCTAAGTAAAGCAAACAACAGCAGCTGCTGTAGGGATTCGATGAAGAGAGGAAAGTGCGGGAAGCAGCTGAGATGGCAAATAGATGAGACCAATGAGAGGTGAAGTCCAGCTATTACAGCGCATATATATATATACATACACACACACACACACCATTCACCATCCCTAACCCTTCTTGACACCTTAGCATGTTGGATTTTAGCATGTTGTACAATTTGGCTGTACATTGTAGCGGAAAACTGGGTGGCTGGGAGGGAGTACTTCCGAGCAGGAGTCAGGAAAGACATAGCTGCCAATAAAGGCAGTTACACAGGAACCAAGACAGTAGCTCTTTTTTCCTTCCAGAATAAAACACCTTTTTTCATCTGCCTTCTACTAATTTATGGAGTGTGGAAGGGAGTGGTGGTAGGGGAACAGTTCTCCTTCTGTTCTGTTGAGGGGCTTGGGGGGAGTCTAGAATTAGCTCCATCAGTCACAAGCAGGGCTGATCTAGTGTTGGCCCTTCCTTGTGTAATTGGATGAGGTCTGTGTTAGAACAGCTAGTGTTTTGTTAGCCCTTTAACTGCATCTCTTCCTCATTTGTCTATGAAATGTTATCTTAGAGTAGTAAATTTTGCATTGGGGACATGTCTATTCCGCTTTGAAACTTTCTCATAGCTCTTGAGTGATGTTTGGGAATACCTTGTATGTGATTGCTTGGATTAGTGGTGGCTCCTGTTTGGTACAGTTTTAAAGAAACAAAAGCAAAAGGTGTAGCTTTGGCAGTCTAGGACTGACCTTGTTTGAATAAAATAAAAAATAAAGAAGAGAAAAGAAAAAAACCCACCAATACCCCAAGCCTCAGTTGGGTAGGTTCAAACCTACCCAATGGTTCCTTCAGTTTGAAAGGGATTTCTTTAGTGTTGAAAGCAATGATGGATCAAAATGGCTGCTATTTCTTGTGCACAAAAATCGAGCATAACTGGAGAGAACGGTACAATTAGAATCAAATAAAGGCTGTGGAGAGTAGGTGTGGGTGAAATGAGTCTGCACTCAAGAGTGGCAGACTGCAGTTGCATTGTGCCTTCTCACCCGAGAAAGAGTTTGTATAATATTACGTGATTCCAGTCATATTAGCTCTGTGCATTTTAGTAATTTTTTTCCTTGTAAATTATGAGTGTATTTTTTGTATTTTGTTAGTTCTCTGAAAACTGTTAAAAAGGTAATCAAAATTACCAGTTTCATTTATTTCAGATTAATGCACTTCTGTCAAGAATCATGCAGAATTTTGTATATTGTGCATTATTTCTGTACCACAAATTTAAACCCCCGAACATTAGTATTTATGTTTTTCTAGAGAACACACTTTGTATGTAATACTTCAGTTAAAATATTCCAAATTTTAGGAGTATTTCCTCTGAAGTACTGTTGGCTAGTTATTCAATTTTAGTCAGTAGGTAAAAGTCAAAGCTTTTAAATTTTTTAAAATTGGTTCTTAGTTAGGTTTGTTTGTTATCCTTGAGTATGAATGACTGAAGTTTAAAATGTCTTTGTTCGTTCATTTTTTTTGAAATTCTGATGTTTAGAGGACCCTTCAGAAGAGTTAAAAAATGGCTTATGACAGCAATGTTTAGTAGCTTCTAGTTGTGGAAAGAGTAAAGAAGAGAAAAATAAAGCGTTAAGGGCAGTTGCCCTGTTGGAACCCAAAGAGTTACTGCAGTCAGATCTCAGAGGTGGGTGCAGGTAGGAAATTCCCCCAAGGGAGTATGACAGAGGTGTTGGCCCCACTCTGGCCCGTAAAGTAATTTGTTCTATTACCTTGCCAAACCTGATGTGTAAACTGAGGGCTGTGTTCCTTAGTAGTGTGAAAGAGTGAAACTGAAGTCATTGTGGAGTCACGAGGTCATTGTCCTAAGCAGGAATAAGCTGGTGGGAGAAGTGGAAGAGGGCTGGCGTCTGCATGACTGCCACCCCTCTGCGAGTGGGCATGACAGTGCCATGGTGCTGTGGAGGCTGTGGTGGAGACTTCAGCTGCACAGCAGAGGAAGTGAGTGTGTTCCGGCACTTCAGGATCAGAGATCAATAAATACTCTCGAGAAACCTCAACCCGTGAAGGAAGGGAAGTTCATGTGAGCATCTCCTTTGGTCTAACACTAGCTGGATGTTCTTTCTGTGTATCTGAGTTGGTCTTGAACTAAGTTCTCTAAAATCCAGGAGACCCAAGTCCAGGACTTGGTTAGACTTGATTGCTTGAGCTCATCTCAATCTACCAGTGAAGCAAAACAGATGCCTTATGATTAAAATTAGCAAGGCAACTTCCTTTTGAGTTTCTAAATTTGTTGCAGACAATGAAATTAAAATCAGTCATTCCTTGGGGGGACTGAGTGCCACTGGAAAGAATTTGAATTTTTATTTGTAATACTAGCTTTAGAATACAGCTAATTGGCATGTGCTGGAATGTTCTTATAATTGACATTTAAAATCTAACCAACACTGATAAAAGAAATAAGTAAAAATTACAGTGGATAGAAATAAATCCATTTTACAATTTGTGCTACTGTAAATGATCAGAGCTCTAATACAAGAAAGATGTATTCAGGTGTATTATTGTTCACTGGAATTCCTGTCTATACATATATCCTTTTGTGTGTCTGTTAAACATGATCTTAACATGAAGCCCTTTTTCTCCGAACTCAAAAGCTTTCGTGAAGTTGATGAATGCCATACATAATGGTAAGTTATATTAGAATCTTTTTCAGAGGTTCAATTATCACAAAGGGTAGCCTTTTGTGGAAAAGCCTGATTGAAGGTCTGCATATTCTATGGATTGGGTGAAATACAGGTCTGCAGTGTGTCAATTGTTCAGTACTTGAGTGAAAACTTTTGTAGATTGTCTGCAGGAGCCTGATAGGTCAATAGTTCCACAGTTCTCTTTTTATGATCTTTTTGTATGTGTGAAGTAAAACGATAACAGTTTTATTCCAGTTCTGAGATTCTTTTCTTTAATTTTGTGAATAGTGTTTTCTAGTCCTTCTTCTGTGCTCCATTCATAGGTGTGTTATAGTGGTGTCTACCTCAGGCATTCTCCCACTTCCCTTCCTGACTACTTAAATTACTACAAGTAATGCATGTGAAGGTAGCCTTGTTTTGTCCATTCTTTGTTCTGACAGCCTGATGCTGCTCATTTGTGTCACTGATAACAGAACTATCAGTTTCAGGGGGAGCAATATTGAATCTTTAATGTATCTAATGACCGTTTCCCTTTAGTATTCAGCACTGGCTTTTTACCCCTGTTTCTGTATTCACTCATAGCCAGTGGAAATGAAATATCTTATTAAATTAGTTTGGTTTACTTTTTCAAGGATACTGTTAGTTTGTAGGAAACAATCACAGCTGTATTCACAAGTTACTGGAAGATTAAAACTCTCTCATGAGGCTAATTTTGAAGATTGTCAAGTTTATTTCTCAATGTGATGTTAAATTGGTGTCAGGTGATCTGTTAATAAAAGTTGGAAATTTTTATACATTTGTGCCAGCCACAGATAGAAGTTTTCTTACTGCTGTACACGTGTGTTAGAAGAGCAGTGCTGTATGCATTGCTAATTGTATGGACTTGAAATTCAGTGTATGCAAAAGAATTTAAATGTTTGAAACTTTGCATGGTCAAGTTTTTGCATTTTAAGCTAGCAGTCATTATGGTTTTATAGAACTTTTGCTTTTCACACTGTCAGAGCCATAAATTACACCTGTTTGGCAGATGTCTAGAGGTGTGGGTCTTAATAAAAATTCTAATATTACATTAACTTTCTGTTTCATAGTATACATGTGGTGAGAAATCTTGAAATTTCTCTAGATTTGCTTTGCTTTAGTAAAATAGGTTTAGCTTTTTTTCCGTTTGATATAGGGTTTCCCTCTCACTCTCCCAGGTATACAGTGCTCTGAACCAGCTTTGAGATGAAGGAAAGCAAGCTCACCATTTTTCTGAACAAAAATAAAACATCTGAAGGGTATCTGACAAAGTGTGCTGAATTTGGACTTGGTGAGTTTCTGCTGTTTTATAAGCAGAGCCTTTTTGCTGTTTAATGTTGAAGAGTTATAGATTACCAAGAGGGTGCAGAATAGAAATCGATGGAATGCCATTTGTGACTTCTTTCCCCATTGCACTCTTTGGTTTTTTAAACTAATGGCATAGATAGTTGGAAGGGCATATATTGCCAAACAGTAGTAATGCTTTATAGAACTTACTGCTGTGGAACAGCATAATGGTAGCTACGTGTTCGTTTTAGAATGGTGTTTGGACAGGATTTATCATCTAATTACCTTCTTCTGGGGTGGTGGGAAGGTGATGATGATATTTCATGATACCTTCTGAGGTTAAGTTGGTTACTTTTTTCCCCCAGTGTTGCCTTTCTTTCCTTCCCTCCCTCCCCTCAGCCCGATATTGTAGGGCTCTTGTTTTGTCAGAAGCGTGTATCTGGGTGAAATCAATGAGGGTAGGTAGAAATTTGGTAATACGAACAGCAAGAAGAGATCTTGTCATGTGTGTTTCTGTAGGATGAAAAGAAAGTATTAAAACTTGAGATAAATATTTAAATAAAGGAAGATAATTATTATTTTTTATTTACTCCAACAGCATATTCAGATTATGTGTCAGGATAATGCTGAGGATTGTAAATGTCACTGTCAGTAAGAGCTGTGATGGAGTCTGTGTGAGGAGCTTGTTTTTTCATTGCACTGAGTTTAAGCTAGCTGCACATCAGCAATAAAGTACCAAAAAGAAAACCTCTGAGTTTTAGTTTGAGTGGAAACAAATACAAGTTTAGAGGAGAGAGGTTTATTATTAATAGTTTTGCTACAAAGGTGGGCAAACCCTGTCAGTTGAAATTTGGTGCTGACAAACTCTGAAGGAGGAAAGATAATAGCTAAAATATTGAAGTGGTTTCAAAGAATCTGGTCCTCAGGAAGAGGACTAGGAAATGGAGTCATGAAAGCTGTTCCATTAAGATGCCTGCCTTAATAGAAAGGAGTCAAGACACTTCAAGGCAGACAGTGGCACGCTGCAGTTTTGCCAGTAAGAGACTTGGTATATTCAGTGCTATGTTTTGCAGTAGTATAGTCAACTTCTTATATCTTTCATGCTTTTTTCAAAACCTTCTTCTAAAACCCACAAGATTTGCAGTTGAAAGCTGTAAAGTTGTCACTGCTGTTCACTGTGTGGTAACAATGTGCTTTGTCCTTCCAAGTCATACTCTGGATCTCACAGTCAAACTTCTTTGACTTGACCTTGCAGTCTCGTCTCTTCTTCTATGGCTCTACCTCTGAAAAGGAGCAAGAGTGCTAGATGTATCTGTATATGCATATATATACATACAGAGCATACATATCTCTTGGCAGGTTTAGTGCATACTTTTAAAAGAAGACTGTGAGAAGCAATGACCTGATTATTTTATGTTAGAGATAGCTGTAAATTGTAATGTTTGCTTGTTGCCTTTCTGTGGTTACTTCAGTTCTTGCTTGTTCTGTATTCTGTTTTATTTCATACTCCTGTTGCTGTTTTCAGGTCTTAGTTATTGATTGTTCTGTCTTAAGCTGATTTTTGAGTTGCAGTGAGGAGAGTCATAATAGAGAACAGACATCCATTGTGCCAGTCTCAGTGCTATGATTGTTTTTAGAAGACAACATGTTTCCAAAGAAACTTCAGTTTTGTAGCCTTGGCCTCTCCATCAATGCAGGCAAAATTCAGTATATATGCTATGATTTTTTTTAACAAGATAACCTAAATTAAACAGAATCTGTACTGAGCATGAATTACAGTTTGTGAATCTAGCCTGACTTGGGCAGAGTTTTTTCAGTGTTGATAAAAGGGCATCTGCCTATATTGAAGCATGGAGACAGTAGTGCTCAGCTAAACCATCTAAATAGATAAAAACAAAGAATAAGAGAAGGGCAAATTAAAAAGTCAACCTGAAGTAGTTCTGTTATGCACATTTTGAAGTACTGAGTAATTACTGTTCGGTTGTCAGATATTGCAATCTTAAGTGTAACTATGGGACCATGAGGTTCTAGAATACCATTTGAAAGCTGTAACTGTTTCTAATGACAGCTGTTACTTGCGGGCCTTTGGAAATTTGGGCGACAACTGCCCCATCTTCCCTCCTGCCCCTCCCTTTGAAGACGTCAGCCTCAGATCGCTGGAAGCCAAAAAGGAGAAACTCCCATAAAAGACTGTATTATGTTCGCAGAGAAGATGAATCTAGTGCTTCCAGTGACTCACCATCCAGCACTGAGGTAGATTGCTGTCAGAATGGTTTGAAGCTGTGCTATGTTTTCAGAGATCTTAAGCAAACACAGTAAATTTTTCTGAAACATTAAGAAATGTAGATGACAAGTTATGCTCCTATTCGTGAGTACTCATTAGGTGAACCTAAAACTACTTTGGTTTTAGTTTGTTGTATTTAAATAACTTAGGCTTGTATGTATTGGCCCACTGTTACAAAAATGAACATTTTCAACTTTAAACCTTAAAAAGTTAAGGTTTTTATCAATTGTTCTTACGTATCTGTTTAACTTCCTTTTTTACAAAGATTTTTCTGTGCTATGGCACACTTGTGGTTATGGGACTACGTGTCTCAGATATGATCACGGAGGTCTTTATCTTAGCATTCTATTCTAGAATAGTACTTGAAAACATTTTTACTCATAGTAAAACAGGCATGAAATTCTTAACATGTCCTATTTCATAAAGCTGAACTAATTCTAAAATGTAAGCAGGTGGTTATAAAGCATATCAAAGATTATAGTGAGAAGTCAGAACATCTGAAGGAAACAAGTGAAAGAATTTTTGTCCCTGTATCAGCCATCTTCCACCCCAAAAAAAGACTGCACAGTTTAACTAAGGTGTAACTTTGCCATGAGATCCATTATGAAAAGTTTCAACTGTTCAGAAGGGATTGGAAAATACTCATTTGTGCAAGCCTGGAAGCATATTTAAGGCTAATACTTACAGAGACAATTCCTCACACTCAAAATTCCTTCATTATAGATTGCTAGAGGCTGGGAGAACATTTGAGGAAAGCATTACTACATGCTTGCCCATTTTTTGTACTTTCCCTTGTGGGGCTGGTATTGTTCACTGTTAGAGATGGATATATGAGAGAAAAACAGTACAGTACTCCCTGTCTTCCTAGTCTGGCACGTTATTCAGCTGTCTTCCTTGTGTCACATTTAGACCTTTTCTCTCAGAGTGAAAATTCTTCTTGGGTGGGCTATGAAAATGTGGGTTTGAGCCCTTCTGCAGTGGAGGGCTGCAGCATAAGACCTGTATGAGCTTGGATTAATTCCAAGTGAGAGCATGACTGCTGACGTGAGTGGTCATCAATGAACATGGAATCAAGTATAAAATACCATTGTTCACTCTAGCAGGTGGGACTAGCTGAACACAGGAGACCATTTCAGTGCCACATGGATCTCTTCTGATCCTTCACCTCCACTCTGTTGTTTAACACATTTCTGACTGATTATACATAGCTGTACAATCATGGGGTTTAACCATAGGGGTGGGAATAGACAGAAGAGATTACCTGAACGTCTTATACTGGCTGAGCTGCCAAAGATTTGGGGTTAATTCTAATGGAGTTTGATAGCAAACTTCATTCAGGTGTTTGCTGTATATGGAGGTGATATGATCATGGATTCACCATATATATGTCATATTTCCATGCTGGATTGTGTTCCTCAGTTGTGTAAAGGTTCTTGTCAAGTATATTGGTCTTTGACTATAAGTCCACTCTACAGAGTATTCTCAAAGGGAATAATTGTGGAAGTCGGCCTTCTGCCAGTAGGTATGAAACTGTAACAAGTGTTTCAAAACAGTTAGAAAACCAGTTTTTGAAAACATGTAGGCTTGTACTTTGTATCTTCCCTCCTCCCCTCCACCCCCAGCAGCGTGCATTCTTTGGGTATTTTGAGTCTGTGGGGTTTTTTCGCTTCTACCTCAGTTCTGAAGAGTACTCAGAATGCCCTTTGTGAACGAAGCCATTGGCTGTTCATCTGTGACAGGCTGCTGTGCCTCCATCAAAAAGGGTGCCCAGTCACTGAAAGGGCTACAAACGTAGCTTGTTATCCAGCTACAGATCAGTAGCTTTCACCTCTAGAGCTGTTACTGCAGAGCGTTGTAGAAACCGATCTGAAAGTGAACTCTGCCACTTTCCTCATCACCAGCAGGAAAACAGTGTGATTATTTGATTCTTAGATTTCAGATTTCTTCACGAGGAAAACAGATTGGCCCTAGCATCCAAGCTCATTATCTCATAAATTCAAGTGAAATATTGTTGCTGCCTTGGCAGTTTCAGGTGCAACTTTCTTCTCCTTTGACAACTGTTGAAAAAGAACTCTTTTTTTTTATTTGCTTCTGTTTTACATTAGATTCATTTCAGTTTATGATCATATTACAAAATAACAGTGGGGTACTTCTTCCACTGCTTACATTGTGCTGGACTAGAACATATTCTTTCTTGTGTCATGGAACTTAATCAGTTTTTTGTGCATATTTAGTTACTAATGAATGAACTGCTTCACGCAAAGGCACTTTTTAATTTTGCACTATATAGAAAGTTGCTATGGGTTTAAGGGAGAATTTTTGAGATTACCACAAGAAGTAAAGGTATTGAAAACGTGTTTACAGCTTCAGTTTGTGTAAAGAAGTTCTTGTTCTTATAACTCAGAAATTCCTTTTGTTTTTGCGATTTCTACTATGAGTTCCCTTGAGGTTGTTGTCCCAACCCCATGCCCATCTGTCCTCCCCAAGTAAGAAGGTTTTGTAGTTCTGTACAACTTCTGTGGGCCTGCAAGTTTACATTTGAAGGATAGCCTATTTGGCCATATTCTTCTTATTCTTGAAGTTTTGAGAAAATGCTAAGATAAGCAACCTATGACAGATATCTCAGAGAACTCCTTCTTTTCAGAATTGTTGCAATAGTTTCAAATTTGTGACCTACGAAAAAAAAGAAAAACAGCTTTAGGGAGACGATTTTATGACCTTCCTGAGGAAGCAGTCTAGATATTGTCTCCCTTGGTTTTGGCCCACAGCAAGCTTTAAGTGTGTTGTCCAGTTTACAAAAAAAAAAAGTCTGAAACACATCTGTTTCTTTAACAGGAATGGATGGTGTGTAGGTGCAAAAGTAACCAACCACTGCCTTTTTTTTTCTCTCTTCCTGAACTAGGCAGTCACCAGCATAAGAAGGGAACGTAAGAGAGCTGGATAATGGAGGGGGCTGTAGTATTAGAAAATAAGAAGTGAGGATTTCATAGCTAGATACAGAAATTGTGGTGGGAAAGCTTAGTGTGTTGATGTCATCTGTGAGATGCAACACTGTGGAAATCCAGGATTTAATCAGTTCTGTTAACTCTTCTGCTTGTGGAACTATTTACTTTTGAGATTTTGAATGAAACCACTAAAATTGTTCTGTGTGCCACCTGGTCTATATTGCTAGTTTTGATTTGAGGCTATTTTGTTTTTCAGTTCCTTAAGTGCTTTTATTGCCTCTTACCGAATTTGTCATTGATGGTGCATAAAGAATGCATTTTTTTCCAGTCTGCGTTATCTGATGTGTTCCCTCCTCTACAGTACTACCCTTTCTGTGCTAAGCAGGAACTCATTTGTTGGCCAGAAATTCTGCCCCATTAAGCCTTTTGAGCCAGCAGTGTAGGCTGCATGTGCATTTTGTCTGTTAGAAGCTGAAGTCCATGTTCTGCAGCTGTGTTAGTGGTGTCCCACACAGACTTCACCTGAACAGTGTTCCGTGTCCATTTCCACCTGGAGCTGCAGAACTGTGCTCTGCTTAATGCTGAGGATTGTATTTGACCATGCGATTTATGGTGCTGGCACATTACACAATGCCATTCATCACAAGTTACAGCTCTTCGGCTTTTCAGTAATATGGGAAGGACTTCAAGGTGGTTTGTTTGTTTTAAACGTTAATGTAGTTTAGAGAGATTTGCTTAGGTTTTCGTTATCATTCCTTCCTGATCCAGAAAGGTGATTTATCTCTCTCCAAACCCCAAAGGATGACTTAGTAATGTTAGAGACGTTTCAAATGTGTATTGTCTTGGCTTTCTAATATGATATACACATAGTTTGTTATATAGGTATTTTTGAAATGGTGTGAAAATCAAGAATTTATTTGAACGTTCAGCATACAGTTCTTACTTGATTGCTGCATGGAGTAGTATTTTGGTTGCATGACTGGTTTCAGAAGGTGCATGTACTTTGTGTTAAGTTAGGGATTGCTAAATGGAAATACTTATCCCAGAAAGAGTGTGCTGGTAGGTCATGTTTGTCCTGTATCTTGCAACAGCAACAAATAGTGGTTTTAATACTACTATTACAACTGGCAACAAATATTAGCTTAACTCATTCCACTGGCAAACCAGTTTGCTGCTTTTCTTTCTTTTGAAATATTCTTTTGCCTGTGATTCCATAACTATCTGCTTGTATTCCAGAATTTTATTTTTAAGAGGAAGAATAAACCTTATCATTAAAATAGAAGCGGAAGAAGCTCTGCAGTTATTAAATATATAAGTTTTTTAAAATTAAGAATAAAAAAATCTATAATAGCTTTAAAATTTTGGAGTTGTTTTCCCTTTCTGCAAAATATCGTTCATTTTTAGTACTTGTCTCTCACCAAAAATTTTGTTTTCTCCTCTCATTGCTGTTGATGTTTTATGAGAGTGATAGTGTTTGTGGTGATGAGCTCTTATGGTTTACTCACAGGTGTTGTGATATTTCATTATTTTTATTCTTAAAATTTATGGTTCCTGAAGCCTGATAATTCATGAGAATCTCATGTTTTCAAGAAGGTTTGTATATTTAATTGTTTTACTGCATTCAGTAAGCAAAGGGTAAAATCTCATCCATTTTGTTAATTTGAAATTGTTGATTAAAAGCAAACTGCAAAATCTTTTGAGGACGTGGGTTGTATTTCAGTTTTTGTGGTTGTAGTTATGTAACATCTAAGAGTAGACTCAACAACAAGGCTGTTTGTTAATCATGTTCATTTTGGTGGTGTGTAGGGATGAAATAGAGCAGGATCCATAAAATGTGCTGTCTAGTTAGATGATCCAGCTAGAATTGAAAAAAGATCATGGAAAAGCGAACACTTCAAGGATCTTAACTGCTAATAAGGCTGCAACTGTAGGTTTTGGGGATGGTGACAAAAAAAAAAAACAACAACCCACCAAGGACGGGGAGGTGTGCTAAATGGAAAAAGATACGAAGGTCAGTCAGAAAGCAGAGCAGGTATGGAATTTCTCTGTGATGAAGAGACTGGGGAGAAGATCAGTCACTAACCTTGGTCAGGCAGGAAAAAAGTGTTGTCGTGATGTGTCTTCAGCTGCTTTTTCGTATCTTCTTTCTTGAGTGGGTCTGGCTGATTTTCTCTTCCATTTTTCTTGACAGTTAATAGAGTCAGGGAATTTAAGATGCATCAGTGTTTGCATATTATGTGTGGGTTTGGATGATGTTAGCCTCCCTTGACTGCCTGTGCTCAGAGGGATACCTGGGTGGCAAGTGGTATTTTAACTTTGAGTATCTTCTTATTGTCACTGCCTTCTTCAAATCATTATCTGTATGAGTGACAAACTAGCTCCACCCTTTGCCTTCTAACTGGCATTTCAGTTCTGTTGCTTTTTTTGATCTAACCATGTTCATTCTACTTCTGTTTACTCCCTGTGGCACTCTTCCTCTAACTGCAGTTCAGTGCTACCATGCTTGATATTCCTTGGCCAGCTGACAGCTCACTTATCTAATGCACGTGGAGCCTAACGGTTTCATAGACAGGTACTACTTCTTGTCCTGGGCTTCTGGTCAGTAGGGGTTTTTTTCCCAACCTCTATAATGAACTTTACCCTGCATGTAGATGAACAGAAGTAATGGCTTCACAGAGGGATGTGAACTCTTCCTATTTAAATTGCTAACTTACAAGTCTGACTAATGTTAACGTGTTTAGTCATTTATTTGTTGGCTGTTCTGGCAGAAATGTTAGACAAGCATTCGTATAGATCATAGATGGAATTATAGTTTGTGAAAAAATGAAACTACCAGTTCTATCGGCAAATCTGAGTACCTTGTCCTCAGACTTGCTGTCAGTATTTTTCTGAAAAAGTACAAGCAATCATTAGTTGCCAAAATTACAACTTTGAACAAATGTATCTTGTTTAGTAACATTTACTTTAAAGTTAAACAGTATTTTTTCCATTTTTATGGTGTGTATTCAGTTATATAGCCCAATACTTCATTCCTTACTTAACAGTAATACATTGAAAGAACAAACTCTGATAGCAGACTCAGTTGAAGGCAGGCATTTTAGCCAAAAATTCTGCCACTGTTAATATTTGAGCAGTTTGTAATGCACATAAATATTTGATTTATCACACATGTTTTACAAAAACTTAAAAGTGAATCAGTCTGTGTTCCCTGAACTGTAGAATGTTAAATGATGAGAGCACTTGTATCAATCAGCATGGTTAGAATTTCTACACAGGAGCTTTCTGCATTACGTATTAAGTGATCTTGTTTGTCGTGATTAATTTTCTACTGCATATTTACATGGTTACTAGTAAACAGAGGGAGGGGGAGAGAGAAAGATGCATGTAATTGTTTTTGTAATTTTTTTCAGGTATTTTTAGCAGCAATGATGTAGCAGTATCATTTCCAAATGCAGTATCTGGCTCAGGATCTAGCACTCCCGTTTCCAGTTCTCATTTACCTCAGCAGGCTTCAGGCCACTTGCAGCAAGTGGGAGCTCTATCACCTTCAACTGCGCCTTCTATAACTACTGTTGTTGCTGCAACTCAGGTAAACTGTCACAAGAGTTTAAGATAGAAAACCATGTTACTGACCTGCTTAATTTCAATGTTAAAAGAAACCGTAATTGTTTTGGAAAATTGGTTAATAAACATTATATTTGTTGTGAAATGTTGTTGAGGCTGGAAGTTCCCCATAGTGTTACATAGTCTTAATTTGTAGAGCACGTAGTTTTTTAAAAACGTAGTCTGAGGAAGTGCTTATTAATAATAACTATACTATGACTAGTAGCATAAATGCTGGTTGCAGTTCATCAGTGTTCTAACCAGTGTTTTATCAGAACATAAGAAAGGATTTTAAAAAGTAAAATATGTAACATTTTCCGTGTTTGATGCAAAAATGATGGTATCAGTTAAAGATTGGTTTGTTTGGGGGATTTAAAAAATGGACAACTAGCCCTGGCAAAGAGATGGCCGAGGCTGATATCTTGGTAACAAATGAATGTTGACATATATGTTAACATATATATATGGTTTCGTATTTGAAAAGTCATGCAAATGAAGATCCATAGTTCATGTTTGATGGTGAAGGAATAAGGGGAGGCATGGGAGAAGTGCAGAAGGGTGGCAGAGTTGAAGTAATGAACCAGAAGAAATACCTTTATAATAGTATTTTGTATGAATTTAAGTTGGACAAGACTGCATTTATCAAGATAAGAGAGCACAAAGTTAAAATTGCAGAAAGTCACCATGATTGCTGCTGAAGTATGAAGGAATACTACAATATGCATAATGATTTTATATTCCTTGTTTCTTGCATTTTTCCTTTTCTGATGGGAATCTCTCTTACAATGAATGTATCAAATATGTATATTTTTGTGTGCTTATAAGCAAAGAACTTGTAATTTATTTACGGTGATCTAAGACAGTGGATATAAACATGAAAAAATCGAACTTAATGTGTGTGTGTGCACAAGCAGGTGGATAGCAGAAATGCTGTGTGAAGACCAACACAGATTACGTCTCAATAGCAAATAGCAATTTGTTCTTATAGGTGGCAGTTCATATTTTTACATCATTCTTCTGGACTGGTTTTCTAAACAGATGAGTGGTTTCACCCAAAATTGAGTGGTACCTCTTTTGCACAAATTGACAGAAACTACTTTTTAAAGAAATTAATGAAAAATTTGGTACTTTAGGAAGTTCTCCTTTTTTTTTAATTTCCAAAGAGTATTGCACACTCTTAACTCACTAACAACACTTAAATTGAACAGTTTGGAGTTCAGGGGAGGGGTTGTGTCATAGTTTAGTAGCAGATTAAAAGTTTTTTAAAAAACCTGAATAAGTCAATGCTCAGTTTTCACAGAGGAGAGGTTTGCCATCAGAGTCTTGGGAAGACTTGGCCTTTTGTACAGCTCAGCGTACAAATTCCTAAATGGTCTGGGGAAAGGAGGAGGAGGAACACACACCCAAGTTTGCTGATTATGCTGGGTTTTGCAATGAGCCATTATGAAGATCAGCTGTCAAAAACTGCTGAAAGGCCACAACCAGCCTGTGTTGACAAGGTGGTAAGAGGGCAAATAAAATCAATGTTAAAGGGAAAGGACAGTTTCTATTCAAAACAGATACGGTACATGCCAGAAGAGGTACAAGAAGAGCCATGGCAGTGAACAATGGCAAAGAACATCTTTATAAGGAGTGAGTAAATAGTAAGGGACTCGTGGCCTCAGAAAGAGACACTGAGATGGGGTAAGACAAAGGTCTGTAAAATCAATTGATGTGCAGAAGTTAAATAAGCAAGAGTTGTGCACCATCACTTCTTTTTGTTAACCTCTGTCAGAAAATAAACAGATTGAAAAAGCAGTTGAACAAAACCCATATTTTTTGAGTCAGGAAGAGAAATACCATAGTATTTTTTCCCTATTGTTGTCACAAAAAAAGAGAAGTATACCCTAGGAGGTGGACCTTCTCTTACTATTTAGCTGAACTAGAGAGCCCTCCATAGGTTAACTGCATAAAATTCCTGTCGTTCGTTTGCCTTTGTTTCTTGTGAGTTGCCTTGGGGGCTTTTTTTCTTTTTTCCTCCCCAAAGAAGCAAAGGAGTTGTGTATCTTGCCTCACTACCAAACTTGTTTTCAAGTTGTCATAGATTTGCTTGTCAGGATCTTATTCACAGGTACTACCATTCAAAGAGTCTTGGGTTTGAGATATACAGGGAGATTGAAATTGTGAGTTTAGGTTGACAGCGTGAAGGTGAGCTCCTGTATTTGAATTGACAAAGTCTCCACTGCTTCAGTGAGTCTTCTTTCAGTGTATAAGGTCTGTACTACCTTGGAGACATTCAGCCAGGAGAGCCTAGTTTAGCATACAGTTGTTCTCCCCTTGAAGCAACCTTTTTTTTTTTCCCTCTCTTCCCCTTACACCCTCCCCCCCCTTCCCATTTAGCATAAATGACTGATGAGATGTCAAGGATTAGGGTTTACCTGCTTACTGAAGTTCCATCAGAGTGCTGTCTGCTTATTGGGCTCTTGTGGATGTATTCTCAATGTTTACCCACCTCTTGACCATGGAAGTCTTCAAATAAGGGTGTGCCAGTATGTTTCTTGTGTAGTGTTCAGATTAAAAGAAAACCATCATCCTAGGTTACAAGCTAAGGTAAGCTTGCACCTCTATAGCAGGAAAAAAGTAATAGTTAAAAATATAGGTTTTACTTAAACTATTAGTTAAGAGAGCAAGTATGACCAAAGCTTTTCTGCTCACTTATTCAGTCATGTTAGCAGATGTGCTGTTGGAATAGTGCTAACACTTGGAATAGCCTCAAAAGTGCATCCTCTCAGATTTCAGCTGGTTTTTTAAGTCTCTGTTGGCCATTTGTAATTAGGATTTTGGGGACATCATAAATTTTCCAATTTTTCAAGGATTTTTTTTCCATGTCTCTTTTTTTAAAGGGTGTTAAGAAATTCTGAAGAGAAGGTCTTGGGAAAAAAATATGTTCCCATAGAATTACTCTCAGAATTAGCGGATACATTCTGATTAGTATAGCATGATAAGCATCTAAGGCAGAAAATCTTGTTCATAGCATTAAAAAAACTTGCAAACAGTTGAAAGCAACTGCCCTAAGTTAGGTAATACTATTATTAAAAACTGCTTTTAAATTAATACTACTTAAAATGATAAAGTAACTTCTGTTATTTTTAATAACTTACAGGCATGTTTAAAACTTGGGTGATTAAAATCCCAAAGTGCTGTTTTGCCTTCAGCAGCTAAGCAACACTGATTTTAAAGTTTAAAAAACTCACAACTTGAAAATCCTGGATTTTGAGTTTCCATTTTGGTGACTAGTATGATAGTTTCCATACTGTGGTTTTTGTTTGTTTGTTTTTAGACAAAAACACAGTATGGGCCTTGTTACAATCCCCTTTTCTGCCTTATTTTCTTTTCTCTCATGCCACTCATAATTTTTATTCCAAACTAATAAATCCAGAAGACATTATGAACTTGTGTTCCATGCTATGCTGTAACTGATTTGAAGTGCTGGTGTTCCTCACCAGGTGGGAGCCAGTGGACTAGTAAAAATGCCACTTGCTGGAAATGCAGATTACTTTGCATGCTTTTCTTTTTTTTATATGTCTTGGGCATAGACTCAGGTTACACTGCTTAATTCAATAAGGCTTTATTAGCTAACAATGCATTTAACAGTTGCAAAATGTGATAAAAAAGGGATACAGTCTACACAAATGTTTTCTCCTGGTTTTCCATGGATTGGTGCTCTTGACATGTTGTGGGTACTGCCTATTTCATATGTAACAGCAAATTGCTGTATCCCAAACTTGTGTCTTTTCTTTCAGAAGTGTGTCTTTAACTTTCATATGGTTATTGATACGTGCTCTGTTTTTGAGAAAAATTGGTGTCCTCCATTTGGATTTTGAATATCATCATAACTTTTCCCTTTTAAGCTGGGTCATGAGTTGTACCACTTGAACATCCTATGCTCAGTTTTTACTGCAAATATTTCTCAGTGCTTCATAGTTACAGCAAAAAAATGTTTGTTAGCCTGTTTTGCTGTTCCGTAACAATTTGCTGTACTGCTCTTTCTCATAAGTTATTCTTAATGATTAACATGTTCATAAAAGAAGTGGTGATCTGGGTGCCTCAGTATCTTCTGGTGTTGTAAGGCAGGATTTGTTTTTATTCATTTACTACTGTATAATTGAACGTTTGCTACTTTGGTTGGGATTGAGATTGAAATTGCTTGAGCTGTGTGCTCTTTTTGATGACTTAAATTACCCTACTAGAGCTCTGTGGCGAGTTGTTTCTGGGGTTCCCAGGTGCTGAATGCCAAATCAGACCGCAGAATTGGAAGGTTTTTGACTGGGCTTTCTTCAGTCATTGATTGTTAAAGCTGTTTAATGGTTCAGATTGTATTGCTTTCAAGAAAAAAAATGGATTTAAGTGTCTTGTAATCTCATTTCAATAGTGCTTTTAGTGGGACTGGAAATGGCATGTAGTAGTTTGCTTATGTATGCAGTCTTTTACTTCAAAAATCTGTAACTCATCGAATTTCTGTGGTTGGTATTGTATCATCCAGTAAGGTATGATCTTTACATTATAGTACATTACATTATAGTAATCTCAGTTCATTGAGAAATTTTAAGGATTTATTCTTACTTTGAAAATTCAATATCAAATTTTCAGTTTGTATTTGATTTTTTTTTCATTCTGCTGTGTGATGGTATCTCTGCTCTTGGTGACTGTAATAAGTACAGCATCAATTTCAAGCAATATGGCACATACTTGTTACTAACCTCTTCTAAAGATACAATCCAGAAGATTTTGTTATGGTGGGATTTTTTTTGCTGCTGCTAGAGATTTTTCTTTCTTTTCTCAGTGTTTTTTCCTCTGCAGCTTCTGTTTTATTTTCTTCCTCGATTCCCAAATCTCGGTTTATGCACTGTGCTTCCTTTACCACAGAGGCAGATAATGATGAGGGAAAAGGACAAGAAGTATCTGTAACAGCAGTTCTTGTGGCTTGCACATAGATAGGGAAACTGAGTAGTTGCTGTTTGTTATTCTTTACATGCAGGATTTGTTTGTGATGGTGTGATAGGTCCACTTCAACACAGTGTAATGAACTACTGCCTCCAGAGTGCAGGTGTGGTAATTGGGAAGGTAGGTGCTGCTGCTCAGTTGCAATGCTGACTGAAAGAAGTTTGCTTTCTATCACTTCCACTGTCCCTTCCAAAGTTCCTTTGGCTTTACTTCCATTAGTAGCACTACAAAAGCAGCAGGGTTTTCTTTAGCATTCATATAGAGGTAGTTATCCTCCTTTGTCTGATCCAGCTTCTAGGGGGAGATAAGGCTTATTTTTTTCCAGTAGATTTGGAGTTATTTGTTAGCAGCAGAGGAATGTGAAAGCTAAGGAATCCTGGGATTTTTCTGAATGTAGGGCATGTGATGTTTCAGATGCATCTGTCTTGTGGTTTTTATTTCCTCATTTTCTGAATTAATCTAGTCCCTAATTTTGGATCTCTGTATTCCCCTGCTCTTTCTCCAAATTACTAGTCTACACTATTTTTGGCTTCCTGTTGTAGTGGGTTTTTTCCTTGTCATAGTTTAAGTCTGCTCATCATTTTGCATGCTATCAAGGGAACTTTCTTGTCCTTTTTATTTTAAATTCTGGCACTCGTGGGAAAATAAATGAAAAGACAGGAAATAGGAACTCTATTCTTAGTTTTTGTTCCTTTCAACACAGAGAAGTTAGGAACAGTTTTGGGAGCAATGTTATTTATATCTTCCACAACAGGGGTGGAATTATGGAGGAACTTAATAGTACATCTTAAACAAGTAGATTGTTCCTTTGCTGAAAATTCAAGTTGAGAGGGGCCTTTGCAAGTCTGCAGGAGGGGGGTTTGTGCATTTTCATGGGTCAGTAAAATGCACCTACCTGATTGATACTGCTTCCAAGTTTACAGTTGTAACCACAAATTATGGATGCTGCATTCTTAAATTCAGTATGGCCAAGAAAAATACTCCTTTGTCCACTTTGTTTCCCATTCTTGTTCAGAGAAACTACCCTGTTTCCTGCTGGTTTGGATTTATGTTTTTTAAATTTAATACTCAGCACAAAGTAAACGTGAGGAAGGAAAGAAGGAAAGTTTCAGGTTAAGCATCTGAAGTTTGCTAGAACTGGGCAGACTGCAGTGTTTTAAGGGACGGTTCTGGGCCATGCACCCTGTGGATACTCTAGAAAATGGCAAGTCTATCAGCTGTCAGTGTTTAATCAAATTTTTTTTTGGTGAGTAGAATAAATACATGGAAAAAAAAGCGCCAAGCTGTCCTCAGTTCTAGGACTTTAAAGTGTGACAGATTTGATGGTTGGCTGCTTAAGTGAGTTTCCTGCTCCACTCCCAAAAATGCACATCTCAACCATATATAAGTCAAGAGCTGGTGTAATACTCCTGTAATCACCTTTGGATCAGAACATCTTAAAACTAGAGACTTCGACATGACCTCAGCAAACTTATTTAAGCAATAATCCTTTTTTTGCAGTGCAAAGGAACTTTGCATAATTAGAGATATAGTAATTAAACTTCATTAGACGTGTAATCAGAGGTGATTTCCAGAACTTACATATTTTTCAGGTCACTTTCTGAAGTCTGTTCCTTAACATAGAAATCATTCAGATACCGAATGCCATTAGAGCTCTTAGGAAGTCAGCTCCTAGAAGTCCAGAGTGCAGATAGTATAGATATCTGCTGCATATTTGGTGGGTGCCTTGTGGTGAAACCTCTCACGTCTTAGTAATTAGTCCTTAAGGTAAAGCATAGACAGCAATTATGACAATATGTTAATCTAATTGCTAAATTTCTCCAAAACAAGTAAGTTAGTTCATTTTTAAAGTTCAGTTTATACATTGTTGTACACTGTATGTTGTTGGTTTGGGGAGGGGATGTTGTTTGTTGGGGGTTTGGTGGGTTTTTTGGTGTTTTAGGGTTTTTTTTTCTTTGTTTGTATTACCTTTAGTATGAATGATAATTAAAAAGAGACTAATAAAACATCTGGAGATGATGATGTTATTACATGGTTTAAGCAGCATGCTTCCAGAAAAAGGAAATTAGATCCTTACTATGGTACTAGAATTCTCTAATCAATAAAAACGCTGGATACATGAAAACCAATTAACGTATTTTATGTAACTATCAAAACACCTCTTGATGATAAATTCTCTTGAAAGAAGCTCCTACCTACTGGGTCGAATGTAAAATATCAACATGCATAACAGGCTGTTTGGATGCTGAAATTTACTTGGTTTTCCTTATCTTATAACTTAAAAAAAAAAAGATACAAAAGGAAATCCCAGCACATCCAGAACAAAAAGAAATTATTCTTAACAGAGAATGTTGCTCATCTTTGGGACTCATTGCCACAGGAAATCGTCAGTGCTTCCAGATTTGGAAGGTGTGCATATCCTTCAGGACATTGTAGACAGAGAGGTTTGATATTGCGGTGTAGGTTGTCAGTGCAAAACAGAGAGTTTCCTTCCAAACCTGCTAAATCGTATTTGTGTCACAGCCGCCTCAATTTCAGTCTTGCAAAATGAAAAGTGGGAAAGAACTGGGCAATTAAAAGTTTTTCCATCAGAATTGTCTTATGTCTCACTTAAAATCTGTTTTAATTTTTAGCTACTTCTGGCAAATGGGTAAAAATCTAATTTTCTTTTCATACAGTCTAACTGAGGATTTTTGGGGATGGGGGAGGAGGAGAGTAGCAAGGAGGAAGAATTTACAGCCAGAGGGAAAATTCCTTCTAACATGTGACTCAACTAGAAGAACAAAGGAATCATAGTTGCAAGTAATCTAGTATTTAGCCTAATGAAAATCTTGTTTCCCTCTTGCTTCAGAAAGCTTGTCTTCGTGTAGACTTGTGCAATGTAGAGGTAGTCTGAAAGGCAGTTGGGAGGTTTTGCACAGTGCCGCATGCTGAGAGAACTGCATCAATGTTTTGCTCTAGCAATAAATGTTTTCTGCCTTCAAGCTGAAGCTTATTTAGCTTGGCTTATCTGGTGCTGCTGTAGCAACCATCAGTCTCCAGGCAACTGAGGCACATTGACCTCTTCGTTGAACTGAGTGTAGCACTACTTCTATTTAGCTGCCTGAGACAATAATAATGGTGTTGAATGTAAAAAGTGTGAAAATTTCTAGTTTGTATGCAATGGAAATAATAAAACTGTTTAGATGAAACAATGTTTAGATCTAACTTGAAAAAGATTTCAAATATGCATGGTGTGTGTTGGTTGCTGAGGCAGTGGCCTTATAGGCCTTCTATAAATGTTGAGAATCTTGCAAGCATTTTTGCACAGCAGCAATTCTGTTACTGAAGGTGTTGTTTCATCACTTAAATAGGAAAGACTGCTAATATTTACATAGTTGAAATGTCTGTGCTTGTGAATAAGTAACTAATTCTTTATCATTACTCTTTTTGAAATTATGGATGATCTTGAGAGAAGTTACTTTTCTATTAGATCCATTATTTGCCATATTGCAAGTGACTGGCTTTCTTTGGAATACTTGTATAAAGAAAATAGATTTCTCTATGGGTATAATGGGTTGTTTCCTAATAAAGTCTTCTTTTTCGGCTAGCTGATGTGACAGTGAAATTGAGATCCCTCATATATAGATTAAAGTTCTTAAGTAAAACAGGTTCTTTTGCAAGATACTGCTTCCATGTCCATGTAGAGCACATACAGTTTAAGTGTTGTGAAGACAGATGATGGAAACGATAGAGCAACCAACTTAAGGTGAAAGGGCTTTGTGTTGAAATTATGGCTCTGTTTTCAGTTAGGTCTGTGGAGGAATCCCAGGGTCTTATCTCTACAAAGCCTCCTTTGAAAAACAAACCTAAGCCTGCAACAAAACAAAACCTCCAAACAAAAAAACCAACCAAACAAAAAAGACCTCTTAATGAGGTAGCATTCTAGTAAGTTTTTGTAAGTCTCTTTTCTATGTCTGGTATATAAATACATAGATCTTAATTGGTTAAAAAATTATACAATATTTAGTTAGTTAACATGAAAGAGAGGAGCAAAGTGGTAGTACAGTTGAGGTTATAGTGTTTTCACATTATTGGAAGACAGGCCTTATATCCATGTGGTTTTTAATGACTTTATGTGCCCTTGTTGTACACTGGGCAGAGGTATAAATTAGTTTCTGTAGGTGTGCCATTAATTTTTCATTTTGCCTTTCAAATCCCACTGTGTTTCCCAGTTCTATTCATTCATGCCTTTCTTGGAAAATATTTGACTGCTGGTGTTTGAATGTTAGATGGTTTCATTTAATTGAATGATTTATTTGTATGTTTAATCAAAACAATTGATTCTCAAAGACAGTATTTGATTATTAGCTTGTTCATAAGCAGGTCTTCATTACAGCTAGAAGTTCAAAGGATTTATTTTTTGCTGCAGACAAAAAAGTACTAGTAATGTGAATATTCTATCCATGGAATGATGTCACAAATAGAGTTTTCCTGACAGATTTAAATAATGACAATTTGTACGTTTGTAATCAATGTTCTTTTTCATTTTAAATGAGAAGCTGCTCTTCTGAGACATCATAAACCCTTTTTCTGATTTTATTTTAATGTTTCCAACTTCCTAATTGTACTTTTCAGTTAGTTCTTTTATTTCAGCCAGGTGGCAAAAACATTTTTTATGCAATTGGACCTTGATTATCTGTTTAAAAAAATCCCCAAACTTTCAAGGCCTTCAGAGTGCTTGGTGGGTAATGGTGGTAGTATGGGAGGGCTATCTTTTCAATCTCGGTGTTACTTTCATAGAATGAATGTGTGAAAAACTACCGTGGGTGTTCGGGTTTGATTTGCATTGGTGATTGTGATAGCAGGTGAGGTGAGGTTTGCTGTAAAAATTCACTCTGATTCCAGATATCAGGTGTTTTAGTCAAGTGGCCAATATTATTTGCTTTAAATTTAGTTATGTTCAACTTAAGACAGCCAAAACATATATTTAAAAAATGTACATCAAAGTTCCTGTTTAATTAAAAGATATGAATAGTAATTATCATACTACAGATTAATAAAGTTTTGTGTTGTGCTAGTTGTTTTGAAAAGTCAGGTGATGATTTTTGGAAGCAATGTGGGAACTGAATTTATTGAGGATTTTCTGTGTTGTCTTCCATCTATGTTTCTTGGCATATAGAAAAATAAAAGGGATTTAGATTTTTGTTTTTCCATTGGAAACAAGGTCTTGATAAGCATTCTGAGATGTCTAAGCAAATCCTGTTATTTGTGGTGAAAACTTTCAAGGGTTGTGTTGCAGGAAGCGATGCATGAGAAGGTGTCGATGCGGCAGCACTCCCCTGTGTCGTGTAGGCACTTGTGCTGTGACCACCCTTCTGTGGGTGTGCTTTGCCACCCCGCGCGGCAGCCGAGCATTCACGGGAGAGTGAGGATGGGTATTGGGAGGTCCCTCACCTCTTCCAAATGCCCTTAAAGGTTGTACCGTAAATACTGATAGAATAAAAGGAAGCAATAGCGTGTTCTTCCAATTGCCTGCAATACCCAAGCCCTAAAAATTCTAGGGAAAAAAATAATATTTAATATTTCTTCACTTGCCCAAGTTAAGGTAGGAAACACAAGACAAAGTTGCTTCTGCTGCTGTCTCTTGATAGGCAGCTCTTTTCTCCTCTCAAGAAAAGAAAATAATTTTTATAGATGCACATTATAATTTTTATTATAATTACGTGTAGAGAATTAATATGTGTTCATATTAAATCTCATTTAATTTCAGTGCAGATTTTAATTAATTATTTGTTCAGATAAATGTTACTTGCCACAGACCAAAATGCATCAGCTTAAGATGTCTTCTAGGTGAAGTGAAGTGATGCTATCTCTTGGACCTCTTCTTGAATTTCCTTCTATATTTCATGAAAGTAGACATGCATGGAAAATGTTTGTAATATCTCAGAAGGGTAGCAGAACAGCTTGCAGAAAATTTAGCTTTAAATGTCATCTACATTGACATTTTTTATATGATTCCAGTAGTACCTGGCCGTAAGTAGTTGTTAGTGGTATCTCTGATGCTCTTTATTTCTTGACTTTGTGTTAGTAGGAGCAAGGGGGAGTTCTGCACTTCATATCACGACATCATGCTGTGATGAATAACCTGGTATGATTGGTAAATGGTGTGACCCCAACCACAGGAACAATGATATGTTTTTATTTTAAACAAGAAATAAAATTACCTTTGAAATTATTTTTGACAAATAAATATTGGAGGAAATAGTTAATTAGGTAATGTGTCACTAATTGTAAAGCATTATGATGATATAATACAAAGCTACAATATAGCAATGACAGTTTTTAAAGCAGAGGGTGAAAGGGGTGTTGATTGGATATAAACTGATTAAGAAGCTGTCTTGGAATTGGTTGTTCTGGCCATCCTTGTTGCCCTATCAGGAAAAGAAGAGAGTTCAGTAATGGCTTAACTACAATTAAATCCCTCCCCTTTCTTTGTGGAAACTCAACTGTAGGCATTTCAGCATTAGCCTAAACAATGGTTTTGAATATGTTAAGCCTCTAACAATTAGGGAGCAGTTTGGGGCATTGAATAATGTGGAATGATGCAATTGAACCTGACAGCTTCAACAGTCAGCCTACTCATGGGACCCAAAAGTTGTTCACACTTGGTTTCATCTCTCATCACACGCTGAGTATTAAAACCTTACTGGTGTGGAGCTGAGACAGAAATGAGGCCTGTTATCAGAAAATATTTCATAGCATAAAACTTGAAAGGAATGGGAGAAAAGGCATGTTCAAAGGTCTCAAAGTTTTGAGACTCAATCTGATTGCATACTGCTAAGTAGTGTCTCATTTTTCTCCCCTTTGTTTTTTTCTGCTGAAAGAACATGTAACTTTTGATTGAAGAGACTGCTTTCCCTGGGAATTTCAGGAGTAAATGTTCAGATACGAATGCTCTGGAAACTTTATAGTCATACTGTTAAATACTATCCTGGAGTCATGCAAACAAATATAAAACCATTCTAAATATTTTGGAGGACATGTATATATATGAGTTAAATGTAGGTAACTTGCAAGTCTTGTTTTTTAATTAGAAGAATATGCTTGTACTTTCTCTCTTGCTGTAGAGGAAGTATTTTTAAACATCAGTCAAATATCAATCATTTCTTACTGCTTATGGGCATTCTCTGAATTACAATGCATCATCCTTCTGTGCTGCTCTGCTGCTTATGGCTTTACTGATTTATTGAACATGCCATAAAGGAAAGCAGTGTGTTGTATACCTCTAGATGGGCTCAAATCCTTCTGCTAAAATATTTTCAGGAAAATTTGCTGCCTTTTCAAAATAATTACTTAGTACTGTTAGGTTTTTATTAGTTCATACATTTTGATCATGTGTTGTGTTGAGTGTTTAAATGGAAACAGTTGAAATAAAGAATAATACAGCCTTAAAAGTTCTGCATCTTAGAACAAGTGTCAGTTCTGTGACCTTAATATGTATTGACAGGATGATTGCGCATTTTTAATAAATGCTTGCTACTGCTTGTTTCAACTGTAAGTGAAACATGAAGCTCCTATTTCACCTCTAAATAATGTAGCACTCCTCCACCTTCTCTACTTCCTTGTCAGATGAAGTCGTCACATATATAAGAAAGCTTCACAAATCATTATCCTTGTCATTTTACATTGCCATTTTAAAAATGTATTTTCAAAGGGTTTTTATTTACCTTCAACTTACTTGAACAATTTTCATGTGTCTTTTTGCTTTAAGAATTGTGTAGGATGCAGGATACCATTGAAACTTGTATAAGACACCTCTACTATTATTTTAAAATGCAAACAGAGGTAACGTTTAGGGTGAAACCACTACTTGTGAAAAAACTCAAGTTCTTAGATATTGTTTAAATTCTGCGAAGTCTTTTGATCTGTTATATCAACCCACTTAGCAAACGTTTACTTCCTTTGATGTCTTCTGTTTTGTAGTGTGATAGCTAACTCAACAAACTTTAGCAACTCCCTTTAAGATACTTAGGTACTTTCAGAAAATTCTTAAAGCTATTTGTGCATGTTTCAGTCAAATAAATGTGTATTCCCTTTGCTGATTATAGCTACCCTGCCATCATAAATTAATATATAGCTGCTATTGCACAGTTTTAAGCTGCCTTGCAGTGAATTACATGGATTGAGAGCCAAGTATAGAAGCTTCTGTATAAAATGTGAGCAGTACATACACTTACTGGAATTAAACTAAATCTTTTAGGGAAATATGCTGAAACTAAACAGAAATAAGACCTGATGTTTGGAGTTTAAAACCTGCCCCCACTCTACCCCTGAAACTATGAGTAGAACTCATAACATCATACAAACTTCCATTTTCCTAGTCTGGCCTTTTAGATAGGGTTGAATGATACTACTCGTTGAATCTCTTAATACTCCATCCTGTAAGGCTTTATCAGTGAAAGGCTTTGACTGAAGGTTGTGGGTTTTGAGGAGGAAACAGCTGAAGGTTGCTAGAAACAGCAGTAGTTAAGTTGGAACTGCCCTATGGGCATATTTTTATGGAAAATAACGGGAACTGTGCAGCATTGCTGCCTTCCTCAGTGTCACAGTACTAATACGTATTGTATTTCTGGAAGCCATTGCTCCTGGGTAGCTGGAAATGCCTGCATTATTTTTAATTACGTAGAAATAATTCAGATTATTCTACTGAAGATAGGCAATTCTTTAAAAAAACCCCAACAAACAACCAGCAGAAGTAACAGCCATATTTGAAGTGACACTGTGGTTCCAAGTCTAGCAATCTTGCATATACCTGTAAACTGAAAAGTGAATTAACCTCTGATCATCGTAAGCAATTACTTGTGGCTTTTTCTAACTTTGTGACAGTAGAAGAATGTAAATATCAGGCACAATTTCTCACCAGTACATAGTAAATAAAGCATCATTGAAAACAGTTGTGTGAATTCATAAAAGTCCATTCATCAAGTTTAATACGGTGGCAGAATGCCAAAAGTTAATGGTAGTGTGTGATTCTTTCCAGAGACATAGTTTATACGCCGTAATATTTTGCTGTAATAACCAGTATGTTTCCCTGTCTCTTGTGTGCAGTTATGCATGTCAAAATGTCCCGCAAATTGAGTTCCTTACTGTTCACCTTCTTTTTTCATTTTTCAAAAAAAAGTTTCATTTGTAAAGGTTGTTTACGTTTTCTTAGAAGATTAATTTTAAAACCAGTGATCACACAGGTTTGGGTATCTCTGATTCAACACCCCCACCCCCCCACAACCTTTTCTTTGTTCTGAAATATTTTTTTTTAATCAGGTAGGAAAATGCCTTTAAAATAAGCAGCCGTGCATTTATTTCTTTGATTGCCTGTCTCTGCAACTTAGCATTTGACACAGATCTTTTTTTCTTCGAAAGGGAAAAAGCATAAGCAGCCAAGGAAGAAGGTATTTTTATTGCGTTGGATTATGCAAGATTTTGGCCAGCCTCCTTAGCTTCATCTGTTTAAGGGTTCATTTTCGCTTGTTTGGCACAAGTCCCAGCAGAGACCTTCAGAATTGTGGTTAGCAACATGAATGAACACAAACTTTGGGAGCTCTTCAATAAGTAGAGCTGGCCAACTGCCAAAAATACAGTTCCTTATATGGGGTCAGGGCAAAGCTGTGGTTCCCAGAGCCCCCTATTGTATAGAAAACATACTTGTAATGGCTGTTTGCGTTCTTTAAAATAAAAACAAAACAAAACAAAAAAACACCAGGCTTCCAAGTCTATCAAAATAGGAAGTAACAAAATACTGTGCACGTTTTACTAATGATGGAGTCGAGCAAAGGAAATATGGCTCTGTGTAGTTAAACTATAGAGCTGAAAGTTGGACCTTTTGACCTCCACAGCCGGCTTGTGATGTAAGGAACCCAAGCATTTGTGAGACATCTGTTGTCTACCTGCCCTTATTTTGTAAATGGTTTAATAAGATTAAATAATTAGTAGGATAACCACATGGTCGCCATGCTACTAAGTCCTAGCACTGAGCACATACTTCAGGATCACAAGCAAGTCTGTCCGTCCTGCAAACTGTGGTTGTTTTAAAATGCACTTTAGGTATTTTTAATATTTGCTACAGTACTTTTTTTATTAGAAGGTTTTTCTTTAATTAGAAGATCTTGCCAACCACAAATACAACACACTTTAAAATCTGATCTACTTTCGAAGTACTGCAATTCTGTTTCTATACACACAAATGGAAAATATTTTTTTCTTCTAAATACATTGTTTTAAAAAGCATTCAACTTACAAACATAATAAATGTGCATTAAGAAGGCTTCTTTAAAACACATTTAGCATTTCTTCCCATTACAAAAAAAGGATTCAAGTTTTAATTGGTTTCTTGCAGGCAAACGCCCTACCTGGATCTTCTCTCAGTCTGCCTCCATCCCACATGTACGGCAATAGGCTGAATCCAAATTCAGCCATGGCAGCACTTATAGCTCAGTCTGAAAACAGCCAAGCAGGTAAGCTTCCTCTGCCGGTGCAAATGTGCAGCTTCACAGAACTCCTTCTTTTTAAAAAGGTTGTTAAATTGTATTTTTTTGATTTCTGCTCAACTTCTGGTTATTAAGTGTCTGTACAAAGTCGTTCTGTGTTGGAAGTAAATTCGCAGTTGTTCTGTGGAACGGCGCGGGTTTTCTTTCCCCTTTTTTCCCCTCGGTGTGTGAAATGTAAATGTTTAAGCAGAGCCATCAGCAGGCAGGAATGCACCAGTGTCTCTAGTGACTCCTGTGATTGATGCGCTCAGTTCCCAGCTCTTTGCAGCCCGAGTGACACAGCTCTGGGTTTTGTCGTGAATAGTTGAAACCTTTATTTGCATAATTCATGAAATTGCATTACATAGAAGTTCGTGTGAAAGAGATCCCGTTAGAGAACTTGTGCAGCATTTAATAATCTTGTGAATATTTACCGATTGGCATTCGGTACCGCGGCCTCTCTGCTGCGGTTTTAATGAGCCGCTGGCTTTGCTTTGTTTCATTCCCTCCGTAAGGATTTGTTGACATGTCGTAGTAGTCATGCCTGTTTGGGGGAAGGGAATGAGTTTAGCAGTTTACCAAGAACGGATCAGTCATGTCTTTGCCCTCCGAGGGGTCGGAGGTCGCTTGACTCAGAATAGGGGGAGGGCAACCTTGAAGGGGGCAGATAGGGTTATTTTATTGAGAGGCCATAGGGAAAATAACCCTTTTGAGTCCTTCCAAGCAAAACGTTTTCGTATATTTAATGAGGCCTTTTTTGTTTGTTTTACTACCTTTTTAGCAAGGGGCTTTCCTATACTTTGCTTATAAATAGGAATTAGTGAATTATATGCTTTCATAAAGTTTTCAGTAAATTTGCAGAATAATGCGTACTTGTTAGATGGCAGCAGTAAGTTTAATACGTTATATATTTTATGAGTTGTTTTGGGATGCAAAGTGTTAAAAAAATACAGAGCATCAGGATTTGCTGTGATAAGCATACAGATTAGCTGTCCACAGCTGTGATTCATTACTTTCACCGTACAAATTAAAAGTGGCTGAGGGGAGGGTACTGCAAATGCAAACCACGCTTCTGTGCTGTAAAACTGAAAGGAATGAAAGAAGTGAACATAATCCATGGCCTGGTACAGCCTCAGAAATGTGTAAGGACAACACCTTACATGCTACAGTTCAGCAATCTTAAACTAGTTACTTATTCACTCTTCGGCAGTAACTATAGATAGAAGTTGAGATTGAAGGTATTTTTAAAATATCTACATCAAATATTAAAACTCTTATCTAAGAAAAGGCAATTTATCAGCTGTGAAATATTTACACTGCAGATCAAGATCTTGGAGATAACAGCCGAAGCCTTGTTGGCAGAGGAGGATCACCCAGAGGAAGTCTCTCACCGCGGTAAGCGTTATTTACATTGGAGAGTGCAGGCAGAGGAAGTGTTTTAACATTTGCAAACTTCACTGTCTTTTTACCAGCAATACCAAAGTGTTTTAAAAGCCCATATATATATAAATATAAACACACATGTATAAATATGTATTTTTATATCGATATAACCTTCTAAAAAATTGCTAATACATCCAGGGAGCTAAAATTGTGCTGAAATTTACTTTTGTATCAACTGAAACTAGGTTTAGAAATTAAGGTTTGTAGGTAAGTTAGTTTACTCCCTTATTAAGAAGTGGAGTCTTGCTTTAGAAGGATTTCTCTATCATTTAATACATATGTACTGCTTATCTTCTCAGATTTGTTACCACAATCCCAGTTTAGTAACAACTGCAAAAATTCCAAAATCCCATATACTTAACAGTGATCACAAGAATAAGGGGGTGTAAAACATTATATACCAGTAAAAATTCCAAGCAAATATTTGTTTTCCTTTTCCCTCACAACTGCAAAATTTGTAGCAATTCTCTGTAGAAAAAATTTTTTTTTTGTTCTGCTGCAATTCACATATGCTAGAAAACTTTGAGATAAGAATTCTGCTGAAACAGTATCATGTTATTTTGTTTTAAAATGTTTGCTGTTAAAATTTCAATATTGTGTTTTAAATATTTCAGTAATATTTTCTGTGTATTTTAAGCAAATTTTTGTTTTATAGGGCTTTATTTTCCATACTGGATCCAATATGAGTTAGATTTTATGGTGTTATTACGGTGTTATTTACTTAGGGACTAACCAGGAAAAAGATTTATCTGAAAAAAAGATTTATCCTGAAAAAGATTGTAGGATAACTAAAAAATGCTAGTTACACAGAAATAGCATTATAATAATGAACCTTACTGCTATAGCATGTGTTTATTATGGTAATTTATAACAAATATCTCCAAATTAGATAATTTAATGTACATGCCTGGTGTTGTTGATCTTGTATTATATTCTTTAATTAATCAAAAGACATCTTGCTGGATGGGATGAGATTATCCATTATAATACTTAGGTGTTATTACCTAGTCATGAACTTGTTTTTAAGTTTTTCAGTGTGTGTTGCTTCTAAAATAACAAATGGAGAATTTACAAATTAGTTTAGATGGTATTCTTAGCATAAATATGCGTACTTATATTAGCATATAAATTGATCTCTACAGACAAGGAATTTCAGAGAATTTTGCAAAGGGAAACGCTCAACAATTAGGAAATACCAGAAATTTTGATTTTATATTAAGTAGTCCTCTTATGCATACGTGTTGTGGTAATTATGAATTTTAATGCCTTCTTAGTTAATGGGCAAAGACCTGGTCTTTGCACAGTTTGCGTCGGTCATGGCTATGTTCAGTCTGTCTTTTGGTCAAATACTTGGGAAGGTAAACTTGTTAAACATGATTCTCTCACAGAGTGTCTGTGTTCGGGGTATGTACAGTCCAGTACTTGCAGCATGGTAAAATACCAGCTGGTTTTGATGGGGATGCTAAAGGAGAACTGGATGGTACAAAGGCCACCTCGGTCCACAATTGAAAAGCTTCCTGCAGTGTATGGAAGCTGGAGTGCTTTGCAAAGAGGAGAGAGATTTTACGTGGCAGAGTTGTTCAGAAACAAGCCAAAAATTGGGGAAGGTGGGGCTGGTGTGAGAGAAAGCAAGGGGGAGAAATTGGTGCCTTCGTAATGGAATTGAAAGATGGAAAAACTTAGTCTGAAAAACCTAGCATGGAAAAAAAAATTCAGAAAACCTACTCATTCAGTTAAGTTCAGTTGTCAGCGAATTTCACCTCTGGTTTGCGCGACAAAAAAGATTACATGTATGTCAAGGTTTCTAAAATGTGTAGGTAACTCCCCACCTTCCCCACTTCAGTAAATAAGTAACCCTGGTTACCTAAAAGATGGTTTATAGTGAACCAAAAGCTAACTTAAAAAAACCTGCTATCTGGAAACTTTGCAACTCCGAATGTTACCTGCTTTATCTATTAAAATTATTTAGCTGCAAGCTCTGACTCTGTTCCCTTTGAAGCTTATGAGATACATAAATAACACAGTTCTCCGAAAGAACCATGTGATTTTCAGCGAGTTGCTTAAAATAAAAACACTTGCAGAACATTTGTTTGCTGTTGATGACGCAGCTGATTGCAGCTCTTCAGAGAAGGCATATGTGACTCATGAGCTTGTATGGTCATTTCCAATTCATATTGTTATATCTTTGTACCCCAGTATAACCACAGCGTTTGATGTTTAAGCTGTCGTATTTTAACTTTTAATATATATATGAGAAATATAAATATACCTGTTATATGTGAGCTGTTTCCATTTTGCAAAGGAATTGCAGCTTTTCCCAAGGTAGTACTTAAACTTTTTTTTGCCCATACTTAACCCTAGATTTAAAAATGTGTTGCATAATACTTGCAGTGAAATCTGTATGTATCTTATATCTAAATGCAGTATTCCTAATTCCTGCTTATATCTAAATGCAGTATTCCTTCTAATTAATGCTCTATAGCATGAATAACTGTGCCAAACTTAATCCAAAAACAGTTGTGAAAGCAGGCAAGCTGTGAAACTGGGTTCTCATCTATGTGGCAGGATTGGACCAGTCCAGACAGCACATTTATAATGCTCTTGGAAACTCTGATCAAATACTGTTTGGAGTAAGGATTCAGCCCTAGCATGCAGGAACCATACCCTGTCTAAAAAGGATGAGCTAGGGGTTCAGTTGGAAGAGGAGAGATTGAGTAATGTTGCGATACACAGAAATCTAGATTCTGAGTTTTTTCATCCTTCTCTTGTACAGGCTTCCAGTGAAGGATTGCAGAGGTTATACCATCATGTACTGCTTTGTTTCTGCCTTTTCAAAATTGATAGGAGGCAGTCCAAAGCCCAATAGGAATTTTGTTGGTGATTTATAATTCTGAAGGGAAATCAGAAGGGTAGCATTGTGTGCTGCTCAGGAACATGGAGACAGAGAGAGGAGTTTCTGGGGGAGTTGTTCAGTGGTTTTATGTATTTGTTTTCTGGGTTTGGTTTGGTTTTGTTTTTAAAATGGGTTGTTTGTGTGAAGTGTAAGTGTAGTACCTCTGTGTTGAATGTTCCTGCATAAACTTACTTTCTTACTGCTTCAGCACATCATGTAAACAGTGTGTTTTAAGGCTGCTTTTGCTGTCTCTGTGCTGAACTGTTACATGCTGTTGAGTTGTCATCTCTTGTCAAAAAACACTACCTTGGTTACCCATTCATCAGGGCTTTTTGTTTTAACAAGTGCTTTCCTTTCTTCCTGTATGCAAAAGAGGAACTATTTATAAATACCTAACAGAGCTCTTAAGTCACCTACTTAAAACCTTTTCTCGTAAAAATTGCTTTGCTGGTGCCTACAAAATGCTCCACAGTCATTAGGTAGCTAATGTGCTGTGACCACTGCTTATTACGGTAATCATAATTAACACACTGATTTCCTGAGCTCTCTGTGTTGTCCTGTACTGGGACTCTGGTGGTCTTGTTGGTGAGTTTGCACTATGGGTGGACGAGTATGGCTGTGATCCCATGACAGCACCAGTTGCGTACAGTAATAACTAATACCTGAGAATCTGAGCTCACTGGAATTTATTACACACCACCCCCCACCCCCCCAACAGCCAACAACAAAACCAAGAACCAGCTTTTAGTGGGCTTTGGTGTTGGTCCTGTTGGAGGAATGGGACCATGCATACATAAGACCAGAAACCCGAGTCAGAAATACACCGAACATCTAGCTTTGCTCACAAGTTAAACTGTGCCCCATCCAACGCAAAAGGAGCCTTCTTGTAGGGCCTGAGAGAGGTGGCCGGCTTTCACAGTGGCTGTGTGCTGAATATTTAATCTTCTGAACGAGAAAAGACATGTGGCAAAGGGATTATTCTTTGAACTATGTGTGATGATGAGTGAAAAAGGAGGTATATTAAGTTCACAGTACAGGCAGAGGATAACTTCTAACTTGCATTGCATCCCTTGTGAAATAATATTTTCATGTAGTCCTTCAAAAATCCAGATTTGCATGACTGTTTTTAGAAGTTAGTGGAATTATATATGGCCTTTCTATGTGATGATTTTAATAAATCAGTTTTATTTTTCCCAGTTTTCTCAGGGACAGGTTTGAAGTTTGGTGTGGGTTGTTTTTTTTGCCCCCAAAGTTGGTGTCCTGTGTATCCATATTGTAATGGTTTCCTGCTAGAGAAGTGTGTGTTGTATAATTTAATTCAATGCTGTTTGTCAGTTACTGTGTTGTTAGTCTGTATGCAAGAAGAGGTTATGTGCTTTCTCAGTATAAATTTTCACACTGTAATAATATGTCTTTCTTTTATTAAAGCCTTGGCAGTGAGAAGCAGGAGTTCTTAGTGATTTTGATGAATTAACTTAGTCTTGGAAGCATAAGATATGTAGGTGCTAAGAGCAGATATAAGAAATTTCAACAGCCTATTTCTAATACATTTCCTTTCATCCTTTTCTTCAAACAATAATTTCAATATTTTCAACAGATCCCCTGTGAGCAGCTTGCAGATTCGCTATGATCAGTCAGGGAATGGTTGTGGGGAAAATTTGCCCCCAGTAGCAGCCAGCATAGAACAGCTTCTGGAGAGGCAGTGGAGTGAAGGACAACAGTTTTTATTAGAGCAAGGCACCCCCAGTGACAGTAAGTACTCACAATCTGTTTATTATGACTTTTACCAACTGTTACTCAGAAGTGCTATTCTGTGCTTGTCTAAGAATTTTAATAAAATCTATTTTCTGCAGTGAATGGAGATATAATTGTGGTATGCAGTTCTAGCATAGCTCTTAGTGCAGCACATGGAATCAGTAGATTACAAAAGACTTCTCTATAATTACCTACATTTTATAGATGGGGACATTGTGTCATGCAAGAGGAAGTAACTTGCAGGTCCAGTTGCCGAGTTTGGAAATGAATTCTGGATTCTTAGATCCACTACTGTTAAATACTGTAGTGCAGTTTCCCATTTTTCTTTATATTGTGTGATATAAATTGGCAAAATAGTTTTTTATTGCTCTATTTTTTATTTTTAAATCTGACTTCTCTATTTCAGTTGCTGTTTGAAAAGAAAATATTTACAAATGTTAGGCAGGTGTCCTACTGGGCTTTCATGTCTTTATTATGTTCAGCCTTTCTTGTGAGTTCCTAAAGCAAGCGAGTTATTATTTTCTCTAGTTATGTTTAATAGAGTGGAATAGTCCAAGAATGAATATGTTAAAAGCATAAGTGATCAGTAGATCATGTCGATCTCCATATTCAGCCATGTATCATTATCAAAGACAATCACTGAATATGTTAAAAAATTTATTTTATTCCAGGTTATGGTTTGTGTTATATTTTATTGAATGCATTATTCTTCTCATTGGTAGTGTAAAGAGGTATCTAGTTAGTATTTTTATGAATGGTATCCTGACAAAAATGCTAATTGTGAGGAAATTCATGCAGGGATAATCCTTTAAACATGATAGCTGGAGGACAGGTTTAGCTAAGTCTTATTGCATCTCATTTGAGCTCACTGAGGGTTCCTTTGTATGTACTTGAAGAGGAGGGATAAAAGCTAAATCCTTGGGAAATGACCAGATGTGCCTATACCAGTAGACTTATGTCTGTAGTAGCTCCAGAGGTCATGTTAAACAAATACAATTTAGAATTTAAAAAAAAAAAAAAAAAGGAAAGAAAAGAAAAAAAACCCCAGGCTCTCCCTGTGGCTTTACAGTCAAATTCTAGTACTGGTTGGGAAACCCAAGTTCTGAAAAACCAAATGGGAGTTTGAGAAAACTGTGCTTGGTAAAAATCAGGTCAGTGGAGAAGGTGATGGCCCCGTTCCGGAGAGGCGGGGGGTAAGTGCGGTGCTCACAGAGTGCTCCCTGCTGGGGGATTCCGAGATCGCCGCTCGCAGCTCCCGCCAAGGTGCTCTGGGACGGCTTCACGGTGGAGGACTTCTGGTTTTTGCATTGCTTCTATACATTTATGGTTCATAAGTCATTAAATCAAGTACAAGTCATTAAATCAGAAAAACTCCCTTTTCAGAAACTTGGTTGTTTATATAAAAACGTTGTTGGTTGCCTGTGCTGTTAGTTGAGCATATTCTTGTCAAACATCTCCGTTTTATAATGTTTGCAATTCCTAATACTGCAGCTGAACTGGATTTATCCCAACTATGCAGTTAACCCATGCTACGACTACTTTTATATTCTGATTTGGGGCTAAGTTATTAGGTACTGCTGTTTGCTTAAAATGTATGCTGGCCCTATTGATGCTACTCTATCAATATGTAAACCAGGATGTAGAGGTATTCCAAAATTACTGTCACAACACACTGTGAACTTTTTTCTGCAATTGAAATTACTCAAAGTTAATCTTAAAATCTTTCCACTAAAATTCAGGCATCTGTAATAATGTTATATTTTCACATACAT
Source organism: Donacobius atricapilla (assembly GCA_013397315.1). NCBI lineage: Eukaryota > Metazoa > Chordata > Aves > Passeriformes > Mimidae > Donacobius > Donacobius atricapilla. Next base: position 100,075 of record WBMY01007616.1, read on the forward strand.
CCTAGTCTTAATGTAATGCAGAATTTAAAACTGAATGAAAGTGTTATTAGTTCACTGAATGTGGCTATGGAATATAATACGTGCATTTTTGTCTTAGTTTTAGGAATGCTTAAATCATTACACCAACTTCAAGTTGAAAATAGGCGGTTGGAGGAACAGATAAAGAATCTGACTGCAAAGAAGGAGCGACTGCAGCTTCTCAATGCACTGCTTTCATTGCCCTTTCCAACAATAACTTCAAATCCCAGCCCTTCTCATCAAGTACATGCCTTTCCAGTACAAGCACGTAAGTAGAGGGGATTATTAAAGTGTCAAAGTAATTTGAACGTGTATTTATATGAAATATCTATTTCATCCACACATGCCACTGATGGGAGATGAATATAAATGCTGGATGAATATAGACCAAGTATTTGCTGATATGCTAAATGTTTAAACATCAATTGGTTTATTTTCCTGAACCATCACTACTTGTTTCAGTGCAATTTCTCTTTTACTTGGAGCACATCTGTTTGGATCTATGGATTCACCAATTACTTAGTTAATATTTTACTATTCAGCAATGATTTTAAAGTTGACTTTACATTTTCTGTATAGCTTTCATGATTTTGAAATAATTATTTGGAATCTTTTTTGCATGTTACAGAAATTTAACCACTGTGTGTTTTTTGAAATGATTACTTTAGCACCTAGCACTGATTCCTTGAACAGCAGTAAAAGCCCTCATCTGGGAAACAGTTTTTTACCGGACAGTTCTCTTCCTGTATTAAATCAGGTAATTTTTATTTCTTTCTTCTAAACCTAAGCTTGTTACAAGTTAACTCATCCCAGTCCTTGCATTGTGGTGTTAGGTGAAATTTTATGCAGCTGAGGGGGCTTTGTTGTTTGTTTTGACACCAGGAGATAACCTCCAGCGGACAAAGCACCAGCAGTTCATCAGCGCTTTCCACTCCACCACCTGCTGGGCAGAGTCCGGCCCAGCAAGGCTCAGGAGTCCCCGGAGTTCAGCAGGTCAATGGTGTGACAGTGGGGGCACTGGCTAGTGGTACGCAGACTGTAACCTCCACCATTCCTGCAGTGCCGGCTGTGGGTGGAATAATTGGAGCGCTGCCAGCCAGCCAGCTGGCAATCAATGGAATTGTAGGGGCTTTAAATGGGGTAATTCAGACCCCAGCAACAATATCACAGAACCCTTCTCTCACTCATGCACCCGTGCCACCCAACGCAACACATCCTCTGCCAACCACGCTAAATAACAGGTAAGAATTGGCTGATTTGGTGTCTTTCCTCACAGTGGCTGCTCTTCTTCCGGTTAGCTGGGATTGTTTGTCTTACTTCAAATATATTGTTTATTCCTTCGCCTATAATTGTCAAAGTAACTTCTGCTCCCGGCCTGTGAATGAAAGTGAGGAGGCATTTAATGGAAGCACAAATAGTCGAGTCAAAGAAAAGATGTTTTCTCTAGAGCTTTTGGGAATTCTAGTGAATTCCTGTTTTTTAATCAAGTCACATTCCCAAACAAATGTAATTATGTAAATGAGCTTCAGCTCCTTTTTTTAGTTCAGAAAACAATATTTTTTGTCCTGCCAATTGTTCTTCCAGGATTAAAGGAGCACTGGAAAAGCTACCATTTGTTGCAGAGAAGGGGGGAGGGGGAGAAGGGTAAGGGTATATGGTCATGTAATTCAAGGTGTAATAGGCATAACTAACCAGAGTTGTAATACAGTTGCATGGTTTTCAGTTGCCTGCACTGACTCCAAGCCCAACAAAATTGGTTTTTCAAGCCGAGTTCCTATGGATTTCTAAATGCATTAAAGGATTCATTTGTGGGTATTCTTAACAGCCCTTCACCAAAGCCAGGTACCCTCAGTAACATAAACTGCTGCTGCTTGAGCTGCAAGGCAAATGGGTAACAAAAGGAGACAGCTGTTTTCCAGGAGGAGGGATGGACTTCTTCGTCTGGAAGTATTTTGGGATAGAGCAGAACCTGGGCCAACTCTTTCTTCCTGCACCCCTTCCCCCCACACCCCTTGTCCTGGCCCTCACTTAGGAAGGAGAACTAGAGTTCTGTGTAGAAGGAAGTGCCTGTAAATAGGGAGCAGATTAGCTGGCTCCAAGTAGAGTTTATTTTTGGACATTATGGTGGATTATCCATCAAAAAAAGACATATGTGATTGGAATGATGCTAGGGATCCCTAATTTCCTAGCTTCCTTTTCCAGTTTCTTTACTTCCTGTTGGTTTGGCAGCTCCTGAATATTTGTGTACTGTGTCATAGTGTGGTATTGCTTCAGTAGGCTCATAAAATCTGATACTTCCAAGTGTATCCTGTTGTTTGCATGTGTCCTTATGTTTTTCCTGAGAAGCCTGTATTTTTCATAGTTTATATCCTTTGTGAACATGAGGTTTTATAGGATTAACAACAGACATTCTCTTAATGAAAAGTTTTTGTCTTTCTTGAGCATCAGAGGTTTGCAAAAAACATAAGAATTTTGCAATCTCTCCCCAAAAGTGTGAGAAAGAGTGAGAAATACTAGTCAAGATCAATCATATTAACCAGTTGCATGCTGCTTTCCACTTTCAGCTACTGCCAGAATATATCAGTTAGGCTAAATACCAGTCCTTCCACTGTTTTCTCAAATGATTTTGTTTATACATAGATGATTTACTTCTCTTTGTATTGCAGAAGTTCTTTCGTTTCTTTCTTAATATCAATTTTAAGTGCTGTAGCTCTTCATTGTGTAGCTTTGTAGAATGTTCCAATTCATGCAAAACACTGCAGCCAGTATCCTGTTCTTAAGCTCTCATTCTAACCTTTAATAGAGTCTGGAATACTCCCAATGACTCCCTGTTTTCTGCTACAACAAGCTTATACTATACAAGTCTGTCCACTTCTCTGATTCTGTTATGGCATGATCTCTTTCTGCACTGCTCCCTCAATAATACTAATTTAAAATTAAGGTTTATATTAAATTTAAAAGAGCACTCTTCACACAATTCTCTGCTTTATTTGAGCTCATCCACATTATTTCCCAGGCCCTTTTCCTTTTGAGGTGTTGCACAATTACCCTCATTTTCTGTGACTTTTCAGTATTAATGGTTGTATGTTTAGAAGGGAAAAGTTCAGTAATGTTGGTGCTAAAATGATTCTGGTAATGACATGTGGATTCCTCATTCCTGTTCATCCCATTACAAATGCCTTAGTGAAATATATGAAAAAACGTTTTATTATGGGAACTAAGTTGCAGAGAGGCTTTGGGATGATTTTGAAGGAAGAAAAAAACCAGACAAAAACATACTTTCCACTTGAAAATTACTGCTTCTGGAACTCTATGGGACACCTACCAGGCTTGAGTTCCGTGCTGCTTCAGTGGCAACTGGTTGACTATTTCTTTAATACTAAATTTCCCTGCTCTTTGAACTGCCCTGGTGGGAAGGTTGAGTGGTACCAAGCACAGGCAGGCTCAAAGGTTTGGTGCCATGGTGATGTGAGCTCTGTGCCCCTGGTTAGATCGTGTGCTGGGGTCAAGGTTGGAGGTGGTTTAAATCAGCATGTTGGAAAGCTGCATGAGAACTCAGCCCTGCTTTCCAACTTCGGGGTATTCCGTAATTTTAAAAGACTTGCCAGATGTTCCTGGAAGTTGCTTGTTACAGTAACTTCCCAAGCTTCAGAATCTGCTCCAACAGTTTAATGTGAAAAATAGGCAGAGTGTTCACCAATACATGAAGACTTCTTTATGCATATTGTCCTTATTCAAATGAACTCTCTTAACTGTGGCACACAAGGAGGTGAGAAAACACTGTTTTGCACGCTGTTGTTGGAGAGAGTTTCAAGTTGTAGGTAAAAGAACCTACATTCATTCAGCAGAGAAAAATACTTGATCCTTTTCTGGGAAAAAAGATGGCTTAGTACAGATTGCCAGCAAGTGGGAGATTAAGTGATTTGAGGAAAGAGATAGGATTGTTTCTTTACATTCTCGCAACCAGAGAAGAGTGTAGGATGGAGAGTTTCAGACTGATCATGTACCTTTTAATGAGAAGCTAAAAAGGATTAAATTTACATTCCAAGCTGATCTGGTTTAGAGAAAGCTCTGTGGTGAAATCCAGGGAACGGTCTCTTCTGGGAAGCTTAGGAGCTGCAGCATTTAGTCCTCTGCAGTTTGGTTTTGTTTCTAGACACTGAGATCTCAGCCGTTGACTGAGGATATTTTCTTTCAAGTGCCAATGCAGAGCAAGAGAGGCAGGCAGAACGATTAAAGAGAAGGGAGAACAACAGCAGAAAAAAAGAAGTGCAAAGGTAAAACATGATCTGGGAAAAAGAAAGAATGGGATAAAAGAATGAACAAAAACAGCAGAGAAGATTCATTCCAGTATAGAAGAATACAGGAAAAGTGAGGTAAAAAGAGAAGAAGGAAATACTGGTAATATTAGTCAGAATACTGTGGGAAATAGTGTGAAAGGCTTTACCTGAGTCCAGGTAGATGCATTCTCAGCCTTTCTCTCACCCACCAAAGAGGTCATTTTGTCACAGGAGATCAGGTCAGTGAAGCAGGACCTGCCTTTCACAAACCTGTGCTGGCTGGGCCTGATCCCCTGGTTGTTCTGCACATGGGATGGCTCTCAAGGGGATCTGCTCCATGGCCTTCCCTGGCACCAAGGTCAGACTGATGGGCCTGGTGCTGAATCCTTCTTCCAGCCCTTCTTCTAGACGGGCATCACATTTGCTATCTTGTAGTTGTCAGCTGGGATCTTGAGATCCCAGTCAGCCAGGGCTGCTGGAAAATGGTTGAAAGTGTCTCTCTGTGCACTTCCATCAGCTCCCTCAGTAGCCTTGGGTGGATTCCATCCAGCCCCATAAACTTCCTATTGACACAGGCTTCCCTTTCCGCATAGGAAATCGTAAGTGCAGCCCACCAGGTGTGACCCCTAGTGCTGATACCATGCAACAAAGTATGAGACAAAGGGCTTGCCCTGTCCCAGTAGGAGAGAATGGTGATGCTTTGGATACTTTCATATTGGCTGGTTAACACGAAGTCAAATTACAGCAGAGCTGGGCTACAGTTTGCTGGCTGCTGTAAAAATGCAAGATAAATATGCCCTGAGGAGCTACATGATTGTAGCCTAATGATGTGGATTTGTGACTGATTTAAGTGAATAATGCCTTACTACCAATCCCAACAAGAAATCCTGTCATCCTGTGCACACCTTCTTACTAGAACTTTTGCATCACACAGTGACCTCATCTACATTAAAAGCGAATCTGTTCTATATTGGTTAAAGCTTCAGCTCAGTTCCCACAGGTTGCAGCCCATTGTGCAAGACTCAGTATGAAGGGACGGGACGAAATTGCACAGCCCAAAGGGAAATACTTAATTTTTCTACAGCAGGATAAACATCATGAAACAACACCTTAGCATTTTAACTGATGTTTAAAACTAGTAAAAACTAACACTGTACTGAAAGAGTAAATCCAGCTGTCTTCCTGGTCTTCTGTTCCCAACACACCCTTGTTCATGCTGTTGGTCTTGCAGTAAAACTGGTATAGCTGAAGAAACCCTTTATTTACAGCCTAGTTCTCAACTGGATCTGTTCCCTGCTCAGTTTCCTAAATATTTGCAGACAATTTTACGTAGGTATGAAAATAGAGACTGGGAGTGAAGTAGCTGGCAAAAGCAGAGGCAGCTGCCTTCCATGTAGCATCCCTTGGCCCCTTGCAAGGCTGAAGGTGTTTGCTGAATTACAGACAAGGTGTGGGCAATATGAGTGGTTTGAATGACACAAAAGATGAGAATTGGAAGGAAACCAAGGCAAAGTAAATGCTTGGTAACTAGGTGTTAAAGTTTGGCAAGAGCTGTCTTGTAATATAAAATCTGACCTCTCTGTATTAAGTATTTGAAAAGAACTTTATAATTGGTAATCATTTTCTGAGTTTCAAATACCATGCAGGGAGTAGACATGTTAAAGGCAAGATGTTGCTGTTGCTCAGCATAAATGGCACTTGGGAGTGGTGTCAGAAATTGCAGCTGGACAGTCAGACAATATTTGCAGTATGAAATCAAATGCTAAATAGGGTTTGTTCGTTTGTGTACATCTTTTCTTTAATGGAAAGCTGAAGTTAAAAGTTCCCATGCTTCCGTATAAATCACAGTATTACCCTGTCAAACTCTACAGTGCCTCGGGACTAGGATTGCTTTCTGACCAACAGAGACAACTCTTACTCCATCAACAGCACCAGCAATTTCAGCAATTACTAAGTACCCAGCAACTCACATCAGTAAGTTTTTCAGTTAATTATGGTTTATTCCTCTATTGTATATTCTAAGGCATGGATAAACTCCTTGGCTTAATACAAATAGTAATAATGCAGTTAACTTGATATTAAAGGCTTTGGTAATATTTTAGTCTTTTCAGTTGCTTCAACCTTTTTGGATGATAGTCATGTAAAATGTTAGGATATTTTTGGGCTGTGTGTATGGCTAGAAGAATCATTCTCAAGGGCCTTCAGTTCCATTTTGTCCTGCGTGGACGTGGAGGCTTATCTCTCTCAACATCAACTGTGGGCAGCAGAGCTTGGGAGCATGTGTGGATTCTAACAGTATTGTGACCTGTCTTTGATTCCACTGAACACTAGCAAAAGACTTTTGGATATCATCTCATGAGCTGTCTTTGCTCTGCTTGCAGTATTCGTGTAGGCCATTAGGTAACTGATACTGTATTGTTAATTGCGTAGTTTAGTACACAGTCTTCTCAACTATGTTTGTTCTGACAGAGGTCTGATGAAGCCAGCAGGCTTAGCTGAACTTCTGCTGAGCTACTGATTTCAGGAAGTCTGACAGGAACTTCCTTTCCAACAGTCTCATGGAACTTCATTAGTGTAACCTAAATTAGCTGGGATTAGTTTAAGGGTGTCACTGACTGAAGATCTGGATAAGCAGGAACCCAGGGAGGAGCTATTTTTCAGCAACTAATTATTGATCTTTTGTTTCTTCCTCCTCCCTCTTCCCATATTACTCAAGGAACAACATCAAGCCCTTTTGTATCAATTAGTACAGCAACAGCATCACCATCACCAACACCATCAGTCTGAAGTACAGCAATTGCAGATTACTGGAGGAGCACAGATACCCATAAACAACTTACTTTCAGGCACACAGGCCTCACCACTTAATGCAGCTACTACCAACCCGTTCCTTACAATTCATGGAGATAACGGAGCTCAGAAGGTGACAGTAAGTATACTTCTCACCTCACTTACCTTGCAGTACCTCCAGGAGGTAATTAAAAGATAAGAAGCAGGTTTTGTTGCCTGTATCCACAAATAAAAGATGATGGATTTTTTTGTCTTTATTTTATTTTTCTTGAACCTTGGGCTGCACTTAAACGAGGCTCAGAGTTCGGTGAACTTGCAGTCACACCAAACATGTCTGCTGAACACTGTTGCTTCCCTGGATCAGAACACCAATCCAGTGACCCTTGCCTTCCTCGTGTAATTACAACTGCAACCCCAGTCCTCCTCACCCTACTTCTTCCCCAGCATTGTGTCCACTGTTTTGTGGATCATTCCTTTTACTGCCTTACTGGTGAGTCTGCCTTGGCCAGGCCTCAGGCCCTATGCAGAGGTGGGGATTAGCTGATGGCTTGAGAGGTGAGGAGCCATTGCTGGGAAGGTGGAATCTGTGTTAGGAGAATGGGCTTTGTGCCTCTTGGTGCTGGCCTGGGAAAATGAGGCTGTACATTGGGAGGCTGAGCAGCTCTTCTGCTTCACAGAGTAATAAAACCTTTCCTAGACAGATAAAGAAACAAGACACGTTTTTCTGGCAAAGATGTTCCATTATCTTCAGTTTTTGCCCATAATCTCCATCCCCAAGACAAGAATCCCTTCTTCAAGAAATCAGAGAACAGGCTTCATTCTTTAAGGGTCCTACAGTTAAGATGAGAGGATAAAGGAAGGAGAATATGAAACTTGGAAAAGCAAAGGATGAATAGAGCAGGAAGACAAAGTTTCAGCATTCTTTGGAGAAAGACAGCAAGTGGTAGTGGTAGAGAAGAAAGAGAAGCTTGCCTGCAAGAGCAGGTAGGGAGAGTTTGGGCTAAATATGAATCCCCTCTCTGCTCCCCACTCCCAAATCCTCCACCTACTTTAGGAGCACTGTGGTGGAGGACTCAGGCTGGGCTTCTACGGTACTTCCAGGCAGTACACACTTCCAGACACAAACCACAAAAATGATAAATTTTCAAGATGATTTTTCCTGGAAAGAGCTCCCTTCCATTCAAAATGGTGAGCACTTAGCCTTGTAAGTTCAGCTTTGTGCTTTGGGGTTTGGGCAATTGTGACGTCACGGCTGTGAACCTTCACGGTGCTCAGGCCCTCCTGTCACAGCAAACGTGGGGGCACAGGGCTTACCTCCAGGCCCTGCCTCATTCAGAAATGTTCACTTTGTTCTCATATGTTTAAAACTGATCTCCCCTCATTCTCCAAAAATTAGTAGTGAATGGAATTGAGACCCTATGTTTGGTGTACATCCGTGCAAAATATTTTATGTGATCTTATTTTGATTTTTTTTAATGGCCATTACTAAGTCTGTACAGTGCAGTGTATTTTTACAAATAAGCCATTACAGTTTTTATGTTAACAGCTGTAAATAATTCCGAGAAATCTCAGAACATATTTTGAAAAAAAAACCCTTACCAAAAATTTCTTTTGAAATTGATTTTATATTTTTGTAAGGCTAGACTTGAGACAAGTTGCATAGACTGTTGAACTGTTTTTAACAAATTCTCTATTTGGCAGAGTTTGGCAGTTTTAATCTCATTTGCAGTTGAGAGAGTTGTTCGGGTATTTCTGAATGCTCCGTGAATGAGATGAGATTTTTGCTCAGTCCTGTTCAATACCTGCAGGAAATGTCTTTGTAGCAATCTATGAAAGAAAGGATTGTGATGGGGTAAACTGGAAATTGTATTGAAGAAGTGTAGATTTCAGCCCTCTCCAGTGGGCATAAGTAGCAGAGGTCATCTTGAAGTTTTAGAGAGATGTTCCCATGGCCAGGAACAGCCACTCTTGTTGGAATGAAAGTAGAAGGAGACTTGTTATTTTCTAATGCTGCCTGTTGTGACCTTATCATTAGTTGCTTCTTACAAGACTGCTTTTCTAATTATTCTTTCCTTTTTCACTTTTTATTCTATAGTACATGGTTTTTTTTTACGATGCAGAAGTTACTATTTAGATGGCTCTAGTGAATGTACCTCAACTGCTTTGTCATCTTTATGAACTAAATTTTAATCAGCTCTCTATGTTATAATCTGGTTTTTAGAAGTATTTTCTCTTACACAGAGGCTCAATGATAAAACTGGACCAGTTGCGTCAGAGAAGAGTTGACATTTGAATGACACTTGAGCCCTGCACGTCCTGCTGTTATAGCACTTCATGTGGCTGCAAACCCCGGGTTCCCTTTCTGCAGATTGAAAAAGAGCAACAAGGAACTCTTACTGCACAGCAAGAGGTTAATAATTTTTACGAGGATATTTTTGGTAGGCTTTCATTTGCTTTCTTGTTGCACTAAAATGGATGTACTTTTTAATGTCTCAGACTGTGAAGTAGATAAAACTCTGCAAATCATAATTGTCAATATGATGGTACTAAGTACAAATTCAACCACGGAAGAACATACACTTGACTCTTCAGTCCTAATGTCGCGGATATAAAGGCTATAAACTGTCTGCAGTGATGCGCTGCTTTGGTTTCAGAGCAGTAGTTCTAACGGCCCAGCCCAGCCCGTCTGATCTGCTGCTGCAGTTAGAATAGATCTTTTTAGACTGAGCTTGTAACGACAGCTGGGACTTGCTGTTGGCAAGGAGAAAATGGGCAGCTGAATAACAGAATCAATATGATTTCAGCAGTAGCCACTTTATTGTTTACGTAAGACTCCAGTTGTAGTTTCCAGCTCTACTGCCCACGCGTACGAGTGTCTCTTGATTGGCCAAGCCACTTGTCCATAAGGCAGGCACACGTCCTTCAGGACACCCACTTGGTCAAGCGTCCATCATCACGCCGTGTGTCTCCTATCTAGGTGATGCATTTTTTCCAGGCAGCTCCCCAGGCTTTTCATTCCTGTTTTTGTGCTGTTGTTGTCTCAGTGGCCTTGACAAATTCCTGAGAACCCTGAAAACAAGACTGCAGGTGGCTTGTTATCTACAAACAGTTTGGCTGGTGTATGGGAATGGCCTGTTATACAGATGCATTGCTACAGTTGTTCATTGTTTCTTTTTTTACACACCTGTTTTCAAACCTGACTCATAAGGGAATTGACTTCTGAACTTTTTATTCCTTTAAATTCCTGTTGTTGTATAGTTGGAGTTTTTCTTGAATAAGAATTATGGTATGGAATCCAAAGTTTAATAATTTTGGTATAGGTTTTAGAGTTGTGAGGTTTTTAAAGGAACCAGTTTGGTTCCAGTGACAAAGTTTTCTTACCAGATGAGGCCACACTGGAAGAAGTTTGTGTAGTGTTTGGCCTAAACCAAGTGCCTGTTGCTACCTCCATTTTGTTGAAATGGCTGCCAACAGCTATCATGCACTAGATGTGTCCTTGTTAGCAGCGGGAATATTCTGTCTTGCACCAGCAGCCTTGTTCTGCCTTTCCTAGAGGTGTTTATACCACTGTAGAGAGCTCAGGCAGATTGTTACCTGGGTCACTTTTCACTAATAAATTACCAAAAAGTGAGTTACTGTTTCCCACTAAAATTTCCCAGTGGTTGAAATGGGTGAACTTGTGTTACAACACTTCCGGCTGTTGCTGATCTTGTGGTGAGTCTATGCAGGGTGGTGAAGGACAGGTTAAATGGGGGGTAATGACCACTAATCAAGACTGAGGTGGGAATTATTAGCAGAAATGACCCAGCTGTAATTAGACCTCCACTGTGTACTTATTTGGAAGAACATGTTAATTCTGCAATATGTTTCTTAGTTAAACATTGCACAGTTCTTACCTCATTTCTGTAAATAAAGTTTTGTGAATCTGTTTTGTATTGTGAAGAATTCATAAGAAAACATTGATATTTTGATTTGTAATATTTCTAATTAGTAGATTTAATTGAAAAAGTAAAAATAATTTATTTTTATATGTTCTGGGGAATTTTTTAAAAATGTCACAAATCACTTTTGTAGATACTTCACAAAAGTAAACCAGTGGTTTATTTTACTTACTTGCCCCACTGGTGGATATTCTGTAACAATTTGTACAAAAGGTAAGATGGAAATGTGCTGTTATTTTGACTAGATGTAAAATTCCAAGTGTATGAAAAGATATGTACAAAGCTTTTGTTAATAAACTTTAATAATGTTTATCATTGTATATGACTTGTGTGAAGGTGAGTGTTGTAGAAGAAAGGAATATTTCTATTAACAACACACGAGAGGAAGAGTTTGATTTGCACATGGCTACTAAATTTTATTACAAGAAGTTTCAAAAATTCTTTTTCATGTAAATTTTTTGCTTTCAAGAGACACTGTTGTAGCTGGACAGAAAGGCCCATTGCAGCCCTGGGTCTGATGTCAGATTTTGCTTTCACCCTACAAAGAGGAGTGACTGGAACCACAGGAGCAGTGGCTGTTGTCCCGTGGCTCCAGTTCGTTCTGGTAAAATTTGGTGAGAGCCCAGTGGGGAGCTGGGTCTTTACTCTGGAACTAAACAGCCTCAATGGGAGCACTCCACAGCCTCTCAGTCATATTCTGCTTACCCACTTGTGTGCGGTTGTCAGGATCCTCTAGCTTGGCACTGGACTTCATCCTCAGCATGGTAAGGGACTATTGCCCTCTCTGTCCCATCTGCTCCAAACAACTTTCTGCAGTGTTCTGCCTGTGCCATCAGCAGTGAGGAGCAAAGACAGACACAGCAGGCTCAGATCAGACACATTCAGGTGCGAGTAAGAGTGTAGAACCCACAGCACAGGCTGTCTTCAGGACTGAACACAAAGTTATGGTGCAAAAGCACTGTTGAGCTACAGCTCAAAGAAAATGTATTTTGCTAGCAGGCAAATATTAAAATTACTTAAAGCAAATCTGCTAGATTCTGTGCTAGAACAAAATTTGGAAGAAGTTGCTTAAATCCCAAGTCTTGAGTGACCTTGGACAGAAAGATTTAGAAAAATAAGCTCTGGTGGTGGGTAACAGACTCATGGGGAAAAAATGTCTTCCACTTCTCTGGTGAGCATCACGTCTGACCTCAGTCACCACAGACTGGACTCCTACCCACCAGTTCTCGATGCTGAGACAGCTGGGCCTGTCACCAATTCCTGGTGCAGTGCCACGGTGCAAGAGGCCGATGCATTTCTCTTACACAGCCAGCTTGCCTCTGCTTTCAGGAAGGTTCAGTCCATCCAGTCCCTTCCATCCAGGCATAAGCAGCACCTGTGATTAGACAGGCATCCAGCATGTCAGGTATTCAACCCAAGTGTGACAGCGTGGCATGTACAACCTTGGCCCATCCTTAAACATCTTCCTTCAGGTAAACTGGATTTGTCAGGAGCATCGTTTTAAGTTTCTCAGTGTGAATGTTCTTACAAACAAGCAAACAAAAATTCTTACCACTCAGCAGTGCTTGTCCTTCTTCCTTGGACTGCCGTGCAGCAGGGCTGAGGTGGGGGAAGCGGAAGGCGTTGGGAGGCAGAGGGTGACTGTTGCCCCGCACCCGCCGGGGATGTGGGCAGGCTTGAGCAGGTGCTCACCTTTAGGTTTAGATCTCCAGCAACAGAGGTGTTAAGAGTCCTCCCAAGTCCCCGTTACATTTGCCACTGGATTTTTTTGCTCTGACACCTAACTAAGCTGTTTCTCACTCCCAATTGAGCCCATTGTTATTCACAGCCACAGCAGATTTGTAACAGTTCCATACGGATTGCATCAAGGAAACAGATCACACAACTGCAAAGCTCTCTTCTACATACCTGGAAGATTTTTCTCTCCCTCTAGTCTAGAGCAAATACCAACAATTCCTTCCTAGCAAATCAGGCAATGCAAACTGGATCATTCTCTCTGCTCTCTTCTGGATGCTCTACATCTCAAAGTGTGATACACTGAACCAGGCACACCATCCCAGGTAAAGTCTTGTAAATCCAGAGTGGAAGAGAAACATGACTCTTTCCTCTTCACAGGCTAAACTCTTCCATTGTTTGCATTCTCTTTCAGAAACTGCAGAAATATTCCTATTACCAGTCTATTTTTTTCATTAACAGTACATTTCCATTTGCTCATGTTCTACCCCAGCTCCACCCGTTAATTCTCACCAATTCCCTTCACATTTTAGCAGCATTTCTTTGCAGCCACTTCAGTTACCTTGCTTTACATCTAGTCAACTCTCATTGAGTTCTGGATGACTAAAAGCTTTTGCAAGTAAAGTTTTCCTGGTACCTCTTGAAAATATCTTACTTGATTTCACTAAGATTCTTCCTTCAGAGTAGCACAGAATTCCTGTTCCATTGATTAGCACCCAGATCACAGCTTCTAAATATGTTTAACTTCCAGGGCAGCTAGGCTGTGATGGTCTTTGTGGAAAAAAAACAAAAAACAAAACAAAACAAAAAAAAATCAATGCAATGGTTTTTATCTGGTTGTTTCCATATCATTATTTCTACCAACTAAGATTTTTTTTATATCAGGCAAAAAAAAAAAAGCAAGCCCCAACTGTTGGAGGAACACGTATGGAACACTGTTATAGTCCCTAAATACTTAGCCTGTAAAGTTTTATGGGAATGGGATGAAATGTAGTGAAGTGCTGATCTGACAGAAGGAGCACAATGGGCAGTTACTGAGGAAATCAGCAGGGGAAATGGCAGAAAGGTAACAAGAGACTTTCAGCCACAAAGTTTTGATTTTGAGTTCATTTTGATTTTGAATTAAAGCTCAGAATATTTTCAGAATTCTGGTATTAAGTCACAATTTGAATGGTAAATAATGCTTTAAAAAATGGAAGTCATTAAAGTTTCTTGCAATGGACTGTAATCATTGCTCTGATTTACTGCTGTTATTTACATCCCATTAAATACCCTTTTTCCCAGCATTTTAAGCTTTTCACAATTTTGGAGAAGTTATACAAAACAAAATTACAAGTATGGAGTAATATAATCCTTATTACCTGTTCTTCAGATTAAATCCAGAGTATACAACCATCCCCAAAATGAGAACTCTTAGCCCAAGAACGTCAGCCATTCTGCACTTAAAAAGTCGTTGTGAAGTACCTTATCTCATAATTTCTATTTAAAACATGAAGGCCCCTTAGTGTTTTTACCCATTTCAACTTTACTGAATTAACAATGCTATCAAATACCACTGCAGGGTTGGCAAAAGAAGGTATTATATTGCAGGTGCATATAAATATATGAGGAAGTTAATATTAGAAATACTACTTATTTCAAAATATTACTAGATATTTATAAGAATAAGGTATTTATAAGCATATGGTCTTGGATTTAGAGGTGCAAGAAACAAAAATATATTTTGAGTGCAGAGTTTCATTACTCTTGTGCTTGCTTAACAGTTGCAGGTCAGTTCTCTCTTTCAAAACAAATACAGGTTATTTGTATATCCATTGGCTGCAAACGTACCAGATTCAGTAAGTGATTATCAGAGGGGGTTTTCCTGAAGCCCTGCTCACTTTTAGACACTGGTATCACATATCTGCATAAGCAGCCCTTCAATACAAACACACCTTCATTCTTTAACACACAAACCAGGTAAGATGGTATAAGATTTATTATTATTTTCTTTTACTAAGGCACATGACGTATAGAAATACTGAGGTACAAAAATGCAGTTTCCTGCATATGAGATTTAAAACCCCATTTTGACAAAGATGAGCTACATCTCTTCTTGCTCACAACATTCAGCTTTTAGCCATTTTTTTCTTTTGTACCAGTTCAACAAGCAACTTGTATCTTGCTATACACTCCTCCTGAAAGAAAACACAAAAGTGTTATTCAAAGGTTGGTATTTTAGCACTGCTTTAACTCTATACATGCTGCTTTATTCTAGAAGGAGCTGGGTTGTGTAGGGGTTTTTTTTGTTTGTTTGGGTCTGTTTGTGCTTCTTTTTCAGTTGTGGCATTTCTGTTGGGCTTTCCTTGGCTGCATGGTTGGTTGTTTTCTTGTTTCAAAGTTGCACACTGAATCTGAGATGGGGAATCTACATCTAGTGAAGAGGGTATTAGAAAAACGAACTTGCAATTTACATTTCTTAGTGGCTCTTCTATCTGTTTGAAGAGCACACAAACCCAAGAAGCAGTTGCCCAGTACTTGACAATGCCTGCAGGAGCAATTACAGAGCAGCTGTATTGCAGTGTCTATTTTAAACAGTTACTCTGGTGTGAGCCACACCGCAGGCAGGTTAAGCTGAGCCTTCAGGGTCATTAACGCAGGGCCTGCTGACACCAGAAACTTCTGAACAGCTTCAGAGCCAGAGAGACACCCAAACCCTTCCCCGCTGCACTTCCCGCTCCCTCACTGTGCTTGGCACAGATATTATAGGGTGTTTCTGCAGCTACAATGGCTGAAGCAAGCAAACTAAAGAATCACAGCTATTAGAAAAACTAGTACAGACCATCTGTATCAATGACAAGTAATGCCATTCTTAAAAATTATACTTACAAAAAGAACATTAGATTATTGAGCATTTAACACTTTGCAGATGGATTACTTATTTTGTTTGTTCACTGAGATGGGTTGAAAAAGGCATTGTGAAAATGTAGGCAAAGCAGCTCATCAATGTTTGGTTACTAACTTTGAATCAAAATTTGTTTTAAAAATTGAATTTTGTTCTGCAATTGAAGATATAAAAGGCAGAGGAGAGGAGGTATTTTAAATGAAATTAGTTATTTCAACATTTTCTGTATTAGATCAAACAAGCTGAAATAAATGAAAAAATATTTTAAATAAAGCAACAAATGTGACAGTAACGCTCTTTAGGTGACCTGAGTCTGGACTGAGGCCAAGTAAGGGCCTCACCTTTCTATGGACTCTCTTTCTTAATGTAATCATAAATTGGTAGCTAATATGTTTCCCCTCAATTTATACTCTAGTTCAGTAAAACAAGTCAAACCTTGCTTTTTCCAGGAACACATTTTGCTATTTTATCCCAGCGTTCCGATGTTCCCTTTGGATACTGCTGCAAGGCCATTTCAAGAAGTTTCTGTTGATTCTGAGTCCACACTTCTTCTGGCGCACGGCTTTTCTCCCTCCTTCTGCTTTCATCATCACTCTCTTCCTCTTGCTCAGTGTTATCAAAATCTTTCTGACGTCTCCCTCTGCCCTTCTCTTCTGGTACCTCTTTCGTTGCCAGCAGTGCCGTTTCAGGTGCTTTGACAATTTTTCGTCTGCGGTGTCTAGTTTCACTTGCCGTGGTCTCCTTTGGATCTGCCTGGATATCCACCTGCTCTGATATAAGACTGTAGTTCCCCTCCTCCTCCTCTTCCCTTTCTCGCTGGGTGATTATGTGATCTGGCAGATTCACGTTGACTTTGGAATTTTTGGAATTGTGTGCCAGCGTTTTAAGCTCCGAGAGCCTAATGACACCTGTTAGAAGCACTGCTGTTACACTTCTGAAAAAGCAAAACACCCCACAAACAAGCAGGGAACTGCCCACAAATTAAAGGTTCTCGGAATAGTGCAGAGTGGACAAAAAGCTCTTCTGAACTGACAGCTTAAGAAAAACAAAACTGAGAAATCTAGTGAATTGGCATTCACTTGATCATCATGATGAACTTTGCCAATTAGGAGCTTTTGTGATCTATAGGACGTGCTACTGAATTCTCACATGGACACAAGCAAAGAGCAACCTGAAGAAATGTCCAAACCCCACACTAAATGGAATAAGAAAGCCCAGGAGGATGTAGCTAAAGGGAAACGTGCCCTCAGAATACCCAGCGGTTCTTGTTTCTCAAAGCAAGGCAAGGTGCAAAAATCTCTGTGCAGAGCAGATTCTGAAAGGCACAGCTATGACCCCAACCCAGTCATTTTCATAAGCACACACCTGGTGTATACGTAACAGAATCCTTCACCTGTTTGGCTTTCAGGGTAACCTGCATGAAAACAACAAAAATGAAGGACTATTAAAAAATTATATCATTGGGGCTACTGGAGAATTCATTATTAGCTTACCACAAATCACCTACATTGAAAACACAGTAAATAAGGTGAGGCTGTTCTTTGGCTGCCTTTGCTCATATGTGGAGTTCAAACTGGCTTAAAATAACCATCTAGATTTTGTTCTTTTAAATCTTTCCTGGCATATTAAAATAATATAAATGATGCTACACATTTCTATCACCATAATACACCACAGTTGATAATCCAATTTTATTTTCTTTCCTTGTTAAACCCTAACTTTCTGGCCTAAAAATACCACAAGGATGGGGGGGAAAAGAACCAGATGAGTTATCTTCTATATATTAGTGTCTCAATACCGAACAAAAGAACAAAATAACCCGCATAGGTCCAGATGATGAAGCACAGAAGTGGAAAGGCATTCAGTCCCCAAACGAAAGGTAACAGTTTGACTGCCAAAGATCAGCAAAGACACCTCCCAAGTCCTGGTGCTGCAGCAGAAGCTATTATTGATAGTCCAGAGGAAAGAGAACTGCATGATTCAGCCTCTCCATGTATACTGAAATCTCTGTCCTGGGAGAAAAATAACACTAGTTTTTTTGATTTTTTTTTTTAAGAGTAAAAAGTGAATGTTTCAGAATTTGTCCTGTTTGTAAGCAAACAAACAGGCTTTCTCCCCACCCAGAACAAGGAGCTTCCTCATCGCAAGTTTCTAGACTTCATGACAGATAACAAGCCAGACTTCACTTAAAATTAAGATTCTTTATTTACTTAGCATCTTTGTTATATAGAATGACTGTAGAATTGTAGAATGGCTTGGGTTGAAAGGGACCTTAAGGATCATCTGGTTCCAACCCTCCTGGCCATGAAGACACCTTCCACTGGACCAACCAAGCCTTGAACACTTCCAGGCATCCAAGACTTCTCTGAGCAACCTTTTCCAGTGCCCCATCATGCTCACAGTAAAAAAAAAAAAAAATTCTTCCTAATATCTCATCTAAACCTACTACCTGTCAATTTAAAGCAATTGCCCCTTGTCCTGTCACCACAGGCACTTGCAAAAAAAGTCCCTCTCCAGCTCTCTTGTAGTTCCTTTTAGGTAGCAGCCTACAGTCCCAAATTCAGGTATCACAAAAAAGCACCTTAAAATGTAGTACTCAGAGAATTATACAATCTTTTTAATTACTGAAAATGTTTTATAAATACTAGATATGCATTTCTCTTTTTGAACGTGAGGATTTTATTAAAAAGCCAGAAATTGAAATCAAGTAGTCTGAACTACTCAAATCAAACTTCAAATGTGAACAGGCAACACACTGAATCAAACCTGATACTACGTGGCGTGGGTTCCCTGTGTTCCCTGCTCTCTGAACCTGGGACCTCAGATGTTGACATCCATTTAGCGTAAGGTGTGTGGTAGAGTGCTACCCAGAGCAAAAATAAAAAATACATCACTTACAAAGTCAGGAATTCCTCTGTGTGGGATTTATGGGATTTACCCACAATAGGAGTCATTTAGGCCTCCTGAGCCGCAGCACAGACTTCTGCTGTTTTAGCTACCCAATGTTAACAATTATTCCTTACTCACAGCAGCACTAGAGAGCAAACCTGCCAGAGGGTTGTAAAGCCATTTGCTGTGAGAAGAATTAAATAATAAGATTTTTGTTCTATCACAAGATTCATACATGAATACCTCAATAGTTAAAATACCTCGGTACCATCTGCTTCTAGTCTGGTCTGTTTGGTTCCTCCCACCCACCTTTCTTACCCACAAAATTGCAGCAGTTTGCTGTAAAAATAGGCTGGTGCTGGATCTCCTTAAGGAAATGACAGCAAGACTTAACAAGGCAAAGTGGTCTATTTTCCCTACAAATTAAGCCTCATTTTCTGGGATGATTAAGTTCAAATGAAAACTCTGTGAACAATGAAATCCCAACTCTAATTAACCAAAACCTTTATCCAGAGGTAGACATCTGGCACAGAAAACTCCAGTTTCTACTGTTGCAATATGATAAAGTTTTAATTGTTCAAAGAAAAATGTCAGAATACTGTAATGTGAACAGAAATTTTAAGTGGCACTAACAGTTCTGGGATCCCAATTTTGGAACAACAGAAGGGATCTTCTTTGGAAAACACAATCCGTTAATAGAAATTGCCTTCCTTAAAAGAATTATGTTCTAAAATAATCAAAATTAAAACGTTTGTGTTCCCTCTTTAGCAGTGTCTCTACAGTACTAATGATTTAAAAGGCTGAGGAACAGAAACCATTCTTGACTGCTGAACAGGATGGATCCTTAGTGGTGTCCTGCTATGCATCTCTTAAATAGAAATCATGTTATATAAACTGGATTATAATAGATTATTTTCAAAAGAGGGAGAAGAATTTGCCATGCAAGTAAGTAGCTTTTAGAGCTTCCTGCAATGACGCAGTGGATTCATTGTAAATATGACAAGGCCCTATCTGTCTTCGTGTATTCAAGAAAACTGTCTCTAAACCATTTCACTATCTTCAAAGCAGGTCTTTCAGAGATTTACAGCCTGCTCATAAGGACATGAAGGCAAGAAAAAGAGAGCAGAAAAGATTCCCTGAATAAAATAGAGCAGAATGAGTTGCCAACAAAGACACGTACCATGAGCTGATGCCTCAATGCCAGCTGAGTTCAGTTTTCTCTCTGTTGAACCTCTGATGTTTTCAGAGGTCAGCAATTACCATTTAATCCTTCAAGCTGAGACTACACGTGCGACACAAACTTTGCTTTGGAAGTGGTGCAAATCAGCTGAATTTCAGTTTCCTTTACAAGACAGGTGTCCCCAAATTCAGTTTGTGTATGTATCCCATAATAGATATACATTTTGCTGCCTATTACATCTAATTGGACTGGAATCTAAAGCTTTCCTCTCCATTTGAACAGTGAAGGATTTTGGTTTATTTCCAGATCTTGACTGAATTTCATACTTCCCCTTACACGTAGAAAAGTCAGGAGTAAGTCTTTACATAGGTTATCGCATGTTGGCCAACTTCAGTTATTATAGCTTGGTGAACCCAGATGTAACATTTGCAGGAAGTTACTCCATTCATCACATCTAATATTTCCAAGACTGTATCTTTTGAAGGCTTTATGATATCTGTTCATATTTTGATGGACTTTCAATTTGAACATTCACCAGGTAAGCTGGAAATAACAACTGTGTGTATGCTGTAGATACTGAAAATCTACTATTTCAAACATTGAACAAGCACCTTCAGTTGACATAAGTTTGACAACTCATCACGCTTCCCACAGCTTTACTATCACCATTCATAGGTTACAGGGGAAGATTATTTGTCTATTATTATTTTTGTCAGCTTTCTTCTTCACAGGGATGTTTGCAAGTCCTTTTCCAGGTACAGTTCACGTTTACTCCAGCTCTTTCCACTGAGAGTTCAGGTATCACTTATTTAGGCTTCAGATTTATGTGTCCATCAGCCTCAACTGTCATTGTCATTCCAGATGCTGACACAGGGCAAGAATCGTTAACATGTCAGTATTAAACGGCTGAGGATTATTAGGAATCCAGCCTATGGAACATATGAAATTTTATTTCAATTCGATCTGGTGGAGTTTAATCATTGTTCTTGCCACTCAAATCTGCAGCCTCTTCTGTTGCCTGTTCCTCCATGCTTTTTGACATCCTTAATATTAATTTAGATTTCCTTTCCAGGGGTGAATAGTGTTATTTACTAGCTAGTTCCTAACTGATTCATAAAAAATTCACCAAGTTATGCAACGTTAAGTTGCTCTGCTGCTTTCTCTACTCAATTGCTTATCATAGCTTGCTTATATGATATTACTTTTTCATTAGTTAGCAGATGACATACTTGGAAAAACTTACTCAAAGTCTGAAGCAGTTGGAGAATACTCTCCTGTAGTTATTACTGCTATTTGTTCCTGCATAATGCTTTAAAATTACAGTTTTCGTGTATTTTAAATTATGAGTTTTATCCTGACTGTGAGAAGGTGTGCTAAAAGCCTGCTGTTTTCAGCATTGTTTTAGCCAACCCCCTTAAGAAATCTTGGCTGTGGGGACATCTTAAATAATAAGGATCAAGACTGTTAAATTTATTTAAAACAGAAGTCAGAAGATCTCATATTCCTTCCTGCAAGTATTTGTACTGCTGAACAGACACACTGCATTATTTTATAGGAATCAACTTTAAATGTTGTAGTCCACCAGGGATAACAGAAGTCACAAATAAAGTCAGGTAATATCATGCACAGTGAAACAGATTTCCTTAGACAGATAAAGATGACAAAAAAACCCCTGGATGCAAGCAATCAAATTGCTGGAGTAGAAATCAAACTATCTTACTATGGGACCTACAGAAAGATGCCACAGGAACAATTTGCTTTTGAGAACTCCCTTCTGAACAGAGTTTCAATAGCTCTTCAGCTATAAAAAGATTCTATTGAAAGCAAGTGGGATTAGTGGGATGATTTTATGTGATGAAAGCCAGACAGAGCTGATTTCCTCCTGTACTGCTAACAATTAGTCCAGATCACAAAGATTAGTTGCTACTTAACACAAGACACCTAGAGGTAAAAACATTCCTCATCATGACCATCCAGATGTTATATCTCTTATTACCCTGGACACCTGCCACCTCTTTCAGATGGGACAATCGATACTTCAGAGATACATAGGAAAAAAAATTCAGAATCAGCTTAAAAAACTTTCAGATGCACAGGCAAAAGCAAACTTTGCTATCACATGAATGAGAGGGTACAGTTCACCCTGCAGGGATGGCAGACATAAAAAAAGCACAAAACTGTGACAGATCTAGAGGGAAAACCCTGTGAAGTCAGGTACCGCTGCTAAACAGAGAGACAGAGCCCTTTTGCAGAAGATGAAGAGCAGTTCCCCATTCTCACAGCAGCAGCCACTGGCCCACCAGCTCAGCTGAGCCCGCAGGGCACATGCCAATGTGCCATTGAAGCCTTTCCCATTTGCTGTCTCCTGGCAATTTTCTGTGGGCAACAGCCTACCTTCCTTCTCCAGGACAGTTTGATTAGGATCGCAGCAGAAAATCACAGAAGCACAAACCTCTCAGGTTCTAATGATATATTAAGAAAATAATTTGTAGGGATTTGTAGAGGAAGAAAATCTACATCCCTTGGCTTTCCAAATGCATATAAACTTCTTGCAAGGAATGGTGACATTATGGTGCTACTGAACACTGGCGGGTCTGGAAACACTATTTATTACTCTCAGCATCTTCCTGAGCAGAAGTTCTCTAAGTGTTTGCTAAAGACATCATGGTTTCTCAGCATTAACTATCAGAAATTTGCTCTCCCAGTAGCAGTCTTCTGCACCCAGTTGTTATCTTCCTGCATGCTCCCCATCTAGTTATGTCACAAAAAAATGCCAAGATCTGTGGAGTTATGGAAAAAAATAATGTGGAGACAGCCTATGTGCAGGTCAGATTATTATGAAGCAATTAGGAATTTCTTGAATCTTTGTGTTTAATTTGAGTGGTAATCATGCTTTTTCTTACAAGGCAAAGCCAGATACAGAGGGATTTTAATGCCTTCCTGGCTTTGTCAAAGTAGCAGGTTTTTACAGATCTAACCGTCCAGAACCACACAAAATAACTTGCCAAATTTAAAGTTCTCCCCTTATAACCAAAATACTACCTGCTGCACTGAATTTTCTTCCAATCTAGATCTAAAGATTTTTCATATCAGCTACAACTGTATCAAGCACTGTTTGACACAAGTCAGACAACAGTTATGACCTGTTCTTTTATTTCCATGTGACTCGAAATTTGTGGCTTTATACACTGCCTTCCCTTTTATGTACTAGAAGAGCTGCTAAAATGGTCTTTCAGTTTTACCAGATGGGGGAAACTTCAAATACTGAGGCATTGAGCCAAATCATTCTCCATTTTTCCAAGTATCCTCATTTGCAACTTACAAGACCACATGAAATAAGTATTTCAAATCAGACGTACCTTTGTTTTGGCACTGCTTGTAATAGTTTAGTAGACTGTTACAAACTTTCCCAAAGGCTGGTAATGGAACTAATCTGTAGCCACTGAGTAGGTTAAATTTCATCGTAACACAGCACATGAGTATTTTACGGACAACATTCTTGAAAGAACTACAGAACGTGTTAAGAATTTTACTGAATTTGCTTAGAACCACCAGCTGCAGCCAGCAACAATACAGTTTTTTTTGTACTTATGGACTTTGAAGCCATGTGTGATTCTGAACTTTGCCACAGCAACAGAAATCCCTAAAACAACCCTAAGTTTAATCATTAGGCAGTTTAAGATGTAGCCTGCAAAAAAGGCAAATTTGATCTAAATCACCAGATGTAGAACTTCCTCAGTTTAAGTCCTCAAGCAGTTAATTTAAAGCAGCAAAGGAATTGCTCCTTTTTTCAGAACACAAGAGGAAGAACTTTGCAATTAGACTCGTGATAACACTGGAGACTTCATACTGTGCTTGGTTTTTGTCAGTTAAAATCCATGAGAGAGGCTTTAGCTCTATCCTAGGGCATTCATGCAGGAGAGGAGTTTGACTCAGATGCTCACTGCAACAACTACTTGGACATCTTATTTTGTTACTGATGATGCAAAATGCATTACTTTTTCTGACAGTCAGAAATTTGAATTCTGCAATGAAATTCAATCCCAGCTCACCGTGAGCTTTGTGAGACATTACATTTATTTATGCCACTCTATAAAAAGTTGCATCATCACTGGCTTAACCCCTTCACATGGCATCTATTTGGACCAAAAATTGCTGTCCCACTGCCTTCTGTAAAAAAACTTTAAGTAAGAAAAATGCTCTGGTCATGCTTTATGAGATGAAAATCCATTTTGTTTATAGGGGCATTGTACTGTCCAATCCTGTAAAAATGGCAGGGGCAAGTGTATTTACAGAATAAAACTGTACAGTGAGAGTGCTGTGTACAGCAACCACCTTTTCCTCCCTCCAAGTATCAACAGAGTCACTCTGGTGTGTCTGTGGGATTAGACAGGTGTTTTGAAGACTTCACTCTCAGATTGAGGGATCTACACAACCTATATATTATCTAAACCCCATCTTAGATATTCATAACCTCTCTCGGACCTCGATCTAGGTCTTTATACTTCAGTAAGCAACTGGGAGAACTATTGATTACATAAATATATGCAAACTGCAAAGGGTGAATGTTTCAGAATATCCACAATTGGATTGCACTGTAACTGAGTTAACACAGACACAGCACACAAAATGAAATGTAAACCAGTCTTAGGAAAACAGTTAATCTCCAGAAGCAAAAGACCTAATAAATTCATGAGCTGTCACATATGGACCACATCTCATATAGATGTTTTCTTGTTGACAAAGAAATGAGCTTGCATTTGTCAAAAATAAGAAATCTGTTTTACAATGGCGTATGAAGTGTAACGAGTGTAAACTCACAGTCAGATGTACAGGCTGAAACTGTTGCTTGGGCATACAAGAGATATCACAAAATAAGCACCTACCCCCCCCAACCTTATGCTTTCAGGTTTCATGGTAATTCAGAATGTCTGCCACCTGGCTATTGTTTTGCTGTCTACCTCAGTGTTCTTCTATACAAGCAGCAAATCCCGATCAGTCTGTTTTTGCAACACAAATGCATGAGATTAGTGACTGCAGGAGCAAACAGAACCAGTTTAAATCCTGTAAGACAAGTGAATGATATTACTTCACAAGTATGAAATCTGAGATCTCTTTGCCTTTAATTTAAAAAACCTGTACCTAATAATCACATTAAAGTCTGTTTGGCATGCCAGACAGCTTTTACTTCCTCTATTATTTTTACAATTTGAATGTCCTTTGTAGTTACTGAAATTAATTTATGCCTTTCAGCAAATATTTTTTTTTAACTTTTTATCTATAAAGGTTGGTATTGTTAAGTACAATATACTTCTATAATTTCACATCTAAGTGCTTTTTCTCAATTTTTGAATTCAGCAAAAGATGACAATCATTATTATAAATCTTCCTAAGGCTTAGCATTTGTCAAATCAAACAATATAATTTCTGCAGAAATAGTAGTATTGCAACTCCACTCCATTCATTATTTATACTAAGTTGTAGAGTGTTCACAGCGCTTAGGAAATTCAAACATAACTTTTTTATTTTCTTTTAAAAGGTCAATTATTTCCTTAAGTATTGGCAGACAGGAATGAGAACTAACCCTGGAGCAACAAATTCAGCAAGGAAAATGGGTCAAAGAACAGATGTTTGGAGGATGACAGAGAGCAGTGGTACAGGTAACCAGGTCAGCAGGCAGGAATCCTGATTAGAGTTAACTGAACTCCATTTCCCTTTCATAATCAAAATATTTGAAAACCTAATTTACAATAACAGCCAATTGCAATAAAAATTACTTTAAAAGCTGCAGAAGCTTTCAGTTGTTAAAGCAATAAGATTTCATTATACCAAGCCAGCTGAAAACCATCTTTATAGGAAAAGAATGCTAAATTCCCTGTATGCACATATTGAAGTGACAATTAGCAATTTAAATAATTTAAATCATTAAACTTATTGATAAAGCGAGCACAACTTAACTTCATCTATTTTGGGTCGATTATTCATTGGCTGTTAAAAGACAAGATAAACATATCCTACATTTACCATGACAGAAGTTCAAGTAGCTGCCCTTCTTACAGTATGGCTGTACCACGGCTCGCGCCTACCCTAGCTCAGAGGTGAAAAGCACAAGAATATGCTGCAAGGGTATTTATGCTGGTGTCACATGTGGCAGCATAAATAGAAACAGTAGAGCCAAAAGAGTTCAGGGGCACTGCAGCAGGGATGCAGCTGTTTATTGCTGGATTTTGGCTGGCACTTTCCCAGCAGCCTTCATCACACCGGGTGGATGTACTTGTTTGGACAGGGAATCTGGTAGACACACCCATATAATGAGCATCACAGTAATCCTTATTTGGGCTGTGCTTTGGGAAATAACAATTAACAAACTAAATGTCTACAAAACACCAACTTGGATGGCAGTAGACAAGAAAAAAAGCTGAAGGAACACTATTAGGAATTACTGAATTTAAGAAGTCACGCTAAGGTATATGCAGTAATTACTGACCAACTATGGTGACTATCTGGCTTTGATTCTACATTTTTAAAAGTGAATTCACACATGCTTCCAATTGCAGGGAAGGTTTTGTTTCCACCCCTTTTCCTCCCAGATAGCTTGCACTTGCTAGTGTAATCACAGACCGTATGAAGAGATGGACCTAACCTCAGGCAGAACTATTATATTGATGTTGTTTCTTGCAGATGTTTGTGTAACCTGTTCTTAAAGGCCCACAAATATGGAGACTCCACAGCAGCTTATTCCACTGCTTTATCATCTCAATTGTAATTCTTCATCCTCCAGTGTCTAACTCTGCAGCCTCTGATTAAATTTGAGGCAATGATTTCTTTCCCTGTAAAACTAATACAGCGGACAAGACCCTTCCTCATTATGGATTTCATTTTATGTAGTTGAATACTTACATTCTCAGTTCGGTTTGTTGGGGTTTTTTTAGTTCAACAAAATGAATTCCTTCACAATTTTCCCTGGTAGATAACATTTTAGGAACTTGTTATTCTCATCTTGACTCTTTCTATCAAACCACATGTTAAAGTGCAGTAGTGAAAACTAGACACAAACTAACGATGCAGTAAGTTAAAACAACACCACGAAGCTGAAAAGTTCCAAAAAGTCAAGAACACTCTCCTCAAGTTGCTGCTTCACACTGCTTAAAAATTGCAAGTGGAAACACAGCTGGATCTAGTAGGAATTTATTTCTTAAAAAAAAGAATAAATATAAGACAAAATAGAATTTCTTTGGGGTGGTTAGAAGGAGTGAATTTCACTGATGCTCTTCTGATATATATGAATGGTGTCAGTTTATTCTTTAAAAAGTTTTGAGATTTTTTTCCGAACTTTTTTTTATTTTCCCGAGGAAGAAAGCTTTGAGACAGAAGCAACAATTGAAACACCATTTTGGATTGGAGTACTCTGAGCTGTTTTTATTAATCACTATTTAGCTAATCTACTATTAAATAAGGTTTGAATGCATAAAATCACTCAGAAACAAGCACATTGTACCTTATCAATCCTTTCTATCATAATTCTCTAACTGTGAAGGGAAAACCAAGCCTTACTGCTCTTGATGCTTTGCAGAAGAAGAAAGAAACAGACACTCATCTCAAGTTTTTCAAAAGTATTTCCTATACTAGAAAATGTTAGAAAAGTAAATTCAAATTCGTCCTTGAACGTTTTTCTTCTTAAAGACCCAGTACATTTGCTAGATAATACATACTTCAAACCCTCTCTGGCTTGACTCCTGTTAAACCAGCTGTAAGCAAGGCATTCCCGAACCTATCTCCTTGCCCTTCTCCCAGCAGGAACAGCGAACAGCTGTTGGGGCAGCAAATGCTGCCTGCACATGCAAACACCTTTTTTTACTGCACACAAAATTCAACAACCCAGAAGTTTCTCCTGCAACTTTACCATAACATTTCTTATCTAACTATACCCAAACAAAATAGGAATCCTTGCTGTAAATTTCGATTCTATGTTTTCTTCAAGAAATATACAGGATAAGTTGTACATCTTATTGAATACTGAAATCTTACTGAATGGATGTATCTGAAGTAGTTTCCAGTTTCAGCACTTCTAGTACTGATGCAGTAACACTCTGAGACCCAAAGAAGTTCCCATGAAGCTTTTGTTTAAAACATTAGTTTGGTAAAACATCTGGTTTTGTTTGCTCATAATATCTAATTGCTGCAATTCTGTGTAATGCAATGATAAAAGTAGCAGAAACTCTAATAGTTTGTGTCAGGAAAGCTGGCCTAGCATTAGCAGGAGTTGAGAATTTTTAGAGAAGTAAAAACTTGTGTGGAGAACAATTACATTAATCATATAGTTGGAGGTTGCTAGAAGTAAAAAGGATTACACTTAGACCTTTCTCTGCACATGAAAATTGTGGAAATTCCTTTTTCATACAACAAAATGACAGCTCTTAGAACAATCCCATTTCTTTCATTTCTCTTTCCTACTCACTGAAACAAAACAGCAAGTTGCTGAGGAGCTCTCATCTAATGGAAGAAATAAGTTAGCTTTGTTTTTTTCTTTCCAATACTGGCTGTGTGCAATTACAGTGGCCAAATATATTATGCAAAGGATTCTTAATACACCCAAATCAAGGAATAAAGCAGACAGTGGGTGCAAAAGGCAATCTGAAGAGAGAGTTAGTTTTGTGATGGATGTATGTAGAACTATTCCACGTCTGTACTACCTGTATTAAGATAATCAAATTTTCCAAACCAATCTCAAAAGCTCTTTGCCATGAACACTGTATACTAAAAATATATGTGAAATATTTTTGCTGTCACTATCAGTAAAATGTAGCATCTTTTTAATAAAATCACTCCAATTCACTAGTATGAAGACTTCAAGAACTATAATACTGAACACAATAAACCTTAAAAACACTAATTTCATTTGATTAACAGGTTCGTAAATTCTTGCTTACATACACTATTTTGCAAATAATGTGTTGTTGTAAAATTAGAATAGTGCAAAAGACTTATTTTTTAGTATATGTATCAGAACAGTATAGGTGCATTAAAACTTTAAAAGTAAGTTCTAAAAATATCTTTTTGTGATTATATCAACAATGAAAAAAAATTTAAGTACACAAATTTTCCAGAGGGCTATAATATTTCACTGCAGTCAGTGGCTTTGTTTCCTGTTATTTAAGATAATTCCTGAAATATGATAAATAAAGAACATCTCAAAGTGTACATGAACAGATTTAAACATTATTCTCATTAACCCCTACAGAGCCTATAAAATAGGGTCAGCTGAAAGGGCTTTCAAATGGTCCTCAGCAGACACTACATCATGTTCTAGTGATCTATTGCTTGAAAAGGAAAAGTCTTTTACAGTCTAGGGCCTAAGGGTTTTAAGATCGTAACACTTAAAAACCGTAAGTACAAGCTTGCTTTGGTATCTGGTACATACTATAAAATATGAATCAACAAGGACATTAATTATTTTACATAATATAATTTTTAAGCATGCAATAATACTGAAAAAGGCACTGAAATAGTATCATACACATTACTCATTTTAAAATTTGTAAAGATATTTCTGCCTAATTAATGGAAACCACCTGTCTAAACACCATTGGCTCATATGCATTTTTTAAGGACTGGCTTGAAACAGAGATGTAATCTTTAACCAAGTCACACCAACATTCACTTGAAGTGAAAGGAGGTTGCTACAAAACCTGCAGTGCATTGTTTTTCTGTTAGTGGGTTACAGTAGCTGAAGTTTGTAAGCACCAGAGTTCCCCATCCAGCTGATCAGTTACAGCTGTTAATTGTGGAGGGAGAGACTGGCTGACATCTGCTTCTTGCACAGTTAGTTAATGGTTCACTTCCAGGTCCTAAAAGGATTGCAGCTTCTCTCAAAAGACAATGTTGGCCCCCATATATGTCTGCCTTCTACACTGCCTGTCTTGTTCTGGTTCGTCATCCTCTACACAATGCAAATCTGAGTGAACTCACATCTGCCACTGATCGACCCAATTCGTGAGCAATCTTTTCCCATCGACCGGGGGTCCCCCCTGGGAACTTAACCATACTTCTTGTCAGCTGGCTCAGGTCCTCCTCTGTCCATTCAGGTGCCTGTAAAACATTTGTAAAACATTCATTACACTAGAACATTGCACATTTATTTGCAAGGTAATATATGGACAAAAAAAAAATCTTTAAACAAATTAATCCAATAATGTAAAAAAAAAAAATCTGGGTATCTTCTCTCTCGCTGCTGAAAATGGATAAAAACAGCAGATCAACAGTCAGATACTAAAAATCCTGAACACTCAAAAATTACACTTTGTCTATTATGTAGACTAACACATTTAATTTCTATTAACTTTAATACAACATACATAACACAACACTATAAAATGCAGTAAAGATAATATTCAACAATACTTTTATTCGAATATGGGGTTATACAAAAATTACATGGGCCCAAGTCCAATAAGAACTTAATCTGACTACTGCCATAAAAAAACAACAAAAAATGTTCCTGCAAATCCATGAGCAACAAAAGGAGAGCTAAGGGGATTCTCCATCCTTTTACTAAACATGGGCAGAAACAATGACACAGGATGAGGAAAAGGCTGAGGTACTTCACACCTCCTCCTTGCCTCAGTCTTTAATGGAAAGACCCATTGGTCTACAGGTCCCCAGTCCCTGACCTGGAAGACAGAGCACAATGAACCCTCCATAATCCAAGCAAAACTGGACAGTGACCCGACAAAAACAAGTCCACGGGGCTGGATGAGACCCAAGGGAACTGAGGGAGCTGAAGGAAGTGTGCACTGAGTCCCTTTCAAACATTTACCAGCATACCCAGCTGACTGGGGAGATCGCAGTTCACAAGAGGTTTCCAAATGCAATACCCATCTAGAAGAAGGGTTAGAAGGAAGATCCAGGTAACTATAGGCCTATCTTGGTGCCAGGGAACGTCATGGAGCAGATCCCCTTGAGAGCCATCCCATGTGCAGAACAACCAGGGGATCAGGCCCAGCCAGCACAGGTTTGTGAAAGGTAGGTCCTGCTTCACTGACCTGACCCCCTTTTCCATGAAAAGATGACCCACTTCGTGGATGACTGAAAGGCTCTGGATGTGCCTGCCTGGACCTCAGGAAAGCCTTTTCCCACAGGACACCATTTCCCACAGCATCTCCTGCAGAAACTGGCTGCTCATGGCTTGGCTGGTGCTCTGCTGGATGGGTAGAAAACTGTTGGGATGGCCGGGCCCAGAGGCTGCTGGTGAATGGAATTCCATCCAGGGGTGCTCCCCAGGGCTCAGGCTGGCACCAGTTCTGTTTAATATCTTTATCCATGGCCCACACGAGGGCAGCCAGGGCCCCCTCAGTCAGTTTGCAGACACTGCAAGGTGGGTGGCAGTGCCGATCTGCTGGAGGGCAGCAAGGCTCTGCAGGGGGATCTGGACAGGCTGCACTGATGGCCACAGGCCAGAGGTCGGAGGTTCAACAAGGCCAAGTGCCTGGGGCTGCTCCTGCCCCTGGGTCACAGCAACCCCTGCAGTGCCGCAGGCTGGGGCACAGAGGCTGCAAAGATGCAAGTTGGAAAAGGACTTGGGGGTGCTGGTGCCAGCAGCTGAACACGAGCCAGCGAGCGCCCAGGTGGCCAAGAGGCCAATGGCACCTGGCCTGGGGCAGCAGCAGAGTGGCCAGCAGGAGCAGGGCAGTGACATCCCCCTGGACTGGCACTGCGGAGGCCACTCCTCAAATCCTGAGTTCAGTTCTGGGCCCCTCAATTCAGGAAGGACATTGAGGTGCTGGAGAGAGTCCCGAGAAGGGCAGTGGAGCTGGGGAAGGGTCTGGAGCACAGGTCTGATGGGAGCAGCTGAAGGAGCTGGGGATGTTTATCCTAGAGAAAAGGAGTATCAGAGACCTTATTGCTCTCTACAACTACCTAAGACAGGAAGTTGTGGCAAGGTGAGGACTGGCCTCTTTCCCAGTTAATAAGATCTAAGACAAGACAAAATGGCCTCAAGTTGTGCCAGGGGAGCTTTAGATTGCATGTTAGGAAAAGTTTCTTCAGTTTCTTCACCAAAAGGGTTTTTGAGCATTGTAACAGGCTGCCCAGGGAAGTGGTGGAATTGCTATCCCTGGAGGTATTTAAAAGACCACGAGTATGTGACGCTTGGTGGGCTTCATAGTGCTGGATTAATGGTTCAATGATCTGAATGGCCTTTTCCAACCCAAATGATTCCATGATTAAATCACAGTTTAAGACACAAAGTTTTAAACATTTACTTAATTGCCTATCTAATATTTTTTCAGCAAAGACACAGAAAATATCTCCATTTTGATATATTAAAAAAGCCTCTAAATGAAACTGAACGGTCATCTTAGCTTTTTGTCACTGTTACCATCCTGTATTTTAGCACACTCTAGCATGAACCAGGAATGGAATCTGTTGACTCTAATATTCCATCAAGATGATTAAACAACACCCCTCCCCCATCCCTAAAGTGCAGTTATGCCAGAAAACCAGACCGGATGCTTCTACTACCCAATAACCAACAGATATAAAAATGTTTTACTCTAACTACATGCCAAGCTGTTAACAATGACTGTCTTCATAACGGCCAAATAAAAGTGAACAAAGCAAGGAACACACAATTAGAGCACTTTAAGCCATGAAATCGCGGTTGCCTCAGAAGGCAAAATGCAGTAACCGTCTTTGACATTTGCACCATCTTCGGCAACGACTGCAGAGCCAAATCTTTGTTATCATCAGCAGTTTGCCATTTTATTTATTTTTAAGGAATTCTTTATGACATACCTCTTCTAATCACCATTTCCGATAATGAACAGGCACATATCAAGCGGTTTGCATTACAGAGCCATCAGCACAGAACAACAGTCAGAGGTGAGTGACCCCAGGGACCATCTCCACAACTACAGCAAAGCTTCTCCCTGACACTAATCCTGCCTGTCATTCTCCCACTGTGCTCTAACCACACTGACATCCGCCCGCCGCACTGCAAGCTTAACGGGGCCCTTCCTGACTTTTTACTGTCTCCCCCAATCAATGGTTCAAGCGTGCTCTTTTCACCATGTCCAAATGGCAGCTTCACTCATAATCAAAGTGCATTGCTCCCGTTAAAGGGCTTCCCGAAAGGCTTCACCATTTGCATTCATTTGCAAAGCAAACTACTTTTATTCACTTTGTTCTGCTATCAAGAGTGTTCCCTGAAGCAGATAAATTGGCATAAATACAACCTGCCACTTAAAAGACAGTAAATAATAGCCAATAGTAGCAAGGATTTTATCAATCGTCCTGGTTTGGATCCATGTAGTCCTTGATTCAATGCTGAAAGCCTCAAACATTCATAGTTTTTAATACAAAAATAAAATGAAATTAATTATCTCTGATGATTCAAGCACAAGACTCTTAAATAATGTGTGTGTCTGTGAGAGATCTCACACATACACTGCTTGCATTTTACAATTACACCCTGGCCTACAGAAGAAATTACATACTTAGAAAAATCTCCGCATTGCAAAATAGCCTTATTACTTTTACTGGTTTAAACAAGTTAATACACTATATACCTTTATTACATTATACTCCATATAGATATTTTATATGAAAATGCTTCTCATGGATTTTTGTAAAGAAGGATTTCCAATGCTTAAATGTTCTACTTATAAAAATTTTTATCACTGTAATTTAAATAATGAATTCTTCTAAAGAGTTCTGGCTAAAAGCCTTTTGTTTAAAAATCAGCCAAATTTCATACTTCAAAATTAGGGTTAAATAGGAAGTTTACTGTCATTTTCTATTTAATTTGTACTAAAACTTGGTGGGGGTTTTGTTTGTTTGTGGGGTTTTTAAAAATAGATTCACAGCTACATTCAAGCTATTCTCTTTTACCATATCCAAAGCATATCTAAGCAATTACACATGGAAAATCAAGATTATCTTTTCAGTGATATAGAGATGTCAAAAGCTTTCTGCTAAGTTTTATTTTCAGACTTCTTTGTATGCTTTGATTTGTGCCCACAGTTTTACTAACCACTTGTAAATATTACAGAATTCTTGAGGTTATCTTCCTAAATAATGGACAAAACTACAATCATTCTGTAGATCTGTAGTTAATGACACAGCTAATTCAGGGCACGTAAATTCATTAGCCACATAAAATATCAACTTCTTAATCTTATTTCAAGTTGACAATAATTTTAGAATATGAAGATCTACATTTATAAATTTGGAAAATCTCTGAAAAAGCTTTTTTTTTTTTTTTTTTTAAGAAAATCCACTCTCAACAGGAAAAGCTGTAAAGGAGCTTTTGCGAATTTGCAATTCCTCAGCAACAGTTAATTGTGTCTTTAGATGCAACAGCACCTACTGTGATCCAAGTACTACAAGCAGCTACGAGGGTGGTCATGGTGTGAATGTATTCTCCCTGTTCTAATCTGTAGCCAACTGTAACTGTGAGAGTCAAATGAATGCATAAACATACTGCTTTGTCACCTAAAACCATGTGTGTCCAATATTACTGAAACACTGGGCCAAAATTCATCTCTACAGTAAAGCAATGGAAGACACCACATGGTGAGGGGACAGCTGTTGTTACTACACAAGCATTCAGATTTTGCATCCAAAAAGCCCCATTCTGGGATTAACTCCCCATACTGAATACAAAATTAAAAGTACAGAGTTATGGTCTAAAGTCTTTAAAATGAAAATAAGCTACAAGTGTAGACATTAAAAAATTCATAGCATTCCCATAAATAATAATCCTTTAGCATGATTTATTGTACATAGCTGGCAATATTGAGGGATTAGTTCACCCACACCACTATGCACCTTCCATAGAAAAGAAATATGAATGTGGTTTATTGTTTAGCATCACTCTTACATGTGCATCTGCACTTGGCAATTCCATCCCACCTCTTTCAGTGTGACAGTTTTACACTATTAGGATTTTTTAAAATATGAGCAACACTATTTTCAATTACATTAAAAGCAAGTTTTTAGACAACAAAGCATTTCTTGTCAAGATAAGTCTGACTCATTTAATCCTGTTAATAAGTATAGAACTATATATGCTTTTATTGATAAAATGGGAAAGTGGCTGATATTTGAGTTTTCAAGGAAACTTCCAGAGTCATTTACAGTACCTTGACATTGAAATGATTTGATTTTTCTAGATTAAATTTTAGCTTTAGATAATTTCTTCCTGTCATCAATATACTGTATATTCAGTTAAAATCACTGTTGTATGGAAGTTTGGCTAACGTTTCAATCTATTTAGAACTTTGGGCTATACTTAATTTCATTTTGGTGATTCACTGATTTTGAGCACATCTGGTCCATGATCTTGCAAATAAAGCATGAGGCAGCATCTATTTTAAAATACCTGTACCAATATTTTTAGACCAAGGGTCCAAGTAAAACTGTGGACAATTTTGCAAATGAGAAAACATTTAACCTATAAGATGGTGGTGGTTTGGTCCAGTAACTAAGGAACAGAATGTGAAAGCTTTCCTGATTTAACTTTTTGCTCATAACATCTTATTTTTATTACAATATTCTTCTATATTGTTACGATTTTTTGCTTTGCCTACAAGAAGTCTGAAGTCAGTCTTGTATTATCTAGTCTAATACACATTTGGCATTGTGATCTAGCTGTTGCTGAACATAAAGGGTCCCAGTTCTAAAGATCTGTGGTGAAGCTCTCAAGATCAGCTAAAGTATATTAATGATCTGAACTCATATTCAAAGCCACATGTTCATATATAAATAACCCTTTGGTCCTTCAAAGCTTTTACACACATCCAACTTTCTCTAGTACTGCTTTCATTAGGTGAGCCAACAAAAACAAAGACAGCTATGCTGGTTCAGAACAATGGTCAGAGCAGGTCAGTAAGCTCATCATTTGTGCTCAGGGAGCGCAGCAGCAGCAAACTCTGTGATAACAAGAAAGATTATGTTTATCATTCGTTCTTTTCACTCCCACCCTGCTCTGAAAGAACAGGAACCATATACACATACAGGAGTCACACGAAGGCAAGCATATAGGTTACCTATGCTTCCCCTAATATTCTCCCAACTCCAATTATTTTCATCTCAAGCAATTCCTCTAGTTATTATATTTTATCTATTTAGATTTACTTATCTCAATCTGTTTTTCAGGTTTTTCCAGTTTCCCATGAAACTGTGTAAATTTTCTGGATTTGCAACATCATGTTTATGAGGAGCTACACATATCTGCTACTCATTATAAAAGAATTCAGCTTATTTGGTGTTTGAATCTGGCTCTTGACTTTCAGAGAGTCACCTCCAGATAGTCTGCATCTACTGACTTCCATGTCACTTACAAATTTGTTCTGATCTACTCAGCTGTAAAGCCATGTTACACAAAATACTTCCCACAATGCCTTTTTCTAAACCATCTGCAATTCCATTGTAACCAATCTCTTTGAAATGAGACATCAAACTGCACACAGCAGGGTTAATCATAAGTTATACGGTGGAATAAGGACTCTTCTGTTTTGCTCTCTATTCTTTTCTTAATAATTTCTAACAATTTACACTGTTTTTTTGAATGATTCTGAGCTGATGTTTTCAATGAAGCCAGCACTGATAACCCCTCAAGGATCAAAGTTAGCTCAGAGCTCATTATTCTGTGCATGAGTTTGGCCAGTCATCCACTGTATCAACCTTTGCATCACTTTGTATTTATATACCCGGAAAACTTTCTGCTATTTTATTGCCCAAGTAGTCAAAATCCTAAGATCACTCTGCAGTCCTTCAGTGTTTGCTCTCATGTTCACTGTTCCACACAATATTACCACTGATAAACTCTCTCACCCTCAAGAATCATCTTTTTACCATATCCCCATCTTCACTGTATGAATACACTGAACACAGTGAGCAAAATTCCTGGCAGAAATTCAGCCAAACTGTACTGCTAACCTTGCCCTATTGGAAGATACTTATTTCTACCCTCCATTCCCCATCTTTTACTTCATTATTTGTCTGGGAAATAGCCTTTCTCTTCTTCCATGACTGTTTTCTTTCCTTAGGAACCTACAAGACTTATTAAACCCTTCTGGAAAATCAAGCAGACATTATCAATCAGATCACCTTCTCCCTGCACATTTGTTTATCTTTCTATAAAGCACAAAGGGTTTAAGGCAGGACTTCCCATTATGGAAACAATGTTCAGGACTCCCTGCAGGTCATATTTACCTGATGCTCACGAATTCTTCTCTTTGTATCAGTTTTTATGTTAGTTTTCTTTAAAGAGTTGTTGAAAGTACAAGCCTGTAAAGATCCCTGAATTCCACTGGCAACTTAATAAATACGCAGAATGACACATTTGCCATTTCAATCCTCAGGCACCCATGAATATAAACAGTTACTTGAATTATTTAATCCTTAAATTTTCTTTGAACTCTGTGTTGCACATCCTCTGGTCCCAGTAACTTAAATAATTTAATCTTAAACAATATATTACAGAGGTTTAAAAGAACATCAATTTTAGAATTTTTCAAAGCAACTACATGTAAACATGAAGATATAAGTAACTGTCTTCTCCTATAAAGTTGTCAAAATAATAACCTAACCATAACCATTTTTTGTTTATACTGTTCCTCAGACAGGAATACCTTTAGCATTAAAAGCATTAAAATATTAAACAATATACACAAGTAGAAACAGCTCTTAGAGAAGAGTGAGAACCAAAGAACAGAAGCATGAGGTCTCATCTGCCTCAGTATCAGGTCTTCTACCACATGTAGCAGCAAATCTTTTAGGACTGAGATTCTTTCCTTCCTCACAGCTATCCCCAATGTGGATTAGTGATTTCCTAAGCATGAAGCTGAATCCATTTTGGTTACAAAGCCAATGATTAAGTTGTCCACTCTCCTCATCCCATTTTTACTCTAAATCAACATCACAAGCTGCCTTTCTACACGTTCAGTTTCTCACTTCTTACCTTACCCTGCTGCCTTTTCAGTTTTCTGTCCTATATATTTCTGCTGTGCTCTACAGCTTCAGGTATTATACAAGACGGAGAAGGAAAAAAAAAAAAACACATTAAAAAATAAAACCCACCAAAACCCCCACTACCAGGAAGCCACGTGATTTCTTTCTTTCTAAACCCACAGACAAAGAGAGTCCATAGGAAAAGATAGTACTCCTTGGAGAGATTTTTCTAGACCATGCCTGTTTGAGAATGAGGATTTCACAAACATTTCAATAAGTGCTGCCCTGAATATCCATTACCCTTTGCATTTCACTGCACTATAGACCATTTCCAGTACTGAACAGATCCTTGCAGATTTATATGAAACTCCTCTAGTGACATTTTGCAATAACAAAAATGTATCTGTTTCCTGTTCTTGACAAGCATTACTCTAAAGATTTGCCTTTCCATCTTAACACTACTTTGTGTCTATAAGAAGTCTTGCTGACAGAACCTGTCAAAACCTTTATAAAATCCAAGTGCATTGTAAAGCTCTAATAGTAAGGCATAACTTTTCTTTAAATTCATACTGACTTCTTACTATTATTTTTAAATTGGCCCTCCTAATAGTACCATTCATTTCATAACTTCAAAAAATTACCCAGTATGGAATGCATGCTAACAAGTCCGTACTTCCCAGAATCCTCAAGCAAATTCAAAAATTGGTATCCTATTTCTACCTTTCATTTCAAGGCTCATTTAAGTAATTGCTAAAATATTAACAGCAGTATTAAATGGATTTGATATTAGAGTTCTTTTCAGGTCAACGAATGGTGAAGACCATTGTTCCAAGCAATTTGATATTTATCATCCTCAGATGAACACTTCAATCTAAAACATTCCCTTCTCACTTGTCTTCAATACATGATGTCAAAAGTCTCTAAACTTCCTTGCAGTAAACATGTGAACAGGACAGGGTGAAAAGGACTTTTGGACCTAGCATCTTCTAGAAACTGCTTTATATTTTGATCATGAAGTATTTCATTAAAATCCCTGATAGTGTTCCTTTCTCTATTTCTTGGGAAAACAAAAAGTTGTAATTTTTTGTTCTTGGACTTATTCTGGATTTGCATAAACTTTTCCCTTTCTGAAGCTCCTCACCACACTGACCCCCGCTCAAAGCAGCTATCTTCACTTTTTAGTCTGAGACAAGAATAACTGAATTCCAGTAAAATGATTATATTTGTGATTCCTCCTCTGGCTACTGTATTAATTATTCACGATTTTGACAATTCTGTTTTACCTTCAAACTATTCATTAACCCATCCTAACTGCATGTCAACAGATGATCTGTAAGCATTGAAACAAAAAAAGCAAAACCAAAAAACAATCCCCTCCATCCAAAAACAAAAAACCAAAACCAAAATTCAACTCTGAGAACTTAAGCATATTACAAACCAAAATGCAAATATGGCCATAAACATATAATGCCAATACAACAGATCCCATACATTTTTTGGAAAACAAAACGAATTGCCATCCATTCGGAAACAACAACTAGAATATTTATTTACAAGTGCACCTCACAGCTAATGCAGGTCAAAAAGTAATTACTATTCAGCTCTCTCATTCCTAAGATGTGCCTCTCTCTCCCTCTCTACATATATATCCATATGTATCTTACTTAACCTCAGCAGGAAGCTGTAATGAATAAAAGATTCTCCCACCAGCACCTTCAGCAGTATTATTTGGTGCTGCCAGGGTATTCCTAGATTTGGAATAAGCCATACCTTAAGACTGAAGAATCTGTGTTCAAAAAGACAGACAAAAATCAGAGGAGGAGAATTAAATATAAATCAGGTTAAGAACCAGCTACATGGAGCAGTAAGAGATTTTTTAAATTTATGACTATATTCAGAAAGTTGCAGATACTTGAAAAACAGTATTAATCAGTCATCTTACAGAAAAGGTGGCAGAGACTTGAAAATGAAGCACAAGATGTGCTGTATACTCCCAAGATGAGTGCTATTATTTTCCATTCATTCCAACATCTCTGCCTTTCACTTCTAGCCACTGGCCTTTCTCTGTCTTCCTCCCAAACCAAGCAACCTTTAATAACAAATATTTTCTCCCATAAAGGTCCCTCTCCAAGTACCAGTAGACACCATTTCCAACCCTTCAGTAATTTCTAGATTTTCCTTATATCTATTTTACACCTTTTTTAAATGTAAATCTCCAAATGACAAAAACCCATTCGGAGTTGATTTTCCTTCTCCTTTCCTACTCATTATTTATTCCTACTTCAAGAATTCAGAGCCAAGAGGACTTTTTAATACTGACTTCAAAAATGCTCCAGTTCTTGATCAATAATCTGTAGAGGAAGGCACAGCTAGGCAGTAATTCTTAAATTTTGCAGAACAAGAATTCCTCAAAACCAACTTTATATTACTTCAGTAAAAATATTTTCTTGTCAATAGAGCTAAACGTGCTCAAAAACAATGACTTGTTAATGCCCAGTCATTGATATAAAGTAATCTAGTTAAAGCTACATCACCTTGTAGCAAAAACAGGGGATGTAAAAGAATGAAAACGCTTCATATTTAGTTGCAAAAATCTTTAGAAATATGACAGAAAAAGTAAGAACTTTTTATCAGCTGACTGTGGGCAGAATTTTGGTAGCCAAGGCAGCCTCGGGGAAGGGAGGTGAGGGGCTGTGCTGGGCACTGCAGACCCACTGCAGGACACAGCTGAGCCTGTGAGCCAAGCTGGCGGCACCTCCAGGACCCGCTGCTGGCATTCTATTTAGGAATGGGCAAAGTGTGCTGGCACCAAGCTCAGAGAGGAGCAGAGACGCCCTGGCAGCCTGGGGAATAGACCATGCTGGAGCAGAGACCCATGCTGCAGCCTGTGGAGGACCCACACTGGAGCAGGAAGAAGTGTGAGAAGGAAGGAGTGGTAGAGAGCAACTGTTGCAGACCAAATGCTCCCTACCCCAACGCTCTGGGCCACCGGGAGCAGGGAAGAGGGAGAAGACTTGGGAAAGGAGTGAAGTTGAGCCTTCGACTTCAAGGGGTGTGGGAGAAAGGTGTTCTAGGTTTTGTCTTGATTTCTCACAATCCAACTATTTTACCTGGCAATAAATTAATTTTTTTCCCAAGTCAAGTCTATTTTGTCTGTGCCACCAATGGATGACTTGATCTCCATACCTTTACCTCAACCCATGAACTTTTTCATCTTATTTTCTCAGCCAGTTGTGTTGAGAATAAGGAGTGAAAGAATGGCTAGGTTAGGACCTGGCAGCCAGTGTCAGTACACCCACTGAAGAATTATGAAGTAACAAAAGAAATGGTTTGTATCTAGGAGAAGCTCTGGGGAAGAAGTTTTGGGTGATATTCCCTTAAAACTACAGGTCATTACCAGCATCTACAATTGCTGCTATTGGTTGCAACAGCACAAATACCAGATTTCAAGTAAAACTCTCCTAGCAATAAAATAATCTGCAGAACTACCTCCGTAAGAAATAAATATACAAAACTTATTACTTATTGGTATAATCTAACAAACTGGTTGAATTTCCTACACCAACTAATGATAATTTTAATAAAAAGTTAGTCCCTCAGTTATTTAGGTGCTTCTGAAAAAAATTATTTAAATTTTTTTCTTTTTTTTACTACCTTATTAAAAAGGGAAATCTTCCATGGATGTCTACATCCCAAAAATGTTGTTGTCATCCCTTTTAAGTGGCAGAACATACTGGTTGACTTCACTTAAATGCTGAAGCCCTTTCATGATCACAAAGGTTCAAAGAGATTATAGATAAAAATTACAATTCTATAAAACACAGATAAAATGAGCATATATAAAAAGGACACACAATCAAAAAAGAGGTTGTTAGGCCATAAATGTCTTCATTTAAAGTTAGAGAACAATTACTCCCTCCACAGCCCTCAAATAGTATCAGAAGCCTAAATGAACTAATGAACTTTCTATGCCTGGTTTTCTTTAACTTGAGGTGTTTGGAAGAATCATTTCTATTTCAGTTTTACTTGATCAGGAAGATACAAGACACCATTTATATCGGATGAATAAGATGTTTCTCTCAGAATACTTTATCAGAGTCAATTAAAAGTGACATCACCCTGGAACTGTTTGAGACTAGGACTGAAGTCCATAAATACACACCACTTAATACAGTACAGAACTGCAGAGCAGCTGAGGCTGGAAGGCATCTCTGGAGGTCATCTGGACCAACACTTGGCTCAAGCAGGTCCACTAGAACCAGCCAGCTGCAAAGGATCACGACCAGACAATTTTTGAATTTGTGTCTCCAAGGAGGGAGACCCCACAAACTCTCTGGGCTACCTGTGCCAGTGGTCTGTCACTCTCACAATACGAGTGCTCCTGATGTTCAGAGAGACACTCACATTGGCAACCACTCTTGTATCCAGAGCCACAAAGCCCTGTCAGAACAGTTGAACTTGGGTGAAGGTGCAAGTCATTTATCAATTAAGAAATTTTTTAGGAGAAATAAAATGTTTTTCAAAGTTATACTTCTTAAAATTCTACACAGTTTTCTTACTTTGGACTCTTTCTCCTTTCTTAAGCAGATCCACCAGTCATGCTGACACTGCTGCCTGAAGACACTAAGTTATGAGTTGGGACTGGAACTGAAAGGCTGTTCTGGTTCTGACTAGAACAGGGCTAAGTTTTGCAGTAGCCAGAAGGAAGCATGATTAGGACCCAGAGGTTATTCTATACCACCTCATGTCATCTTCTGGGGACTGGGGAAGGGATCCCTTATAGGTGGCAGGGCCAGAGGTCAGGTATTGTCAGGGGGGTTCTGTGGGAGCTGGGCAATCACATATGAATCATTCACCTTTTCCTGTAAACTCTGTCATTACTATTGCTGCTGATTGCCTCCTTATCTCACTGCTGTTTCCAGTAAATTGTTCCTATCTCAACCCACGATCTTTATCTTTACACAATTCCCTGCAGCCCATCACAGGGAGAGGGGGAGTGATCAAGCAGCAGCGCATGGTTTGGAGAGTTTCACTGAGATCCTAAATTGGGAAAAGGCATTCCAAACCCACACCACTGCTCTGTGATGTCCTCTCCAGCAACAGTCTCTTTAAATGATACTAAAGGCCCTTCTTGGTAGTGAAGCTGCTGTGTCCTCACCACAGCATCTAATTGAGGCACAGCTCATGGTAATACCTGAACTTCTGTAATAGGAAGAAATACAACTAGATGTCTTAAGGTTCATTTCAGCCCTAAGATACAAGTTTTCATGGAACAGGACTGAACACCAGAAAAAATGATACCCTAAAATTCTGCTTCTTCGCAAAGACCAGCACACCTTAAGAACTTTACGAATCTGGTAATATAATTGGGGTGGCATTAAATAAAGTGCATGATACTTTCAATTTATACATAAGTTGGAAACTCATCAGCTGGTATAGAACCAGATTTACTGGTAGAAGGGTCACTATAGACTTCCACTGTTATTCAGAGATCAAAATCACAGAAGATATTACCAAATAGGTGAAATAAGGTCCTTCCAAGGACACAGAATCTCACTTGAGAAAATAAAACATCTTTTTAGGCCAGGTTTTGTTTTGCTTAATCCCAGTTTTCTGATTATGTTCACACCTCTACAGTCAGTAACCTGAACAGAACAGAGTAACACATCACAGAGGAGGGACATGAGCACTTGCCTTATTATTTACCAGAAGTGTATTCTGGACATTAGAAAATGCCTCAATATGATTTTCAGCATGCTAGAATGACCTGGAGGGCTCAGAGGGGAAAAGGAAATCTTAATCCATTCCGATAAGGACCTTGTTCCATACCAAGTTCTCTCTTGCATTAACATAAAAATGTGTCAACTAGCTGTTCACAATGCACCAACTCAAACCATTTTCTTTTTAAAAGAAGGAGCTAAAGCCAACGTAGTAAAGCATCTGTCCCTAGCAATACACAGCTGAAAAAGGCCACTGCTCTACAATGTACATTTTCACACTTCAGGTTTTACCAGGCTTTGGGTTTAGACTTAACACAAAGCTTTCTTTAACCTATAGCTGTTAACACGACCAAGTACATGCACGGATGTTTCAAATACCCATCTATAGTATCATAAAACAATCTGAGTATTCCTCCTATGAAATAGATAGTTTTTAAAAACATGAAAAATAATTTGAATTACAACATATTTTCA
This sequence comes from Donacobius atricapilla, assembly GCA_013397315.1. Classification (NCBI taxonomy): domain Eukaryota; kingdom Metazoa; phylum Chordata; class Aves; order Passeriformes; family Mimidae; genus Donacobius; species Donacobius atricapilla. The sequence goes on from WBMY01007616.1 coordinate 143,937, forward strand.
TGGCTTTTGAGATTAAATTGTTCCATCATATTTACACAATGCCCAGGTAATTCTGTCTTTTTCTTTTTGTCATTACAGCAAACCATGAGGGGGGAAAGGTTATTTCTTGCCACATTCTCAAAATCAAATCTACTTTTGCATCACCCATGCCAGAGGAAAAATGTCACAATTAAATGGTTCATAAGTATAACACTAAAATTACTATTTAAGTCAATGTAATTGAACAGAAATTAAAATGTAGTTTTTAATTGCATATTACAACTTAAATGGTAGCACTTAGCAGAGAGTGTTAACTCATTTATTTTTTAATTGTTAGCTGCTTCAAGGCAATTGTTTTAATGCAGAAAAAAAGTGAGAATCTCTTCTCTAAATTTGATTGTAGGACACTCAGGCATGTAGATCAAATAAAATATAGGTTGAATAGGTAATTAGGTTTGGCCTGTGATACATTAATGTGGCGACAAATTCCAAAAGAAAGGGAATGAATATTTTTCATTTCATTCTCTCTCAAACACCACTCTATTTGGATTCTTAAATGCAGTTTGAAAAGTATTTCCATGAGATAGAAAACAGGAAATTGAAAATCTTCTACAGTACATAGGTCAATGAATTTTCTTCAGGAGAATTTTGGAAATTTCATAAACTTCAATAAGTGCATAGGGTAGCAAGTCTCAACAGATTGCTTGTGGCAGCTTATTTCATAATTACTGGACACATTAAAAACCTTTAGCCATGCTAAATTCACTGGAGAAGACAAGCTCAAGGGCATGCAGATACATTAAAGCATATGATTAGGCTTTACTAATAAGGAGTGTTTTTCCTTGCAAGGTTATTATTTGACTCGTGAAAGTGTCAAATATTTTACAGCATCAGGCTGTATACTCTTCTTTTATTGACTTCAGTACAACATGGGATGCTATGGGTATTCTGAAAACATTAACATATGGTATTTAAATACCATTCAATACACTAAACCATCCTGTGATGGTGTCATAATGAACAAGATATTATTACACAGCTAATTCTGCTGACTGCTGTGCAGTGATGTACTCTTCTATCCTTTGTCCAGCTTTTCTGTCAGGTTTCCTTGCACAATTTATCATAAGATAAAGATCGTACATTTGGATTTGGAGATGTCTGGATTTCTTTTTTTTGAGTGTGTGGTTTTGTTTTTGTTTTGTTGTTGTTTGTTTGTTGGGTTTTTTGTTTTGGTTTGGGATTTTTTGGTGTGGTTTTTTGTTGTTGTGCTTTTTTATTTTTACATTGGTCTGGTTTTGGCAACATGTTTCTCCTACCTTCATTCATCTTAAATAGCTTATCCAAAATCAGGGGGCTTTTTGTGTCCCTTGACGTCCTTCAAATATAGTTTTAACTGTCTCCCTCTGGAGTATTTCACCACCACAGGTAATGTCTAAATACTGTGCTTCCTTTCATATCAAATGCAACTAAGTTCTTTTACTAGCAATGCTATCTTGCTCTAATGCCCTAAATCAGCCTGAATATTCTGATCTCTTAATTTTTAATTCAAATGCAGGAGGTACTTTGCATCCCCAAAGCACGTAGACATACTGTGGAATCCAGTACTATATAAGTATGACTCGGGTCTATCAGTATGCTAAAACCCAAAGGAAAAATTCAGCACCCTTCTCCAAAGGGACAAGATGTCCAAAGATGATAACAGTCTGCTACAAAGAATACCAAAATGTAGAGATTTGCTTTCAACATAAAAGTTCACTTTGGTAGAGTACAAAAAGAGAATGGTATCTAGGTGACAACCTAACAGATGCTCTGACATGGCTCAAGGCAAGTGTGAATTTTGGCTATGAAGTAGAAAAAAAAGAAAAGGAAAAGAAATATTCTATTGTCCCAGCAGAATATGCCTGAAAGAAGCAGAAACATTATATGCATTTAGGACCCTAAATGGGCTACCTGGAAAATGTCATGAACACGGCCCATTCTAAACTTCAGTTCTGTTTTCCAACAGTCTAAGTTACCAAGTAATAATGAAGGGAGTGTGTGTGGGGGGGAATCTGAGAAGTTTCCAGGTATTCATAAAACACAGATCTGTGATGACAACCTCAAGCAGAGCACTTTCAAAAACCTCCCAAAATTCAAAATTGTTAATTATCATGAAATAACATACATGTAATTGAAAATAAGGGAAAATACTAGTCAAACTAGTTAAACATATAAACAGTGAACCTGCCTGTCAAATTCCCAAATATAACCACAAAGTTTGGGCTAATTAAAAATCAAAGGCAGCCTTTTTTTCAAATGCACAGATTTTCCTTTCCATAATTTGTGGCCACTTGAAAATGTACCATTAATGTCAGTCTTGTTCTTCCTGTGCTCACTTTCTCATTACCAGGCAAGTTTTCTGACCAAGAACAATAAAAAAAAGCCCAAGGCAGTGATATATTACAGTTACTGGTATATATCCAGTCATTGAGACCAGTATCATTAAAAAAACCCAAAACACACTCCGATGCTAGAAGTTATAAACCTAGATCCTCTATTGATATATTTTCTTTCTAGACCTATTCCAATCCAGATTTCCAATGTGAATTACAAATTTACTAAGTAAATAGTAAAAATTGAAGTATTATGTTTTCCATGTTCATGTTTGTATGTTTCTTAAAAAATATAAACAAACCCAGGCACACAGTTTACTTCATGATTGAAAAGAACACCACTAGGAGAATTCTGGATGGTCAGAATGCTGAAGTTCCCTAAAGAGGTCTCTTTAAAAAAATCTGATGCTATACAACACATCAGGTAAATGCACACTGTAAATGCATGCTTATTTTGTGAAAGTCTGAAGGCTGCAAAAAACCCACAAGCTTTCCATAGCACTCAATCTTGCAAATGATGCAAGAACATCCACTCCGTCACAATTTGCATCTCAAGTCATTGTATTCAAAAAATTCTGTGTTTTGGAAATTAAAGAAAGTGCCACCACTAATATGATAAACGAAATTTACTACAATGCACCATTCCTCATACTGTGCCAACTTTTACAGTGCTCCCCTCTTTTGCAGGTTTGGATAAGTAATAGATTATCCAGCAGCATTTTTTGAAAAAGGTTATGGACCCAACTCCCGTCCCTTTAAAGGGAACACAATTGCATGCTCAAGTGTGCTGAACTGAGAGTTTGAACACTAACGGTGATCTTTTCAAGACTGCATCCTGCCTGACAAAACCCACACAGAAAACGGCTAATTAACTGGATTGAGATTCTCTGTAAAGTCTGAAGTGACAAAATGCTTATGTCAGAATTATTAAATTGTTCCTTACCAAGGCAGGATTACATATTTATCTTTACTACAACAACAAAAGCCAAACATCTCTCACACTGTTCAGTTTATTTTTAGTAATTGGAGTTTAGCAATAGATTATAGTTTCTGGGTAATTTCTATAAATAAATTTGACCAAACCGCACTGTAGTCATGGCCCAGGAAGAACAGGAAAGGAAAGCTGCAGCACTATGTACTGTGAAAGAAGGAAGGATGCTGAATCTAACCAGATTTTAATTGGTTTGTCTGGAAAATATGATATAGAAACATCACTATGGATTTACACTTCTAAATTAAAACTGGATTTATTTGAAGCTAACTTCCTTCTCCAACTTAAAGATAGCTAAAATCATACGAAGAAAAGTAAGCAACTATTTTGCAACAGTTTGCACTTTTCAAATTCATGTTAAAAAGCCAAGAAGAGCAGCAGTGAATTGAACTACAGAAGTCAGTGCTATAAACTGCAAATTCTTTCTGATCCCTAAGTTGTGGATCCTGTGAAAATCCCATTTCAGGGATATTTAACATCCTTGCCTCTCATTTGTTGCCAAAATTGTGAGGATACAGGGATTGTTCAATTGCTCTCTCCCTTCTCTTGGCTGAGCAGGCAAGTGGGGCAAGGTCACGGTGATTAACCAGCTTTCACATCTTCTTCCAGCTCCTACCCCTGATATGTGCAACGACTCCCTTCTCCTTTACTCTTGCTTTCGTAGTTGAGATTGGAGTGACTTCGTTTCGGGAGGAGAGTGAGGCAACTCTACCTAGGATTCCACCACCCCCTGACTCCAACTGGGCTAAATCAAAGCAATTCCATCAGATGTTTTTCTACGTCTCTTCCAGGCGGACAGGAAAACAAAACCAGTGCAACAAAAACAATTACAAAAGCACTGCACAATTTCTTGCAAATTTATGTAAAATGGGTATGACCTTCAAGACAGAAGAGACACTGACAACGACAAAAGTCAGATCTTCAAGGATTGACTGAGAAAGATCAATTTGCAGTTTCTCCTCACAGGAATGAGGTTTCTCTTCTGTCAACTACTATATTCTGTGATAGACAACTACCATGTCAATCTCAGAAATGCAACAGGACTCAAGACCTGAGGTAGATTAACAACTCCAACCAGAGTTGTAAAAGTTAATGCAAAAAGCTATACAGCCCTAATCTGGACCCAGGCAAGTGCCTGAACTGAGATTATAGTACTGGCCAGTGCAGACACAGAGTTGCCTTTTAAAAACTGTGTGTTTGTCCCCACAGGTTAATACTTTGCACAATTAACTGGAACTCTTCGGTAGTTTTCAAGTGACAGACTCAAAAAACAGAGGACTATATAGTGAAAGTACATGTGTGAAATTAGTCAGATTGAATTATGGCAGCCAGTCACATCAATCACTTCTTCTGGAACACAGATTCAGTTGGAAAACTACTGAAAGCTAAAATTTGACACCACCACATCCATAGCACGGTGTTGAAATCAGTGTATTACTCTTCTTGTCTGTACAAGACAAGAACCCATGCTACCATATTTAATTAGAAGAAAAGTTTAAAAACTCAATCAAAATCAGGAAATATCAGGCAAATGTCAGCTCTATTGCCTTAATTCAACACATATGCATGGCTGATTTATGTTTTTAACTATTGCATAAGTGTTTATATAACATATTGTTACTGTCTTTAGGAAATATCCTTAGAAAAATATATATTTTGGCTCTTTGTTTCCTTTGCAATCTAGACTGAATTTTGGTTGTGCTGTGAAACATACCATTTCCAAACCCCCTTATTTTTCTGGCTGTCATATAAAATAATTTCTCTATATCATTTAGATAAATTTTAATATTATCATTAAGTGTTCATAGCATTACTTTTTTGCTTGCAGTTCTAGCTGGCCTGAGCATAGTATATTTGAAAGCAGGATATTATTGAATTATCCATATTCTAAAAACACACCATTACTTTCTATAAATACAAGAATAAATAAAGAAATTATGTTTCCTATGCTTTGTTAACCTAAGTAAAGGTCAAAGAGAGAAAGGCAAAAAAGAAAATACATAAATTACACATACTTACATAGTTTTTCAGTTCGTGTTTATTCACAGTCTTTACATATTCATGACCTATTTCAGCCAAAACTCTAACTCTTGGTTTAATGCTTACTACTTGTGGCATTTGTCTCAGTCATAAAAACTATTTTCTCTGAATCCAGTGTTAGGAGAAATTAATTACTTTGTTACGTAATTTACAAATACAATTTGTTCTTTGATGCATATTTGCCATAACACTGAAATCACCAACTTGACATGCTAGTAAAAGAATATATCATCATCCTATTATTTTATTCTTCCTTAAGAAAACCCAAGGACTAAAAAGCCTTGCATGTTTAATACTGCAGATTAAATTAGATTCCTGACCCTAATGATTTGATATTCACAGCTCAAAAGCAGACAAGCCTTATTCTACATTTAAATATGTGGGTCATTCTCTCCAAGGAAAACTCAATAATTAAAAATAATATTTTTTTTAGAGCCACATTTATTCTCTCCTTAAAGCTATTCAAGTCCAAAGAAAAGAACTCAGACACTTCAATATTCAAGACAGAAGCCTGAAAATAAATTTATTGTCTGCATTTAAGGAAAGATGACTCAAAGAGTACATAAAAGTAAAAAAAAATTACTGTTTCTAACAAAATAAAAACTCCATTAACTGGATAGAAATATGCTAAATACACTAATTTCCTAGAAATAGATTGGTTCAACAGTAACATAAAGAAACAAACAAATTAGCCAGAAAACCAACAAAAACTTGGCTGTCAGTTATAAGGCTTGAAAAATTGAAAAAATCTTTCTGGTTTTCTTCTGTTCTGCAGACTGAGTTGGTGGCTAGCAAAGATGAAAAGAAAGAGGAATATAACCACTAATATGTAATTACATAAACATTTTACAATAACCAAGGTACCAAGCTATTTCATTGGCATATCCTGTTCTCTACATCACCAACATAATGTGTAAGAAAAGGATGCCTTCTCCACACAATCCCTGGGTGAAGGAAGGCCATGGAGCAGATCCCCTTGAGAGCCATCCCATGTGCAGAACAACCAGGGGATCAGGCCCAGCCAGCACAGGTTTGTGAAAGGCAGGTCCTGCTTCACTGGCCTGACCCCCTTTTCCATGATAAGATGACCCACTTCGTGGATGACTGAAAGGCTCTGGATGTGCCTGCCTGGACCTCAGGAAAGCCTTTGACACCATTTCCCACAGCATCTCCTGCAGAAACTGGCTGCCCATGGCTTCGCTGGTGCTCTGCTGGATGGGGGGAAAACTGCTGGGATGGCCGGGCCCAGAGGCTGCTGGTGAATGGAATTCCATCCAGGGGCGCTCCCCAGGGCTCAGGCTGGCACCAGTTCTGTTTAATATCTTTATCCATGGCCCACACGAGGGCAGTCAGGGCCCCCTCAGTCAGTTTGCAGACACTGCAAGGTGGGTGGCAGTGCCGATCTGCTGGAGGGCAGCAAGGCTCTGCAGGGGGATCTGGACAGGCTGCACTGATGGCCACAGGCCAGAGGTCGGAGGTTCAACAAGGCCAAGTGCCTGGGGCTGCTCCTGCCCCTGGGTCACAGCAACCCCTGCAGTGCCGCAGGCTGGGGCACAGAGGCTGCAAAGATGCAAGTTGGAAAAGGACTTGGGGGTGCTGGTGCCAGCAGCTGAACACGAGCCAGCGAGCGCCCAGGTGGCCAAGAGGCCAATGGCACCTGGCCTGGGGCAGCAGCAGAGTGGCCAGCAGGAGCAGGGCAGTGACATCCCCCTGGACTGGCACTGCGGAGGCCACACCTCAAATCCTGAGTTCAGTTCTGGGCCCCTCAATTCAGGAAGGACATTGAGGTGCTGGAGAGAGTCCAGAGAAGGGCAGTGGAGCTGGGGAAGGGTCTGGAGCACAGGTCTGATGGGAGCAGCTGAGGGAGATGGGGATGTTTAGCCTGGAGAACAGCAGGCTCAGGGTAGATCAGGTAACAAGCACTAGGACAAGAGAAAATGGCCTCAAACTGCACTAGAGGAGTTTTAAATTGGATATAAGGAAAAAAAAATCTTCACCAAAAGAGTGGTGAAGTATTAGAACAGGCTACGCACGGAAGCAGTGGACTCACTGTTCTTGAAAGTTTTGGAAAGGCTCATGGATATGGCACTTAGACATGGCTTAGTGGTGAACATGGTGGTGCTGAGTTAGACTTGATCTTGAGAGGTCTTTTCCAACATAAATGATTCTATCATTCTAACTTATCAATATTTCATCACTAGAGTTCTGTTACAGAGAAGAAAAAAAATATACATTGTTCCATACCTGTTGACTGACCTCGGACAGGAGCCAAAGGAAATAGGTCGATTTAAACAATTATTTTTAAAAGCATGTGTATAATTTTTCATTAATAGTAATAACTCTAATATAAATATGCCAACTGCAGGAGTAGCCTATGCAACATAACATAACATAACAACAAACTGTGGAGTTTTTTTAACATGCAAACTCCAATATTCTGCTCAGGCTGAGTCTGCAGTATTTGCAGTGACACTAAAGCATAAAAAGCCACAGGAAAGTCTGACCTCTTAACACTCTCAGTAACACTGTAATGCAGATTTTTTTTTTTTTTAAGGAAGCATCTTTTCAGTAAGACTACATTTTTAAGAGTTTAATAATAGAATACTGAGATTTTCACCTCAGGGTTACTAAATTCAATATGGCCCAGGATCAATAGTGACTCAAAGTCATCACCATTTGATGAGAATTTGGAGCTCAGTTTAAAATGTATTATGAACTTAGACTAGCTCCAATGAATAGCTTCAAAACTGACACTAACATGTATGGTTGCTGGCAGTCTCAATACAGAGCCTTAAATTCACTGGGAACACAGAGATATTTACTTTCTGGACCTACAGCAGTCCTGAGTCAGGATTAAGGCCCAGTAGCTCACACTGTGAGCAATCTCAGGCTGCTAGCTGCTGATTTGTACCTGTCCCAAGAATAAAAGAGCATTAGAATCCAGACACACTTTTCAAATAGCATATTGGCTTCACTGCTTAGGAAGAGAAAATAAATTATTTCAGAACTAGATGACCTCAGGCTGCACACCAGAACATAATAACCTTTCCCCTCAAAGACCAATTTATTAAAACATCTGGTTTACACAACACCTTAATCCTGCTAAGATACAAACTGCTTGCTTAAGAAATTAACATTTTTTAAAAGCCTGGAAACTGTATTCAGGTAATCCGTCATATGACATCTAATTAGAACAAGCACCACATTATTTGCTACTAAAGAAAAAGCATACTCAAATTTCAAAGCAGCACAGATGTGGGAAGATCCAAGGCAGAAGAGAGCAGGTGGCAGGCTAGCTGGCAAATACAAAATGTACAAGGTTATAAAATGACTAAGACTTAATTGTCAAATCTATATATTTTAAGCTAACAAAATAGTACTGGAGCATTTGTACATCATTCTGCCTTCTAATGTTAGAAAGCAGAGATCTCTCTTCTGTACATTAAAAGTTATATCACTGTTCCACAGCCAGCTTTCAAAAAAACCTTCATGATTAAAAAGCTCAGTCAGTTATCAATACCCTATATCTGAAACACAGTGCTTTGATGGCCCAGGCGGAGAAAAACAAAGGCACAAAATGCATTTTAACCAGAAATGAGTTCAGCACCAGAATGATCAGTGTCCACAGTTCAATAATTAAGAAAAAATGTTAACTACCATGTTTCCAGCATTCACAATAAACTGTGTAAAAACAAGGCTTACGTATACTTATGCATACTTTTATTTCACAGTATTTTTAATAATCCTAATTTAAAGGTTAACAGTATATCAAATACAAGTGATGAATGCTAAGTTTCCCATGCTCTGTGCACAAAAATAGTTTTACTAGTCCTGCTTTAGTAAAATCAAGCCAGGTGCTCCTGAAATATCAAAAACACCCAAATGCCAAGAAGTGCCACAGGATCACATGAAAAAAAAAATAATGAGAAACATCATTTTGTATCCATACATCTGGTCCAGCTGGAAGGGATCAGGCACTGTCTTTCTCCACCTTTATCTCCTCTTTACAGAGCAAGCAAAAATCAAAAGGTCAAAAGTATTCACCAGTCATTGAGACAGAACTTGGAACTCTATCTTCATAGATTAATGAGTCAAATAATGATATGAAATGGGGATTCCAGTAGAGATGATGAGGAATCTGTAAACGAAAAGGAATTATAATCCTGGGCCCACAGAAGACAATGATAAATCTCCCAGTGATTTCTTAAGGGCCAAGATTTTCATGCAACAACAATATTCTTCACATAAGCAATGAACTTTCATGAAAACAACATGTGTTACAAATCACATAAAATCAAATCAGAACAAAGAGTATGAGGGAAATCCCACTGAGAGAAATGATTCATCAATAGCATGATTCCAAAACCAGTGAATACACGTATTCTTGCATGAGTATTTGCAGAAATGACTAAACAGGATCAGATGTAACAAAATATGTCCTCTAATAAGTTCCTTTTCTTTCTTCCAGCTCTACATAATAGGCTGCTCAACAGGGAAGTAAAGGGTTAAATGGCTACTCACTAATGCAATAGTGGCTTAACAACATATTCAGGCTACAAAATACTACATCTCAAAGGAAGTCCATTCCCTCTAAATTTTCCTTCATTAATAATAAGCATACATAGAACAAGTTTTCCAGTCACCTTTTAGCGAGATACAGGAAAAAAAAAAAATAAGAAACTTGAGCTAAGTAAATGAAGATCTCAATAACCTGTAAGATCTTGCAGATCTTCTCCTTTTCAGAAACAGAGGACAGTCAGTGATAAAACAAAAATAATCTTTGAGATAAACTTTTTCTTTGCTTGTTTTGCTTTGAAGAGTTTTGTTGTTCAGCATGAGAAGAAGCTTTTAGCAATTCCTCCCAGGTTCTTAGTCATATGCAGATTGCATGAATAGTATAGCCTGCACTATATGAATAAGCAATTTAGTCCTAAGTAAGTATATGATTTCCTATATAGCAAAAAAACCCCGTGTCTAGAATCCCATACTTCATTTCCATGCTCTCAACTGAGTCAGCTCACACTATTTCCAACAGATCGAGTTCAAGAACAGAATAGATGGAAAGGTTTCATAAATGATACAGGTAACATGCTCTTGGTATGTGCCTCCACCTACATGTATTTCCAAACCTGAATTTAATCATCCCGGCTGCAAAGCAAACTGAGTATTTCTTTCTCTCTGACTTTATGGGAAGTAGTAAGTCATAATAAATTATTATAATTTTACCCAAAAAACAAAACCAGAATGGACTGGAATAGCATTGTATCCCATTATTTCCACACAGTCTCCCTTTTTTCTGGTCTAAAATTCCAGCTATTTAACCTTTCCTCATAAATATGATTTTCTAAATTTACTTCTACTGTTTACCTAGTCTTTCTGTTAAGTATTCTTTTTTTTTTTTTAAGTACAACCAATAAAACTATACTAAAAAGATACTAATGGTGGACAAATCACTGCTACATAGAAATACAGCAAAATTACCTCTCTGTTCTTCAATACTGATATTATCTGTCTCCCAATAGCTTGCTTTCTTTTATTATTTCATTTAATTTTCAGTTCTAACTAAAGAGTAGCAACATGGCAAGACTAGCTCCTTATGGACATAAGCTCAGTGCATTCTCAAACTTGGACAGAAGAATAACTTTACAATGATATAAGCATGTTTTCATCCAGCTATGTAACCTTATGGAAAAAAAAAAGGGGAAAACATTCCTCTTTCTCCTTCCCTTGGTAGATCATCTTACAACGCCTAAGAAGGAAGCTATTTTCTTCTCTACAGCCTGTTCTTTATCTACTTCTATCCTATGGAAGCAGTAATCAAAAAGAATAAATCACAAGGAAAAAAAAGGAATTCAAAGTATTCAAAAAGAATAAATCAACCTAAGAACTGAACATAATCTAATCTCTCTATCAAATTAGGCACTTTGCACAGTACAGCATTTCCAAAACACTAGTTCATGGATTATAGGCACCTCTAAAGTACAAATATTAACAGTGCATAGCAATATTAAATTATTGTAATCATCTACACTTCGGATGCCAATAGCAGGGAAAGCAACTCCACTTCTTACCCCTGGAAGGATGACACAGTAATGTACTACTTTATCAAGCTACTTTGATGTGGGCTGGTACACAGTCCACATCCCTGAGCTACCACAGAAGATAAGGAAATAAAGAAGCTAACAGGCTTCTTGATGAGTGAAGAATGACAATCCCAAGAAAAAGTCTGATGGTAAAATGAGTTTTGACAGAGTAACTTTTTCCTAAAACAAGCAGAACTGAGAGGTGGACATTACACACCACTTGGTTTCACATCCGTGCAAGAGGCAGAAGAAGGATGCTGACTCAGTTCACATCCATGATGTGATGAAAAAACATGTATTTCTAAAATGGAAAATGTGCCAAATGACAGTTAGGAACAATTCACTTGTGGTACAAGTGAGCTTATTACAAATCATATGACACAGCCCTTTTCCTTTTAGATACAAGTGGCTCCTATAGGCTCCTAGAGCCAGTGACATTTTCTCCATTTCTTTGCACACTTTATGAATCTGTTGCCCCCCACAGCTGTATGAAGTGTTGAGGTTGCCGTGATAACATATTAGCTGTCAAGCAAAGGAAGCACAACTCATCACAGGTTGTTCAGGTCAAACACTTTACCCAGACAGCATACCTACAGACTTCCTGGTTGTGTCTAAAAGGATAACCTCTTTTGTAACAGCATATGATGTAAAAAATATACTAATTTATCAAAGCAATGAGATACAATACCGAGCATCCAGACGGAAGTGTAGAAAATCAAGTTCGTTCTGTTGAGGACATCTGGAAGGATGAACCTACAACTAATTCTCCTAGCAGTGTCTCTGAAGACACAACTGGTAAATATTTTGGGAGGAGGTATAGATTTATAGATACAATAGGCCCAGTCTTATTTAATTTCTGCATTTTCAAGGAAATTCAAAGACAGACTCAATTTCTTTCAGAGGAGATGAGTTTGGGGACCCAGATGATGAAGCATGCAACCAACTCAACTTCACTTCAAACACACCCTTCCAAGTTAGGCAGATTTTCAAGACAGCAGACTAATTTATAATGTTTATGCTCAGTTCCAATGTGAAAATGATACATTTTCAAGCCAGTATGATTTAATAAAATTTACCACAACACAATTATAGTAACTGCCACTAAGAACCCTTCTCTCTGAGTAGAAAGAACCTTAACAAATTGGCCTAAATTGAATTGTTAGAACTGTTCCATGCATCAGATAAAATGCACAAAATACATAATCAGTTCTATAATCAAAAGATAATATATCGCATATTACAAAGAGAAGGTTTCTTCTTTTTGCTTTGCTTTTCTTTTAATAGAGAAGAATCTATTCTTGCAAGCAAAATGTTATTAACTGCAATTAAGAGAAAGAACCAAGCCTCATACAACTTGACAGCATTACATTCTACTAATTTCTAGTGAACAAGAATAGTATTTATATTAGAAACCATAGAGAGCTTTCATATGGCTTAATCAACGACATCCTATTATAACAACATTTCCAGCATCATTACACAAATTACACTGAACATTAATATAATTTTTTCTGTTACTTCTCTGCCAGACAATTAATACTTTTCTACACTTCCATGGTATATGAATACTGTGGTGATATACACACAATATTCTGCTTTCCTGAGAGGCAAGCAAATGAATCAACATTTAAAATATATAACAACATGAAAGATTTTGAACCTACCTTCTTTTTCTGAGTTCTGTTCCTGCCTCCCAACCAATCATCCATCTGTTCCTCGATCTCTTCAATTGAAGCTCCATGATCGTAAGATGGTATATACACATTTGATTCCAGAGCTGTGTATACAGGGAATTCTAACTTTGGTTTCTTGACTTTAGGCTTCTTCTCTTCTATACAAAAGTAAAAAAGAAGAAAAAGTAATGCTACTAGTACTGCAGGCATGTATAAATTCAGAAGCAGGTTTAGATCCTCAACTCTTAATCCTATCTTAAAATTTCCACTGAGGAAGCAGTTTCAATTTCTTTGTTAAAAAGAGAATCAGAGTTTTGCAAAATAATTTTATTTTTATTGGAAGTAAATAGCAATGCAGCCACTTAGCCCCTCTTCCATCTGAACCGTGCCTGAAAGGGCCAGATGAGCTTTTGTACTGATACACCACTTGGCAAGGAAGATTGGCACAAGCAAAAGCACAGGAGCTGTTAAAAGATTCTGACGTCCAGCTAGCTTCAGAGAAACTGGCAAAGGTAGAAGGCTGAATTTTAGGCAGTTCTGTATTACTCTATGGTCAGCTATGCTAAGTAGAAGCTTCTGAGTCAACAGATGGCTTCTCTAGTCTCAGATTTCTCCAACCACAAATAGCTCTGTTCTAGCACTTACACATTTAGGAAGATTTAAGTATTGGACCTCATTTCTAACAATGACTACTCTTTTCTGCTCTCTCTGCCCTTCAAATGGTATTAAATGGGAGCAGCAAACTCATGGGAAAGGAAGGAAGGACCACAGTAACTTAAACCCCAGCACCTAAAAATGCATCCACTATATAAGATGATCTCAAAAGTAAGATTTAAAATGGACAATTGGAAGAACTTTAAGAGGACAAGAAGATGAGGAGCAGAAAGAAGCTTGAACACTCAGAAAGCATCCAGAAACCTCAGGTGTGCCCAGTTTTTTTTTTTCTCTTCTGTTTTTCCCTCTTGTTTTCAAAATATGCTGTATTCACAATGACTAAATGCTCCCAAACTGAAAGAGCTGATCTAATACTCCACTGCAACCAGGAGGGAAGTTCTACACTTGACTCCACCTTTGCACTCTCCACCGTATGTCTTTGTGCTCCTCTCTCTTCTATTGTGTTCCTACAATCATCTACAATTCCACAACTCAGCAGACTACTTCAATTTACTAAGCAAGTAGAAAACTACTCTTAATACTCAAACAAATTGAAAAGAATCCAAGTCATTTAAAGGTGGTGAGCAAGGGAAAGAAGATCCACACTTGTCTGATCAGCTTATCTGCCTTTGCAACCATGCCCTAATACTTCAGGGGAGAAAAATCTGGTTTTCATGGAAACCTTTAAAAAAATTCCTAAAAAGGACAGAGGACTGTTCCCTGGAGCAGAATTTCTTTTCCTAAAAGTGTATGTGCAGAAACAGCACAGTGAAAAGACTGCAGACCTGACAAACCCTAGGAACTGAGTATTTAAGAAAACCATAAAGGGATAGAGAACTGTTTCAAGTCCAAAATGAATAGAAAAGTCATACAGATCTTGAAAGTTAACAGGATGACTAATGAGCTTTTAAACTTTTCAGTGTTCAGAGTTTCACTGTATGTTCTTCAGAGACCTGCTTTTGGAAGGAATCTTTAACTTTACCTGTCAAATTTCAATAAATGAAATATTAACTTAAAGTTTTTATTTGGATTTTTTTAGCATCCTTTTGTAGGCATGTGTAGAGAATATAATGAAATTACAGATACTCCTCAAAATTAAGTGAAAATCCAAAAGTGTAATACCAGATTTGTCTCACTATCCAGATATTAGTAAAGATAACACAGGTACAAATATTTTGTCTATTTCAAAAGGCAAATTTTATAATCAAATCGCATGTATTAACTATTATCTAATTTTACTCCAAAACTGCCATAACAGCTTCTAGAATCCCTTAAGATTTGTATGGATAAGTAACAATAGCTTTACCAACTCTTTATTGCAAACACTGGTACTGGCAAAAGCGTTCTAGGAAGTTAACTTCAATGACAATTTTCACCACCTTATTTCAATCCCTCAAAATAATCAAGCACACTGTGTGTGTTCACTTGGAATTACTTAACAGTGGAGACACCCCATGACAGTTGGCTCTTCCTGTAGCTCGCACTCCATCAGCTACAGCTTATTAATTTTCCCTCTCAAAATCTGCAAATAGTTAAAGCCTGAATGCTTTTAACCAACATTTAAAAATGAAAAGCATAGCCTGAAATAGGACATCTAGGCTCTTGCTGTAGTTTTGGAAGTAATTCTGTGACTATTTCCAGAGGATACTGCGCTCCACTTTAAAATGAGGTATCAAAGACAGTATCTAGGCTTTCTTCAGGCAGTTAAGTGACAGAGGAAGACCTAACATAGATAAGACATTCTGCTGTTTGCTGACTATCAAAGAAATGAGAAATCCCACCTAGAGAAGATGGCTGTACAACCTCAAACAAGCACTCAACCGGAATTAAAAAAACCTTATCTCTACTGTCTCCCATGTGTATACAAAAAGATGGAGGAGTTCAGCATATCTCTTGATACCACAATGGCAGTCATATTGAATTAAAAAAAAATAAATAGACTTGAAGTCACAGCACCCTTGACATAGGGCTCCCAATAACCCATCAAGACCAGTTTCACCTCAGAATTTTCAAAGACACTTTTTAGAACAGGAAAGCACATAAAAGCACTAAAATGGTAACAGCTTGAAGGATTTTAGACAGAGGAAGTTCAGAAGTTATGTTGAGTGGTATGAAGCCTCAACTTAAGGCAGCCAAGCACTGGTGCTCTTTCAGGTGAACATGGAGAAAGCAAAACAGATCACTGGAACTGTTTCACCCAAACAACAGAAGTCCCCAGGAGATACTCAGGAAGAAAACCTCCCTCTTTCATGTTATCTTTTCACTATCAGCAATTCAATTGGCAGGTTAAAAGACACTTCTGCCTGACCAGGCACTTTGCCCTGAAGAGAACACAGATCAGGTTTTCTAAATACTAGATGATGCATAGACAGCTGAATCCTGTATCTGCTAAGGCCTGACAGACAGCCAGGAAGTTGGTGCAGCTGCCCACCACCATGATCTAAAGTAAGGGTGGGTTTGATTGTGCTGACAGTGGTGACAACTGCAGCTGTGATTCAGAGTTTTGGAACATAAGCGTTCCCTTAATATTTAGTGTAATTTTCTAATGGTGCTGGTTTTAGGCCATCCACTATAACAGAACAGGCTTTAAAAAGACATTTTTCTTCTCCAGTCTCAAGTATTGTTTTAATATTGTTACTCGCAAACCTACCTAAAATGTAGGAAAAACATACAGAAAAGATTTCCAAGGTTCCTCTCAGTTCTGTGACAGTGAGCTCAATGTCTGCTGGAGACCCAGTGAGACCACAGTGCCCTATGTGGGCACCAATATCCAGCAAACCTTCACTATAACCAGAGTTACTGGCACTTGTACAACTAAACACAGGGGAGAGAAAACAATCTTGGTTAAACAGAGCCTGACTTCAATGGGGTAAATTAAAAGCTTACTCTCATTATTATTTTCCAGGAAGATTATGTACTTTAACTGACAAATTATAGAGTAGTAACTTTTTTAGTCTATTAAATAGAATTAAAAAAACAAATGGAATTTGGTTTTTTGTGTATATGGAATCCAAGATCATAAGCACAATGGAAATTGTTTGATATCTACCGGTCCAATGTCAGTATTTTACAAGACCCACAACTTTAAGAGAGTTCTAGTCCTTTTTAGCAGAAGGAATTTTGTTTTATCATTTCCTGAATTCATATTGCAAAAACACTAATTTTCTGCAAGTATTTTCCACCTTTAGAACTATCAAATTCTTTACCAGAAGAATAAAACTGACTGTATATTTAACAACTTAAGAGTTAAAATAAGAGAGATGCCTCTATGTCCCCTATGTTTGAACAGCATATAAACACACCTATCACTGGGATGCCCAGACTTTACACATAACAACTGGCTAACTCCCCTAAAGTACAAAATTTTATGTTTCTAAAGGCCTCCAATACTATTCTTTCACCGGCTATATATTTTATTAGTTTATGGTGCCATGATCTGGGTTTTGAAGTCTGATTAATTACTTGCACATAATCAGACAATTCTGATCTTCCTCATTAGTTCTTCCACCTTGTTAGTACATTAATTTTATCACTGGCAGAATTAATAGTATTTAGTTAATGGTTATTTGCTTTAAGATACATCAGGTGTCAGATAAGGAATCAGCTAGACTTTATGGATCAAGTGCCATGTAATAAAATAAAAGCGATGCTTTTTCCATAATAAGTATCAGAGGTCCCACATTTTAAAGTTTTCAGAAAAATTTATATTGATTTTACACATTATCTGATCTAAAATAGAGAACTCAGAGAATTTTTTTCACAAACAGAAAAACCCCAACTGCTTCACAGAGGAAGAACTAAAACGAAAATTAAGCACCGGAATTCTGAGAACAAATTTCAGCACATCAAACTGTAGCTCCCTCTCTCTGGAAGGCTTTAAGTTTTAAGCACAAACCAGTATTCACAGAAAATACAGTTAAAAAAAAAAAAAAAAGACAGTGATCTAGAAAAATCAAAGGGACAAACAGCCTGATATCTCATGCATTAGTAAGCAAGAAATATGACCACACAAAAAGGTAGACAACAAACATATTTTTGGCAAATCAGTAAGATAGTGCACTGAGATCTTTTTTCAATACCGTTCACTTACCTACGCCGCTATGAAAGACAACCAAAGCATTTGTAGCATTAAAATTTGTTGAAAACATGACAAGAGAAAAATTCACTTACACATACAGTAACACAGACAGAACAAAAAGAACCTAGAAGTCTGGAAAAAAACTGTACTAAGGTTTTGACCGTCTACTGAAAAAAAGGAGCAAATTATGTTCAATATCAATGCAAATATGGGGCTTTTAAAAAGCTTATGCACATATGCTTTTAAAAAGTACATATTCCTTTACTCAAAGTCAATGGGATTATATGAATATATCAAGAGTTAGAGACAGGTCTCTAACAGACATCTTCTGTACTGGGACATACAAGCTACTTTACTTTAGAGCAAACTAACTAAAAACACGCTCGGGGATGAACGCAGCTCAGCCACAAAAAAACTTCGCACAAGCTAAAGCTTTTGATGACTTTCATCTTTTTTTCTGAAGATCTACCCTTCCCAAAACTTCCAATTCCTCCAAAATACGAAAGGGTTAGAAACCAGGCTCCAATATTTGACAACAAACACATAATGAAGCATGCATGCCTCTCTCAAATGAGCCTCATGCACTACATTTTTATGGAATATTTTCCATAAAGCCTAAAGCAAGTTTTGTGGAGAGGTATCATACAAGCCTAGTTGAAACAACTGGGAAAAATACACAAGCTTGAAAGTTCAAAATTCTTTCAGCAGGCCTGCCAAAACAACCAGTGAAATGGATGATACATAGTTTGCCATAATTAGGCTTCAGAGGTAACAATTAAATGATCAGAACATTCACACTCACACCAACCAAAAAAGCATGAATTGCATAAATTAATTTTCTCTGAACCTACCTATCAGCAAATTATTACCGAGCAGCCACATCAACACTGCATTTTGGCAGAGATTAATACCAAACACAATCATCCAAGATATTTATCAATTCTTTGGAAGTAAAAGGGAAGTAACCTACAGTATATGCTAGATTCCATAACTTTGGTCCAATTGGTTCACAGTGAAGAAGAAATAACAAGAAGTAGGAACAGGGACTGGCTGGTAGTCTGGGTTACAGAGTAGATCAGGGCTTGCAGTGATGGTGGACAAGCAATGTGAAATGAGCTATCAGAGCAATGGGAACTAATGTAACCTGTGATCCTGTAATAACCACAGAAGAAACGTGATTTTATAATCAGAGGATGACAAACTTTAGAACACTATATACAAACTTCTAGATACATTGCAAAACTAAATCAAGTACAGAAGATCCACAGAGACTGAGGGCTCAAGAAAGGCTTTATACTAAGAAAATCTGCAGATAAATAAAAGGTTTTTAGGCACAGACATGCTATTAATGAACAACTGAAAGCTAAACCTGGAGATATTCACACTGAAATTAGGATATAACTATATAATAGCAAAATTAATTATCTGAAAAAAACACGAAGAACAGAAGGCACCTCAAGGTTTACTGATCAATCTCGCATCTTGAGTAACAAGGAAGGACAAAGCTGAAGTGCACGACTATTACAAGTCAAACAAGACAAGTCAGGAGAATCAGTATTTTTCAGTGATTTTCTCCTGTAAGAGTCTGAAATAAACCCGTTACACTAAATAACTTCATGATGTCTCCTATCCCTAGGTTTCATGAAACATATAAAAAGCTACCCAAGCAGCATGCTGTATTCCAAGCTGTCAGGAAAAGGCAACCAAGCAAGCCCAACCAAACCTGATCAAATATATTAAAGATTTCACTACAGCTCTGGATGTTTGGTAGCAGGCACTTGGGTAAGAGTGCTGTAAGACCCTATGGAGAGACATAACTACATCATTATAAAAACTTGACACAGAAAGGCAGCTCCTCAAGCAGCCATAGGGCTCATAATTTCATACTTCAGTTAAAGCTTGAATGATGGGGGTAAGGAAAAAGCAGAAAACCCCACATACTATCCAACATGGTTTATAACTAGAAAGAAAATAGTTTCCTGCCATAGATTGTTCTAGATGCCTTGTACATCACGGCAAGAATTCTTGATTTACAATGCAAATACATTTTGTAACTGGGATGCCAGTGAAGAGTTCACCTGCAATATTTGGCAGGCACTGTTAATTTAAGAAGGCATATTTTAAAAATAAATTTAAGCTTTCATACTGAATGTCAGGTAAAACAAACTAAAAAGAATGGAAAGTAAGAGAACTGCCAAGGCTAAGTAAAAAGAAAGAAAAATAGATGTGTTTCCCCCCCAAACTGGACATCACTGAAAGAAGTACTCCATGCAGAAACAGCTTAAGAGCTGCCTAGAATTTGTCCTGATAACTACTCAAACCTTACAATTTAAATTTAAAAGCTGAGGGATCTGTCCTGATTGTATACCTATGTCAACTTAGTTTAACAATGCCTATTCAGTGCAGCTAACACCTAGTGTACTTCGTATCCCATGACTATGAGGAACCGGGCATCACACACATGATATGACAGGACAGGGAGAAGTTGGAAGAAAATTTATTAATTAAAGCACTTCCATTTAAAAATAAAACTTCGTGTTCTTACATCTAAATGTGAAAAATGCATCAGAAAATGTAACCTAAACTATTTCTACCATTTCTACTTTTGTCCCAAAAATACACAGCTCTCTGTAATTCCCACAAAACCATATTTCCTAGAAACCTAAAACTGTATTATAAGTTGTTCTATTTTTGTAAGGTAAGGTTGCTATATTTTATTAAGGTAGTAATGACAGTTTTGGATGGATTGAGAAATGCTGCAGAAGTGCCAGAAAAATAAATCAAAACTGCATAATATCGACTTACCAAGAAATTATTTTTTCACACTCCTTCCCAAAAATAGAACTTTAATGACATCTCAATACTGTCCTCTCTTTCCTGTTTAGCAAACTGTATTTTCCTCCTCCAGTACCCTACTCTGGTTTTAGCTCAAGCTGCCTACAGAATACTGCACAGTTTCAGCAGGAAAGCAGACAGACAAGAGGGCAAACTAGCAATTAGGGCATGAAAAAACAAGCACTGTAAAACAGCTATTGCTAATCAGCATGAGATATGTTTACTCAATTAAATAGATGGAACCTTTATTATGACCTCGTATCCCAGGGATAGCGTCTAAAATTAAGAAGAATGGGGGCAAACAAAATGCACATTTGGTGATTTACAACCTTTCTATGCTAATTGTGATGTGACAATGCAGAGCAACATAATGAAATAAGCAAATTTAGCAGATGCTTTGCATGCAAGCTTCAGGAAGAAATGATATAATTTTTTTTTGCCTACAGTAACATGGATGCATCTCTTGTTCCTCTCCTGGGAGTCTTACTTATTAGAGAAAAAGGTAACTGACAGCTCATTCTGCTGCCTAGCTATAGCACTGCTACGGCTGACCAAATAATTCCAGGCCAAATCTCAAACTCTGCTAATTCCAGGTGGCGATTCTCCACCCTCCCTTGCTCCCTGCCAGCAAGCCTTCGAGGGGAGGGCAGGGTGGGAGTGCTGAGGGCTGGCCCCTGCTCACACCAGTGACGCTGGGGCACCAGGCAGGCAGGCACAGCAGTCACACCGTGGTGCACCCAGCAGCGCTGCAGGGGACACGGGGGTGCTTCTGTGACAGCCCAGCGCTGACCTGGAAGGCCAAACTAGCCAGACTTGTGCCTTTCAGGAGTGGGCACTGCTCCTGGAGGTAACGACAGAAACAGTGGCTCTCACAGCATACCTGGCAGCGGGGAAATACTTTAAAGTTCACACATGGCCTTTCAGTGGCACACAGGAACATGCACGCTATGATTTTAATAACTTTATAATTTCATTTGCACTTCTGTTTTCACCAACTAGTCCTTTTAAAACAGTAGTTCACAGATTTCAATGAGAAATGCATGCCAGCTATTTTGAACAATGGTAATACGTTACTATCTGACAATCTAACAAGTTTTTAATAACCCAAGTCAAGACCCTTTTCAAGGGCCCATTTTGTGGTAGGTATCTCCAACATAATGGCAGGCCTTCCTAACAAGCATTAAATGCTCTATTTAGATTTGGCTAGATTTGGCCTGGGTCCCTAATGCTCACTGAGATGCTGAATGTTATCTATTTTCCCAAAATAGATTCAGCTACAGATAAATTGGGAATTATTGCTGGAACTGAAGCTCTTCACTGATTTTACAAAATTAAGCTATTTGGTAAATATAAATAATGCAGCTGTATTTTAAGTACCTAAAGGCGTATGCTTACTCCAAGCTACCAAATAATCACAAAGCACTCAATGCACTTGTCAGAATAAAGGAACTTAAAAGCATGCACTTAAGTACAGTAAATAAAGCAAGCATGCACATACAAACACGGACAAAAATCTGTTAAAATTGTCTTCAGAAGAGGGTAGGTTTAATCATTGTCAAAAGCAAGTAACTGAAAGAAGAAAAGAAAAAGTCACCTATAATTATTCTGAATACTTTATTAAAGAAAATGTTAATTACCTTCTCTGGTCTTTTATAAGAATATAAAAACTTTAAAGCATTTATTTCAACAATAGCATGACTCCGTCTCTGAAATCTGCATCCATGCTTTTGGAAATTCAAATTATTGTCACTTTTTATCACAAAAAACAACTCAATATGCACAAAAGAATTATTAAGTACATTATTTAAAAAAAATTTACAAACAAGAAAGCAAGAATACAAAAATGTTGAAAAACTCAAGAGGTCACTTCTGAAAATGCACGGTACAGCTGAGATCTTCCCCTCCCATGAAGCAATATTTCTAGCAAAGTATGTTCTTCTTGCTATAATCTGACCACCTGAGTTGTATGTCTCTACAGGAACAAACCAGCAAACCTACTGCAAAATTAGCTACAAAATTAAAAGCTTATTTAAATTTAACAGCAGTAGATATAAAGCATGTATTTTAGAAGATTAGAAAAATGTTTGTTCATATACACCCAATGTAGAAGGTATATTGTATTACATCTTTGTTTATTAAGACAGTGGTAAAAACTCACTCTGAAGTGTTTCAAGTTCAGCCTTAGCGAGGGCATCTTCTTTCGCCTTCATTTTTGTTTCTTTATATTCTACATATAATTGTCTGGCATCCTTTAAGAAAATGTTGCAATGGCATTAGCATCCTTATACAAACAAGTAATTGCAATGGCTCTGTTTTAAGTTCTCACTTAACCTCACAAAAAAAAAAAAATTGTTTCCTTGAGTTACAGCAATTTTCAGTCTAAAACATAATTTGTGTAATAAAGCTTCAAGTGTGATAGCATTCATATTATAAACTATGATGCTTATTGATAACCTGAAAAGCAAAATGGTTAGAGAAACTACCTACAGCTTTGCAGAGACCATGAACACACTTTGGTCAAATCAGCAATCTGGAAGTTCAAGGGAGAACGAGATGTTTTTAATTAGAGTAGTGTGTGCAGGGCCAAAGGCAACTGCTAGGCACCAATCGCCTTAATGTGAACTCATTAAGGTAACTCTAACTGCGTGTGCCAAATTGTTCCCCCCCTTTTTTAAAAAAACCCCAACTTCTACATTGCTATTAAGCTGTGGAAAATATACTTTCTTTTCCTCCAAGGATTAGATTCTAATCTGAAATCTATAAAGCAAATGTACACATAAAACTAGAAGTCCTGTCACACATACACCACAAGTTATACCTTCCCAAAATCTGATGAATGAGTAATTATAGATTTCTGTTGAAAGGTTTCCCATATAAACAACCAGATAGCTGAAGTAAGAAATATGGAGAGTTTTCTTACTCTCACCAGTTTAAGAGATTTCTATGCTCATTCAAAAACAAGGAATCCATAATAGAAATGCTGAAATAGAGAAATTGTTATTTATCAAGCAGGCAGAATGTCTATTGGATTGCATAAAAATTAATTACAGTATTAGACAGACCTAATCTGAGATCTTTTTACCCAAAAATTCTTTTTGATGTTATTACTCTAACAGTACCACTTTTTACAGATAAAGGGTAACTTAAATTTGAATGCAGAACATATTTTAAAACGGTACTAAATATTTTTTTATAATTTCGACTGTATTTAAACAAAACCTAGTATCATCAACATGAAATAAGACACCTTAAGAAATCCTGAAAAGAAAAATTTGAGCTAAGCAGTCATTATCACTGACTCTAATGGTAGAAATCGTTCCATTCTCCCTGCAAAGATACAACAGCTGCTCTTCATGTTACACCTGCCTCTACCCCTTCAAAGCTACTGGAAGGAGGCTGGAAAGCACAGGACAGGAATGGTGACCAAGGTCTGAGCACAACTTTGCAGTGGTTTAGAGACATCTCATAGATACAGGTCAGCATGCTTGGAGAACAACTCTGACAAATTCCCACAAAAGATCAGTAAAGTTCCACCTCCTTCCAAAACACCTCTTCTTTCTCTCTGGTGGTGTTTTTTTTTTTGTTTTGTTTTTTGTTTTTTTTTTTTACTGGGTACAGGAAATTGAAAGTTTGTCATATTTTTTGCCAGTTTTATGTAGGAAATCTCTGCACACAAAAGTAATTTTAAAGGGTTTACATAACTTTTTGCTTCTGGAACATAACAGAAGAGAGCATCTCACATGCTAATAGTTTTAGGATTGGGGAAAAGGGGTATTTTTAAGTAGAGCTGTGGCTAAAAAACGTGTAATTACAGGAGGACTAACATTAACAGCAGACACATAGGCTTTGAGGAGACATACTTGGATTACAAAACTAGGATCAGCACTGGTTCTCTTTTTGGTTTACCTGAAATAAGAATTCCCTACCACATTGGAAACTTCCTTATACTCTCAAGATTTGGCCTACTTGCAAAATTAGGAAACAGAAACAGCCATAAATGCAGTAGTTCATTTCTGCTCAGTTTGAGGCATTTGGGTTGCGTGGCGTACACAGGACTCAGACTTACGGATATCCAAAAAATCGCTTCTGTTTAAGGCTATGATTTCAAAACGGCTACAATTAACTGGCATTTAAATTTAACCCATTTGACACTGAAAGCCAATATTTGATGCTAAATTCTGGTGTAAAATCCATTATTGCTTGTGGGATCTCCAGACAGCAGGCACTAGGGGGTAACTGTCAATCTCTCCAGCACGTCAATCACAGAACAATTGGAAATGTGGCTCAGATGAAAATGAGACACAATAGCTGAACAACAAAGAAAACTAGTCAGAAGCACGTAAATGAAATTTGGTAGTATTGTTGCTTTATAGATATAGAATGGATTATCACTACAAATGGAGTAATATGCAGGTAACAAAGGCAGCATCAGTCTTTCATTTTATCAGTAAGATTATTATGGCTAGCATCATAATAACAAAAAAAGAGGAAACTGCACATTTTGAAGCATATACAAATGTATACATATAAAGAAAAGCAAAGAAAAAAAAACAACAAAAAGCTTCACTCAAAATGGATTATGAAGATTTGAAAATCAACTCCTTCCCACAAAAAAATTAGAATGGCTCTACAGGTTGTAAAGAAAAATTAAAAGGCCTATCTGAGTAAAGACTTTAACCACAGACACAAATTTTATGTATATCAGACCTTATAGGTCAAAATGAAAAAAACACTGGAAAACCATTTAACATAGGAAGTTCTTTGAAGAAAATTTCTGCCTTCATGCAAATAAGGCCCTTTCAACTTATTTTTCATTAGCTTTCAGTCGGTCTAAACAAGAATATTTGTTTTCAATAATACTCAGCTTTGGTAGTGTAAGTATTTCAAAATAGATTTATGTTCAGATGTTTTACTTTTCCAAAGGAATAAATTTAAACAGTCATTTTGTCTCAGTACTAGCATTTTAGGGCCCTAAAGATACCGACAATCTCTTCCAATCTAATGCTCCTTCCCCATGATTTAGTAATGATTTTATAGCTCAAAACATCAACATTTTATACCTAATGTATACTTCACCTTCAAGGGGTAATAGACATAAGAAAAGCAATCTTTTTGTACCTCTGGGGTGGAAAGATACAGAGAAAAGAGACACAAATACAAAGCTTAGAAAGTTCTAACTAAAACTCCACCTTACCTTATCAGAAATATGTTGTCATTTGCAGGAGTTTAAGAAGTTTCCCAAAAAACCCCCATCAAAACAAATAAAAGATTTTTTCTCACCATTAAAGCAGTATAACATGTAATTAGTTAAGCATAAAGAATAAAGAAGAGGGCCGAAATATGCTGGTTTATTATGCTATAAATTCAAATTAATACTTTCCAAAAAGGAACAGAATGAAAAAATAATGTATTGGAATTGCAAAATTCTGCTATTAGTATTTCTAAATTATATTTAAACTGCCATATATAGGAAAATCCTGTGATTACCCTCATATTTAATCACAAATAAGAATGAAGAATACTGAAAAATTCTTGGAAATATAGTCTGTCTTTACATCAGTATCATCTCATATTATTAAATTGAGATTACCCAGAGAAAGCTGAGCCTGAGTTGTGCAGAAATACAGACATTCCTGATATTGAACTTTCAAGGGTTTCTTTCCTTTGTCTCTTTTAGGGTTTGAGGTCTTGGTTGTGGTTTTAGGTGTTTTTTTGATTATTGCTTTTAAATCAAGAGATATAGCACTTATTCAAACTGTACTAATTCTAGAAGAAAAATCTTCCATTCTGAGTAAGACTTAGTCATTTCAGCTTCTTCTTGATTTTTGGGGAGGGTGATGAGACTTCGTTGGTTTCTTTGCTTTGTGGTTTTTGGGTTTTCGTTGTTTGGGTATTTTCCCCTCTAGTAAATATTAAATCCTCCTGGCTTTCTGGTCTACCTCAAAAGAAACTGGAGATTAGGAGAAAGAAAGCAGACAACTTGAAACAACTTGCTGTACGAGGATCTTCATTTCAGATTTTGTGATAGCAACAGCTCACATTTTAGTTCTTTGGGTAAGGGACTGACACAAACAAGATTCACAGTTAACCGAAAATTCTCTCACAAGCATACTTTAAAAAAGTATACTGAAATAATTTTCTTTGGACTAAGTTTTGTGACATTAAAAACATAAATATTTTTACGGAGCTATTGAACCCATTTTTTGTCTTTTTGACCACAGTATTGTTGTATGCAATGTATATTAAAAAGAGAGAAAAAGAGAGTTAAATTAAATTTACTCTACCAGTCGACCTTCAATTTGCTATTTCTATGCAATAAAAATTCCAGCCATTACACCACAGCAAAAACACTCTTTGGATAGGGTTCTGAACTAGTGCTATCAATCTGTTATGGTAAGAAATAATGTTTAAAAAAGAGTCGAACACGATGATTTATACTTCTCTTTGGCATTTTTACCTCTTTGCCCAAAGGCAATCTAGTAAACAAATAGGAATTACATTACTTCCTCCTTTATAATCAAAAAATCATGCTTTGCCTGTAGAATAATCCCAGGTGTGGAGAGGTTCCTCAGCTGCGTGCAGCCTGTGGGCAGTTGTGGCGTGCTTCCTAAGGCTCGGCGCACCGGGTGACCTGCAGCTGGCTGTGCCACGGCAGCCTCTGCTGGGAATTCCATGCGCCCAGTGGTGAGACAAAGGCAGCCACAAGGGGCAACAGTGGTCAGTGCTGCAAGGCCTCTCTAGAACCAACTTCACACCCCACAAAGCCTCACACCACAGCAGACCAGTGGCAATAATTGAGAGCCAGTATTGCCTCCTACACATGAGCTACTCACACTCATGAGGTAGGACATGGAGACTTACAGTAAGTGATATAAAGAGACTACCACAGCACATTAGGCAATTAAAAGCAAATTTCTTTACTGTCTTACATTTATTTAAAACTTTTAGTATTTTTGCAGCACAGTTTTCCTCCAGAGCCTCAAGCAGTAGCCTGTTAGACACAAATTATTTTTGCTCACTTGCATAGACCCAGAATACTTGTTTTACCATCCACTCTCCTCTGACCTGCTTCTAAGCTTCTAATTGACCTCAGGGTCAAGAGCTTCATCCTTACTTTGGTTCTCCCAACAGCTGCGAAATAGCAAGAAACAGAGCAAATGGGCAATCACTCGTGCCACACATCCCGCAATTGCTCACTCCCCACAAATTATACCAACATTGGTGCTGTACAGTAAATTGGAACGTGTCAAAACCCTCAAAACCCTGTAAAGCTGGGAAATAGAGAGATATTTAACCTTACTGACTTGAATAAATCCTTTTCTTAAAATATTTTTAACGCATATGTTATTAAATGCAATAAATTTTGTTTCAATCTCACACTATTTTATATCAAGTCACATGTGAAGACAGAAACAACCCACAAATACATGTGCTGACCTAATCAAATCTTGCTTGGAAGCTAACCTGCCAAAGGAGATGCCCTGCTGGCAAAGCCTCTTGAGTTTAATGACACATTGCCAATCCGTTTAAGGCCAAAGCTGAACCATCTCTAAACAGGTGTTGAATTGTGATCACGGATTAAAAGAAAACCTGAGGAAAAAATGCCAAGAAATTAAACACCTCTGGGTCACTAGTTTGAATCTATTCCAGACTACTAAATCAGCTACAGTAATTACCATCTGGTAGTCTACATAAAAATAAATTACTGCCTTTTTTGTTTTAATTCACTTTGTGCTACACAAAGGTTTTTATAAACACAAGTTTCAATTGTAATTGAAAGCTTTGTTGATAATCTCACTAGGTTATACCCAGTGCAACTATGTGCTGAGCTCGAACTGCCTTCTCACTACTGGGGAGCCACCAGTTCTCCCCACAGCTCGCTGCAAGGGTGTGTGCTCTACACCTACAGGATTACAGATAGAAGAAGGAAACTTCACTTTTTGAAAAAGAAACTATTTCTGTCCGAAACAAACAAAAAGGCTTTCTGCTCCATTACCCTCAGGACAACGGCAAGCTCATATTTCAGTCAGTGTAAAAATGAAGAACATTCACTGCTAAACTTCACCACATCAGTGTGGAGGGAAAGTTGACAAGACCACTAAAAAACATGCCTGTCTTCTGTTTTCAGAAGGAAAATTTTGTGAGGAATAATTAAAAACATTTTTTTAAAAAGACCACTTTTCTTAAGTTATATGCTCAAACATTCAAAAAAACCCACCCTCTACTCAGGTGGTTTTGGAATAAACAGCAATTTACTTATGGCAGTTCTCCCTCAAAACATAAGTACATTTAACTGTCTGGTTTGTATTACATACCAAATTTGAACTGGAATTCTTGTACACTACATGTGGCTTGTTTATTTCATTCTAAGAGGAAATTTCAGTTTCAATAGGCATTTCAATTGGTTTCTGGGGGTTCTTCCCCCCCCTC
>WBMY01007616.1:173079-221871 GCA_013397315.1 Donacobius atricapilla
CATTGCCTTTTTTCCAGGTCATTCTCATGAAAGTGTTAACTAAAATGGCCTTAGAAACAATTTTCATTCTTTTCCTATTTTTTTCTTATCCTACATTACAAGAATTAAACTTGGTAATAGGCAATGTAATTTACAGTCCACTTAATGTTTCTTTCACAGCACACATATTTGATTTATGATGCATTTTACATATTTTTCTCCCTTTGCTTCTTCAGACAAACTTTAAAATGCTGTTTTCACTCCTAAATTTAACTAAACTCAATGTGTGGATATAAAAAACTATGCAGTTTCTTTTAAAATAGAGTTGTCAACAGTTTAAAAAACCTGCTCATTTTCTTAGTTTCTCTCATCCTCCTCTCACACATTTTTCTTCCAGTTTCTTGACATAAAATGCAGGCTACAATAAAATGGCATAGGCCATCACAAGGGCATGCAAACAAAGCATTTTTCTTCAGTGAAGGCCCACCTTAATTATTTTAAGTGCCTCCTTCTGAAATCTGACATTTTGAAGGAGGAAGGGAAGCAGGAGAAAGACATTCAATTGGATAAATGAGAGCCAGGCATGAGCAGAAGCTCAGCAACCTCAATCCTCAGACACAGCTGCTGCAAGAAGAATATTCACATTAACTACAGGGGGAGAGATGGATGCTAGGTAAAAAGAATTCAGTACAGGAAGGGCTAAAAAGTTTTATTTGTTGCTATTGTTGTTATGCTGTTATGTTTGATTTGTTTGGGGTTTTTTTTAATGAAGTCTCCTCTGAGGAAGAACTTGTGTCTGTTTACAGGCAGGTGCTTCTGTTTCATTAGTTTGAGGAAACAGTTCAGCTGTTTTACTGGCAGGGCTTTGAAAAACTCAACGGCAGAGCAACATTCAGTTCAAAGCATTGCTAACTCTTCCCCTTTCCTGTCCCACACACGGTTCATTTAAATATGGATGCATTTTTAGAAGTTCATCTACAATTGGATTAGTTGCAGCTGAATGACAGATTTTGAAAACGAATTGTTGGCTCTTAAATGACTGGAGAAATCATTTAGATTGAAACAATAAACAACTGAAATCTCTAGCATCCATCCTGATGTCAACCACTTGCGATACGACATTTAACACTACTCGGTATCTGTAGGATCCTTCATCTTCTGCCTTAGTGATTTTAGTTATATTAAAAGCATTAAGTACCCTGAAATCTCAAGCCTGTGAATTACTGAAGATAAAAGCACTCAGATTTAAACCAGGACCTCTGTACCAGGGTATAATCTTACAAGTACAGATAACTTTTTGCTTCATGTTGGTCATTAAGGCAGATCTTGCCAAAATGTTAAATATACATCAAAATCAGAAAGAACCCAGAGGTCTCTCTGTCAAGGTAGTTACAACATACCGGGTATCTTTTCAACTGTCATTCCAGAACACAGCTCCAACATGAGGTCACTGCCGTTCTTATGCTCTTCAGAAGAGGTGATACTTTTTTAAGTATTGTTAACCAATAAATAATAAGCTACAATAATTTATTTCAGTTGCCTGAAGTCCTGAATAGTTTCAACATTGAAGATTATTTATGGTTTAT
Organism: Donacobius atricapilla; assembly: GCA_013397315.1. Lineage (NCBI taxonomy): Eukaryota > Metazoa > Chordata > Aves > Passeriformes > Mimidae > Donacobius > Donacobius atricapilla. Next base: position 174,645 of record WBMY01007616.1, read on the forward strand.
TGCATTTCTGTAACTAGTGGGTCACATTAAACAACAACAAAACAAACCCTGCAGTTAAGCAGTAGTGTCATTTACCATGGGCCAATTTACTCTGGAACTCTTTTCTCCTTGCTTCCTCTTTGCTTCAAAGCCTTCCTGCTCTGAATTCCTCGACAATATGCTTCCCCTGCCACCAAACCCCTGCTTGATGGTCCCCAATTTTCCAGGAGTTACTGGACAGCTTTTTTCCCAGTACTATTAATTTAATGAAATAGGAATCCAAAGAAGGGTCAAGCTCAACAAAGCATGAGACATGACTTCTGTTGTATTTTTTTCCTGCCAATTCTGACAGGTGTAGGAGCTGCTTTTTAAACAGCAAATCTGAAACCTGTTATACTGACATAAAACTATCTTAATATCATAAAAGTTATAAGAAGCCCATAAGAAGTCCTAATTTTAAATTATTCACTAATCTTATTATATTTTGTGATTTTTTTTTTAAATTTTGCAATTAAAGCAAAAGGGAAAGTACTATAATTATGAATAAAGATTCAAAAATGCAGCAACAGAGTTTACTGACCCTAATTATTTTCTATCTGACTCACCTTGATGAGGAATGAACATCAAAGCTTAATTTGGACACAACAGTTGATTAAGCATAATCTACTTGCTTTACAAACTTGCAAAAAGAAAGTTTTTTAATAAAATAGCCCCAAAGTTCTGATGAAAATTTTAGGAGAGAAGGAGATTAACTTTTGTCTCTGTTTTTAGGAAAAGTTAAAGGCTATAAAAATGGATGCTGGAAGACCAGGCATTATTGCATTTATAACTTTTACAAGGGTTTAAATCAGAATAGGACTTATAGTCTTTTTCTAGCTTGAATACAGACAAAACCCAAACACTGATGCCATTTCTACTTTTAAATTAATATTCAATATTTGTGTCAACCTGAGAAAAATCCACCTCACACTGCCTGATCCATATTACCAGTGACAAAGGTATTAAAAACAAAACAGTGCATTTAAGGAAGATGCAAAGAAAGAGCAGGTGATATTGAAAAAGTTATTCTGGTAACTGATCTGACAATATTTCCAGTGGTTGAAAACCAGCTAGATTTTACAGTCTATAGTATTAGATTAAAACACAATAACTGCGAGCAAGCCTGACACATTGATGTTTATAAATTACAATCATACCCTCGTGATTTTACCTCAGCAATTTCAGGTATCAATTTGTAACATTATCCAGTGAATTAAAGAAAGAAACTCCATCATAAAAAGTAACTTCACTGTTACCCAAATTAAAATGGCATATTAAAATTTGCTATGAAAGTACAGCATTTGCTGATTTGAGACTAAAGTATTTTTGTTACCATCACTTAAAAACCATTGCTATTCCTAATTAGATGGATATGTGTCACCCCCCTCCCGTCACTGATTCTTGTAGTTTTGCCTAACAGAAACTGCTTTCCTAACTTGTTAATATGCATTTAAAATACATTCATATTTCCACGAACTTATGATATCAAATTTGCCTCTGAAGAATAATTTCTTTATATATATCTATATCCTATGTGTTTGAGCCAAAAAATTAATTAAGAACAAGTGCTACACATCTGATTATGCAAAATAATGCCATCAAGAAAAATTAAGTAACAAAATTTAACATCATTACTGTTACCTGGAATAACTGAGGTAAAGCTTTCACTGTGAGACAGAACCATATTCCCAGCTTGCATGGAAGTAAGTCATGCCATTGTGGTTTGTCCAGTACCCTGCAGTCAAATAAAATTGTAGGTTTTTCATTATTGCCACACAATCTCAAAGCCAGAACTTTCCCATTATCCTTTAAGATGATTAGCACTTGTCAACTCCCATAAAAATGTCTAACTACATAATAATAAAGATACATTTTAAACATTTAATTCAAAATATGTAACAGCTAACTTCTAATAATTTCCGTATTTTGGTCTCCTAAAAAGACTTTTTTCTTCAAGAAAATAAATTCATAAACCACATAATCCCTTTAGTTCAAATAAAAAAAAAAAACAGACCAAAAACCACTCAAGCCTCAACCAAGTGCTCACAAGTGCTGACAACCAGATATGAAGACTGTAGCATAAACAAAACAATACATAAAAATTAATGTCATTTGCAGTTCACTGGAGCATTACTCACTGATGTCATCAGGAAAGACGACAGGCAGAATGGTCTCTGATCTCCATCCCTCATTGATCCAGCTCATGCCCCTGCTGTGTGAACTATTTAAACCCTTTATTTCTTTCTATGAATCAATAGAAGAAATAGTGGTATCTTTTGGAGTGTCCTGAGAGTCACTATTTTTCCCTATGTGTTCCTTGACAAACAATGTGTTAGAAGCCTTTACCAACACGCTCATTTTTAAGTTAATCAGATAAAAAGCATTTAATCAGACAAGCATTAAAACCCCATAAAAACGCCTTGCTTGGAATAGTAATAAATTAAAGCTCATATAAACTGAAATTTGTTAACTGTAATCAAAGGCAAAAAACCCTTAAAGAGGGGAAAAGTTCTAAAATCTTCTAAAATCAACTTGTAGAAATAATACCTTTTTATAAGACAGATGCCTTTAATTCAGCCACAATCCTTCAGTGATTATTGATCTGCTGAATAAACACCACGTGTTTATTTACAAATCCAAACCTGAAAACACATCTACACTAGCACACTTTATGTCAGCAGTGGCTGTTACTACAAATAGTTATTTTTCTCACAGAGTATTTCAAAGATGCGAAAAGAAAATGAGAGAACTAAATCAGTAGGTGACAGAATGTTTTAAAATGCAGAAAACAAGAGAGCTTTTTCCCACCTTTCATTTTTGTCTAGAGCAGCAAGTTTGGCTTCATCTGTACTCCTGCCGCCTGCTTTTTTCTTCTTTTCCCTCTTTTTTCTGCTAAGCAGTTCATCCTTGATGTAGAAAGAACTACGGTTACAGGTTATCATTAGCATGTAAACCACAAATGTTACTGGGACTCCTCTGTGAAGGGTAAACAGTAGAGTAGCATTTATGCAAATGTATCTGGGGTCCTACATGATTAAGTAAAATGATCTATCTTAACAATAACTGTTGCCATGGTATCCAGTCTTTAAACACACATGAAGTCCAGTTCTGTCACTCATGTGTATCACCATAGCAATCAAAGTTTTCTAAGAGGAGAAAGCATTCAACTTGCCTCCTTTCTCATTCATCAACTTCAATAATGCAGTGGAAAATAAAAAAATGTAAATAGATGCTAATGTATGAATATTTTTCAAGTTATGCTTAGTTTTTTTCCTAGTCTAAGTGCAATAGACTTTTATACGACAAAAAAATTCTCAAAAAATAATGTGATTTATGCTGCTTACCAATTCCCACCTTGTTAAGAGAAACCCAAAACAAAAAAGCATTTAGCTTAGAACAAAGGCAAAGCAAGTATGACTTTGAAACAAATAAAACCTAACTATTTTAAACCCTAGATATGACTACAGCAGCATATGATTCTTCATCAACAAATGATAGACTTTTTCTCTTCTTCCTTCCAGCTAAAAAACCCAGGACCAGCTCTTGCAATTTATTACCAATTCTAGAAAAATTAGGTACCTTTTAGATTACTATTTCTAAGATGCTGAATATCCCATTCTGTAATTATCATCATTTTAAATATAATCATTTTAAAATATGAAAAATCCAAATTCAAACCAGGGGAAGTGGCAGAGATCTCTATAATATGCAAACTTCTACAGGAAATTCAGTACTAATAATTGAAGCAAGTTTGATTTATTACCAATACTTACCAGCTGTTTTTCCAGGTAGATTGACCAAACCACAGCATAATGACCCACTGTGAGTATAATGAACAGGAGTAATGCCAGCTCAGCATTGCTCATTTTTCTCACCCGCCTGTAGTAGAACACAGGCTGTCGCCAATCTGGTAGTCCATTGATCAGAATATCATCATACCTACAGTAGCAAACATAACAGGCTTTCATGGAGAGCTAAAAATGAAATAAGCCAAACCGTCCAATTACAAAACAAAAGCTAATCCACAGAGTGCTTGAATTATACACATACAAAAGATCATTTAGTATTTTTTTTTTTTTTAAGAGAGCAATGCCTTGTTTTGTCAGCAGATAGGCTTGCATGTGGAAACAAACAGGCTCCAAACACTGGGGCAGGGAAAAAAAATTCAAATGTTCCTGCAACACAACACTTATCCCCCTCCCCCTCCAAGTTCATTCACTTCTGAAGTAAGAGACTTCTAGAAATGTGATGTGCTCTATGTGCTCAGTAATCAGTGGGCAGGTCTCCATGATGGAAGTGAGTAACAACCGACTAACAACTAAATAGGTGGCCAAGAACAAATGTCTCAAACACTAGAAACCCTTCTTTCTTTTACAAATTAAATGCACGAGTGCTGGGGGGAGGGGAGAGGTATCTCTGCTTTTTGTTTTTGTCCTTTAGTACCACAAAATCCACTAGGTAAAAACATGCTAGACTTATACCTTCTTTGTAAGATAAGAGTTTAAATTAGAGGCTTGATATTGATGTTTGAAAACGAAGTTCACCAGTTTTTGATTTTCTATTTGAAACAGTCTTCAAAATCAATCTATTTTAAAACTGTTTAATTACTAACCCTACCAACTGTACAGAAACTATTTTATGACAATCGCTTTTCCTTCACACAAATGTCTTGAAATATCTTAGTATGTCTGAGGTCTTTTATTTACAGTATTTGATCAACTTAAAAATAAACAAACCACAGACATGTAAACCAGATTTTTTAAAATTAACTTTTCAGAGTAAAATTTCAAACAAAAATCTCTACAGTAAACCCAAAAACCTGTATGTTCAAGATGCACAACCTGTTAATCTTAAATTGAACACAACTCATTACATATTCTAATCACACCATTTCCAGAATTAAATCTGCACTGAAAGGCCTAATTTGGTGCAACACATTGACCAAAATATTTTAATTAAAAATATTCTGAGTTAGTTGCAGGCCTAATTACAGGAATAGAAATAGGGCCTATATTGTCATGCAGGTCAGTAGAACTCAGTAGTAGGTTTTTCTCAAGTAAATTGACCAATCCAGGAATAATAGCGCAGCTGCTAAACTGCCAGTCTTGACATGTAAATCAATTTAAATGCAACAACTGCACTAGCTACTTTGATAGTTATTAAATTGATACCTTGGAGATGTACTAAAAAAAAACTCCACAAGCAAATTCATTTTAAGCAGAAAAAGAAGCAGTGGTTTTCAATTAAAAAATATACCTTAATATAGTGCATATCTGAAAAGCTAACTTCTGATAACACATTTGTTCAAGATGGCACCATTATGTCTGCATAAAAGATTTCACACCTCACGATTCTGCTGTGTTCTGAATTATACCAGAAGTGAAATTCATATTACAAAATTCTGTCTTCCATTACAACTAAGAGAATACTAACGTTAACATCTATTATTGTAAAATTTAACTAATAACGTTTTCCTTTTCCAGTTAGTCAGAACAAATTAACTACTGATACCTTAATACAAACTCTGTTCAGAAAAATCGCTTATGATGTTATTTTAAAATTAAAATTTCTACTTAACTTTTTTTTAAGAAATAAGTAGAAGTTTTAGCCTTTAAAAATACTAAGACATTTACAAGATTTTAGTGATAATAGAAGAGAACATTTTAGAAACAAAACCATCTTTAAAACAAATTAGATTGATAACAAGGTTTTACGTAAGATGTTCTTCCTTTGAAATCTTCAGAGAAACACATTTACAATCTAATTTAATACTAATATACATTTATTAAGCAGTTGTCTTCTTATATATGAAGGGCTATTAAGGGATGTACTGAAAAAGTGGCTACTGATTAAATAAAGTCCATATATGCTGATAGTAATAATATAGTAACATGTAAACCAAGGTTTCAAACTTGTATTTGGCAACCATGTTCTATTATAAATTATCTGTTAAGAAAAAAGAAATGAAGCCAGCAGAGGCTCTTGCATTAAGTGCTTTAAGCAGCACTCCGTATTTACTAGGCTCTGGCCGCTGTTCTGAACAACAGCCTCCACGGATTAAGGCTCAGAATCAATGCTCTATTGATTTTACTATCAATGAGCATTATGGCTCACATGACTGGCCATTTTAAGGGAAGATAGCTTCTATTATAACCCACTTTTTAGAATATATACTGTTAAAAGATAAATCACTGCTTTCAATAGTAATTAAGCTCCGTATTTGAAAAATAAAGATATCAGTGATTTTTAGGTTTTCAACTGGAAAATGATCCTACTGAAACTCAGAAGCTTCCATAATTTTTAGATCTTAATTTTCAAATTTAGAATGTGATTTAATTGAAAGCAAGTTTCTCATTAAAGAATTCATGTATAGACACTTATATTAACTATAGAAGACAGTTAATCCGTGTGCATCAAGAACTACATTTGGAATTTAATTACAAAGCATTCTTTTGGCAACCTATATTAATTGTAACTCTATTCAGGAAGAAAAACAACCTGAAAAGAAAAGATACATCTGCAGGGTTTTTTTCACAAACATATGCACACAGAATACAGCAAATTTTTCACGTGAGTATGCCTACCAGATGTCTCTGAAATGTAGCAGTCAACAAGCTACCAAAACACCAAAGCACCAGTACAGAAACAGAAAGCCAAAAACATTTCCCATTTAAAACTACGTTGAGTATTTATTTTAAAACTCAGCAGTCTATAAAAGACTTGGTAGTCCTGTACTAAAAGTCACAAATTGCAAGATTATTAACATTTCTTTTTTTTTCTTCAAAATTTCATAGAATAGTTTTTAGAGTTCTTTGTGAATCAACTACATTAAAAGTAAAAAAATCCATTAACTGTAGTAACTATTTACAGTACCATCTATCTTAATATAATTATAATTTATTTTTCCCTTTAAGAGAGCCACCGCATTTGTTAGTTCAAATAATTTCAGAGATCTGATGTAGTTTATATACTATAACCTTGAATTAATGAGGACTGTTCTGAACTGTGGAAGGATTGCACTAGTGGATTTTATTTTGGGGGGACTATTTTCCTCAAGCTGTCAAAGACATCCAGCACAACATCAGCCAGAACAATTTATACCTATGAATACAGGCATTTCATTATTAATGAGAACAAAGATAGACACCTTTCTTACTCTACACAAGTGTATTTTGATCCCTTGGCAAATGTTTCCTGTAATCAAGCCAACATTATTACAGAGGACAAGCCAGGTAGGGGAAAAAAGCTCCTTAAAAGGCAACAAACAATGGAATTAAGATCTAAGATTTCTTTTTTTGTCTAATTACAATTAACAGAAGTGCATAAAACTATCGACTTTTTCATAAACTAAGGTAATCAAAGGCTAATAAAATTTATCACCGTCAAATTGATTTACCAATAAATGCCCTAAAGGTGAAGCATATTTCAGGAAATGCACCTATCTCTACATACCCTAAAGATAAAATTTTCTGTGGAATTTAACACTGGCATGTGTATACAGAACCTAAAATATTGTGTTCTGCTGCATGTATGTTTAATTTAATGTTAAACAGTGCTACATTAAATGATGCTGCACGTATGTTTATTGTCAGAATAGTTGAATGTTTTGATCACGTTTCACTCAAAAGTGTGTAAGAGAGAAGTACTAATATGGCAGTATTACTATATTATGTAGTACTACGAACGACACTGGTATACTTCACAAGCAACTCCATAACTTCCCAAACAAGGAAGCCATGTTTTAAAGCCCGATTGTATCATTGTCAGTAGAACTGTAATATTTAAAAAAAGGCTTCTGCCATCAGATAAAATAATTCGCTGATAAACAAGAAAACACAAGGGCTTTAGAAGAATAATTACATGTAGATGACCAAGAGATCTGCCTTTTAAAAACACTGTTTCTGTACTCACACAAATGAGCAACAGCTTTGACATTCAGCAAGAATGACATTCACGGAGAAGGGGTTTTATTGTTTCAAAATGAGTTCATCACTCTCTTGTACAGTGCAGGACCTTATTCCTGCCTTTGCTGGCTCCACTCTTTACACACACCAGGAATGATTACATCACATTTGAGAGGAACAGTAAGAGCCAGGTACAGCTGACTTCACTGCACAGAAGTAGAAGCCTGCAGCTCGCCCTTCTCTCAGTAGTAGAAACCCCTGCCCCAACCCACCCCGGTGCCTAGCTGTGAAGGGATTCCCGGCTCAACTACCAGAGCAAGGCTGCGGCACAGTTCATGCCCAGTGCAGGGGCACTGAGGAAGCTTTGAGCCTATTCCACTACGTCCACCACCTCACACAACTCAAAGCCAAATATCAACATTTAAAGGAGAAAGCTTCCAAAAAGTAGTAACTCCCACCCTTTCCTGTGGTGTACAGCTGCAAGTAAGCCTCAAGTTCCCTTACGACAGAGCCACCATAACAGGGAGAGCAGCTCCTATCACACTCACTTAAGACTTGTATTAGAGATGTGCCACAACAACGCCTTACAGGCCACCCTCTGTTTCCGAGCTACGACGAGAGATTATCATTACACTGTGCAACAAACCTGATCGATACAGGGCTTCTCAAAGCAATGAGACCATATACCTCTGCTCTACAGGTTATTGCTAAACTCTGCATATTATTTCCAGAAAATTCTCTGAAAGCAAACGCTGTTTTTAATCCGCCACATTTCTATTTATTCAACTATAAAATCAGTATTAACCATACATCCACACTGTGCAAGAAAAATATAACACTGTCTATGTACAAAATAAGTTAGTGACAATTAAATCGATCTAAGATAGAACAACCTACTGCTGCTTTAACTTCTCATTTGTAATCACTGATGCACTAATTAACAGTATTTGAGTAGTTTAGTCACATTTGTATTGTATTCAAGGCTTAAACCATAATTTTTGCAAGCTACTGCATCACAGCTTCGTGCAAAAAACTGTTAACAGCTGCAAGGAAATTCCTACGAGTTCCATGAGGGAACTAAAATCCAGAGAAGCAACACTCTGAAGTGTATGCAAACAATGCTATACACAAATAGTTGGGAAGATCTGGGGGATAACTCATTTTAAGTGGCCTGAAATCATTTAGCTAACGTTTTTTTTTTTACTTTTGTTAAGCATAACTTCACAATTAAATTCTCCTTAGGCGGATGAAATAAAAAACCCCACAAATTTCCAAGAGTGCTTCTATGAAGTACATTTTCATCACACTTGAAGAGGGGATTATCAAAAAAGTAGATAATCTGTACTATAAACCCTGGACTCCTGCCAACACATCTACAAAGCCAAAATCCCTTCAAGAAATGTCTCCTAAAACCCCGTTTAAAGACTTGTAAGCTGAAAGACGATCTACTAAAACACTAACCCAAAAGCAAAAGTCTTTCAGTGTCACAGTTTTTCTGATAATCATTGCCTGAAATTCCTCTTTGTTCAAAACAGGAAAAAAAGTTCAAAATAATTGTCCAGAAAGCAAATTAGCCCCAGGTTTCCTGTTCTCTATCCTATCCCTTCAGGTACTGCTGAACTGCTCTCAAAGTAGCAAGGACAACTAGCATTTATCAAAAAAAATATTTAAAAGTTTGCACTATTAGAGATAATACATCTGAAAGAAAAAACCCACTATGAACTAAGCAACAGAAAACAATGCTGAAGACAACAGACAAAGCAAATGATCCCTCAATATCATGCAACAAGTCTTTTACTGATACAGGGTGGTATGACTGATATTTGAATAAGGGGCCAATATTTTTTAATCACAGTTTTTAAAAATTGACAACTGAGCAAAAAAAGTTGATATAGTTGTTAAGTGTTTTTAAAAATTGCTTGAAATAACAGCTAGCTTTCAAAGATCTTTCAAGTACTAGTTACAAAGGAGAAAAATCAGTATGTCATTAAAAAGTACCACTTTGCCCTTTAAGCCACATTCAATCTTGAATTCAACAATTGCATATAATTTACTAACCTAAATTATGTAAAAAAATAATCTGAAGTCAAACCAAGTCAAACAGGCCTTGAATATAGCACTGGTATGAATTCTTTACTTAAAAACCTGCGCAATTTAACTCACCTCTGCCTCCTTTCTTCATCCTTTAAAACCTCATAGATGGCCACCAACTAAAACAAACAAAACACAAAAAAAAGAAAACACTGAAATATTTTATTGAATTTTTAAGTTTTGAACAGTAGTATCATATTTACATTTGACAACAAATGACCTTTGCTAGTTTTCATTCTTCCCTACACCACTAAATAGCAAACCCAGAATGCAAAAGAAACAGTAATATATTCATACACAAAGGGTCATCAGACACAAACAAGCAACTCTTACACAGGACTTTCTTCCCATCCTGACATCTGTCAAACTGTTTTTTGTGCATCCCCTTGTTTCATCCTCAAGATCTTACTCAAATTAAGCAAGCTGATTTTAGCCCGAGGTAATTTTTTAAAGGTAGAGCTAATTGCAAAGTCATGTTTTGCACTCTATAAATATTCAAAAATAACTGCAATTAATTATTTTCATTAAATTATGCCTATCTAGGACTTGTGTTGAGAAGTCATCAGAAATTTTCCCCACTGCTTTACAAAGTGCAAAACATATTTTCCTCCTAAAGAGTATAAGTATTAAGTTCAAATTATTTTTAATACAGTGGTAAATACAAAATACGAGTTATTGAACAAGTTAATTCCAAAAAACTGGACCAAGTTTTAGTCTAGCTACATCAGCAAAAATGTAATTCAATGTTTAATTTGCTAATTTCAAAGGTGTACCACTGTTCTGACTAAAAAAACATCAACATAAAAATTCTACTTTCTCCTAAAAGTTTTATTGCCACACATTGCACTTACTTGCCTAAACTGTATTTCTGCATTTTCATCTTTATTCTTGTCTGGGTGTAAAATTAGAGAAAGCTTTCGATATGCTTTCCGAATGTCTGCAGATGAAGCATCCTGAAAAAAAGGAAAACAAATCAAATTGTGAGAAATCGATTCCCTGAACTTTTTGAAGGTCTGAAGACAGCCAACCAAGTGTAGGAACTAAGGCAATGTAATTTGAGACATCCAACAACCAAACCAGCCCAGCCTAAATGACTTAACAGCCATTCAGTCCAATTCATCTTTCATCTTAACTCCTTTCATTACCATACATCCATTACAACGACATTTGCCAATACTTCCAAACATTTTCTTGCTTAAAGCCCAGCCCAGGCACCTTCTGCACCATTTAAAAGTTCAACTGAAAACTGAAAATTATTGCATCTGCATATCTCCAAGACAGACATAATTTCAGCAAATTATCATGCTCAATTTCCCAATCTCGGGACTTGCTAGGAACTCTTCCCTTATTAATATTTACATGCAATTCACTCCTAATAGGACTTCCATTCAACTTCAGTTTCACCATGTCTAAAGAATTGTATTTTTCTAAAGTAGCTTCAAATTGCAGTCTTGGAGCTATACTGAAGCACTGACATCAATGTATACCTTAACCATTATAAGAATTGCATGCATTTGGGAGAAAAAATAAAACTCAAACCACAAAATTATGTACCAACTAAGCTGCACAAATGCAAATTTCTGAATTAATGCCTGCTATTTAGTACATGCTATAAAGATATCCAGAAATGAAGATATCATGAGTTGTATTCTATATCACATAGGTGTACTCCTCACCAGAAGATACACAAAGCACAACATTTAAACAAAACTACTTGCATTTTACTGCTAACATGTCCAAGGCAACACTTTAGAAATCAACTGCTTATCTGACAATTTTTATTTCTTGAATTTATATATATTGTTCCTAAGTATATTTTATCTCTCAAAATTATAGTGTAAACAGGGATTAAAAATCCAGACCTGAATTAGCTGTGGAACAGAGTGAAACAGGCTAATAATTAATGCAATACTGTAATTAGTCTGTTAGGCTTTTTATTACAGATCATTACTTTAATTTTAAAATTTTTGGTTTTATAACATAAGGCCATTAAAATGCTGTGTACAAGTTTGGGCCTGGAGTGAATAACAGAAAAAGACTGAAAAAGGGGAAGGAGAAAAACAGGGGAAAATGCAGAATCTGTGAAAATTCAGCATGGAAACTTTATTTTAAGGAAGTTCGTATTTTCCCCTAATAAAAGACCAAAGTTTCCACAGTCTCTTCTCCGTCAAAGGAAAATGTTTCTATTACTGAAAGAAGATTTCTCCTGAAAAGACCACACACCCATTTTTAAATTTTTCCATTTTCAACAGCTACTTCTAAGGCATGTGCACACCGAAGCAGAATTCCTCTGCTCAAAACAGCAGCTTGCTTCCAGCTTGATTACTGCCAATGAGTTGTTTCATACTGCCATTGTTTTATATGTTTATTTTTAACTCTCAGCTAGGGGAAGGAAGAGACAGTGACTAAATATCTATTCTAAGCTCAAAGAAACATTAAATCTTGAGATGCAGACTTAATAGAATTACATGAAATACATGGGAAAAGGAGATGTAAAAATATCTTTTAAAAATTAGGGATTGAGACCATGATAACCCGGACAAATGAGTACCTCTGGATTTGTATTTTAGATGAACAACAACTTACTCCTTCTCTACCACACATTTAGATGTGCTGGGTATTATTTTTGGAGCACTCATGATTAACAGTTAAAAACAGTTTAAAAGCATATTAAAAGCTGTTCTGCAATATTCTTCCAATTACTTCAAACAACAAACAAACAAACAAGAAGTTACAGCATCTTCAGTTGAATCTGAAGAATTGAAACTTTTCTTTTATTTGGGTGCAGCAGGATTATTTGCATAAGAGATCAAGACAAAAGGTAGTTTATCTGATTAATGCTTAAGAAAAGCAAAAGATCCCAAGACAACTCTGAAATAATAAATTTGCCTAAATATTTATGTTGTTGCACCTTGAGAAGTTGAGATAAAAATGTATAAATTTACAAAACCAGATTGTTCATCTTAGTTACCAGAAATAATGTAGAGATTGTTTTGTTTCCCCTCATCCACCAACCAGTCAGCCACTTCATGAACAACGTGGGCTTGTCTTCAAACAAAACATAATTATTTAAACACACTACAGCAAAGAAAAAACAGGAAATAGTTTACTGGCCATGGTTTTATCTGAACCATGAAAGTGATCTTTATCAACATATCAGCTTATTGTAATTAAGCCTCTAAAAGGCTGAGGAGTGTATTATAATATCAACAAATAATTAAAGAATGGGATATTACTGTCAATTATTTCATTACAACTGGCACATATTAATTTCTAAAGCAGTAAGTTTTCCTGCTAACCCATTCTCCACAATACCCCCAAACACAACACAGGGGACCGCTGTATATTCCAAACATTTTGCTAATTAATGCTACCGATGGGTAATGTTAGGCATCTTCAGGCAGTGTTCCAGATCCTCTAGGACCTGCCCTCAACAAAAGTTGTTGGTTTTTGAGAAAAGACTCTCATCTCTACTGAGCTTCCTACCAGTGTATGACTCCAAATAAGCTATAAAGAATGATTATTTTCCAGTCAGTAAAGACACACCTCCCACACTGATGCCAGCTGTTCAAAGAGACTGGACTCTGCTGGCCACCTTCAGTAACACTTCCATAAAAGCTTAGGCTTTTAAACAGAGCTGCAAGTTGGTGTTTCTGCAGACTAAGACATTGCAGAAGTCTCCAGCAGAAGTCTGGAGACTAGAGAAAGCCAGGGCCGCCCTAAGGCTTTGCTTGTTTTAAACAAACAATATGTTAGATTGCTGTGTTTACAAGAAAAATCGCCATCTCAATTACATCTAAGGAAGGGAAAGTAAAACCTGTACAGGCAATTCAGTTAATAGCAGAAGGAGCTGGTAATGTTACCGACAGCAAGAGCATTCACTGATTTTTCCAACAGTGCTTTATGTTGGCAGGTTTTGCCACCAATTATGGCAGATAAGCCTGTCACACTGTCACCCTCATGTGGATATAAACATCATGAGTATCACCTTATCTCCTGGTAACTATCCTTCCAAAGCAATATTGTCCCATCAGACGTCCAAGGTTGAACATCTCTTCGTTTTGTGCTAGAATTAGTTCTCAAAAATACATAACTACAAGTCTACACTTACGTAGGCACAGTCTGGCTTCTTATGTAGGGAAATATGCAAGTACTCATTTCTTAATGCCCAACACTTCCTCAGGGTGTCCGTGCGTTCAGTTACATGACCTCCACGCAGAAGTTAGAAGTACACTCTTGCACATTTTTTTAATAATCCCTTCTATTTCAAACAAGTATTTTAGCATAGAAACAAAACTAAAATTTGAAGGAATCAACAGAATGTCAAAAGTTAAATATATTTCTTAAGGTTCTCTGTTGGACTTCCACATTTTTGTCGAAAGGGCAATACATGTCAGATTCAAAGAGTGGGACAGAAGAGGAAGCATTCTTCTCCCTATTTATGATGTACTTTTGGCAGCTTGTTGGATTCTCACAATGAAAAACACATTACTAGATTTTATTTTACTCAGCATCATTTCCATATTTTCTAGTATTACCCAGGAAAGTTCTCTCATACTACAAATATATAAGTAGGAACACAAAAATGAACTTTTCACAACAAAAAATAAATAAAATATACAAATGCACATTTGCCTTCTGTTCTTTTAAAATTAAATTCCTGCTCAAGATGCACAAAGTTTTAAATCTGGTCTCCTCTGCCTATACACATTCAGAGTCCCATGGAGTTCATATCCACCTTTACAATAAATCAAACAACTGGTGTAGTACCCAGTACAAGCATTCTATTGTATTCTATTCCTAATGTAACTATGATTACTAATGAAGCTAAAAAAAAAAAAGCCTCATTGTGTTCCCAAGACAATTCTTGGTGAGCACATAACATATCAGATATTGCCACAGGCAAACAGTGATTAGGTCAAGGGGAAAAAATAATCAATGTCTACATAGTTTTCACTTACCAACATACACAATTCAAAACCTAAATTGTTCCCTTGAGTGCAATGCAGTTATACAACAAGACTTAGTTACTCACAATTTAGCAACTGCTTCTAACACAGTAAATGTGCTCAATTCATCTTGGGTTTTAAATATGCCTGCCAATGTCTTCAAATAGGTGGCAGTATCTTTATTAGCAATGGGAATGCACATGGTCCAGGAACTAACTACGCAGACAGAAATCACGTTTCTATTCCCTTGCAGTTTGTCCAATCACTGGTTAATGGGTGAAAGGAAAATGACATCAGTCTATCTATTTCATTGCAGCGCTGCTGAATGACTGTGTGGAATTTTCCACAGCCATGTTACTGAAGGTATATGGCAAAAAGTGACAATTGTATAGAGCCCCAGCTGCCTGTATTTCAAGCCTGAACTTGTAAGTAACATCAGTGCAGGCAAGCTTTCACGAGGCCACTTTTAGCCTTCCCAAACTATAAATCAAACCTATGGAACTTCTGTGTTTGGATTTTCTAATTTTCTTCTTTCTAATTCTAGAGCAATTCAAATGGATTGAGTTTCTTTAACAGAAATATTTCATTCAGTACTGCTGTGCAAAAGAGAGGATATAAGTCACTACTTTCCTTCCAGTGAGCATCAGCCATACAAGCTGAAGCAGAACGGTACAGAAGAGGAAGCAAAGTAAGCTTTGGAAATTCACAATCACCAGGTTTTTTGCTATGATTTCAAACTGCAGGATGTACAGCCTGTCCCACAAAACTCCCAAACAAGGAGGCGCAGATAACTGGACAGGAGCTACCACCATCTATTAAAGGTTGTGCCAACGCTGATACTATCTATCTGTTTGTCCTCCTGTGAAGCCCACAGAAAACTGACACCCCCAAGTGTCAGACACCAAATGCGACTGTAGCCCCACGATTAAATATCCAATGTCCTCATTCCTTACGCAGCATCAAGGAACTCAATGAGACACGAAGGAGGCGATCACCCTATCATATGGGGACAGAACAGCGGCAGCTGTGACTCCACAACCCCTCTCCAGGTACCTCTTAGGATGGAAACCACAGAGCTGTGATCCTTCTCCCTTATTCCGTACTCCCTCTTTGGTTTAGCACAGGCTGACACAGACCCGCCGTACCACTCCCAGATTTACTTCACACATACTCACTGCAACCTGGTCCTAATTTAAGCTCCCGTGACCAGATTAGTTCCAAGAAGTACACCTGAATTTGCCAAGTCTGCATGTGGAAAAACATTTATGAGGGAAATAGAATCTTGTAGAAAATTCCAGAGGTAGGAAGGACCTGCTGGCAATCCAGAAGAATATTACTCTAGGATAGGAAAACAAGTGTCTCCCAGAAGACCAAGCATTATCTGTGAACTTTCACAGTTAATAGATACCAGCTGAGTTTTGGCTTGAATTTCTCGCTGCGTAACCTTTGTTCAATTACCCTTCATTTTAACTGAACTCCTTTCTAAGACACTCATCTTTTCCAAGGATGTAAAATGAGTTAAGCTCAAATTTGCTGCTTGTCTGCGGATGAATACTCAGAGCCTAGGCCGGCAGGAGGAGAGACCTGCTCTGCTGCAAACCCAGCCATGTGTCCCACAACATTCCGTTGATTTAAACTGAATGACGGCACAGCAGGGAAATACATAGGAACTAAAAATAATGCTAAAAAGGCGCTTTAATGCTTTTTTATGCTGCTAAGTTTTAAAGCAATTCATGAAATGAAAATGAATACAAACCAGCACAATGTATTCCTGTAAGCCTCTGATAACTGGCAGAAACCCCTCACTGGCATGTTTGTTTCCAGGGGAGTGTGTCAAATGAAAGAAGACTCTGTTTTCAGCCTAGCATGCCAAATGAATGAAAATTCTGCTGCCTCATGCTTGAGAAACCAAAAAAAGTGTTCTCCTTAGATATGTGCGCAATTATATGGGCTTAGGTTTTCTTGACCAGCTTGAACAACAGTATTTATATATAATTTTTTTCCTCCTTTCAACTATTTTACCTTCTGCATTTTTTCAGAAACTGATTAGTTAGGAAAAATTAGATTGTCCAAGACAACAGGGTCATGTACAATCATAAATTTATATTTTAACATAAACTTCGTCTCTGAAATGCAGAAAACACACTTCAACTCGTAACAGTTTTAGAATTACTCTTCAAATTCGCAATGGATAGAGGTTACCAAACAACTGAGGACAACTCAAGTCAATATCGACTAATTAAAAATTCTTCCTGATGCTGCATTTTATTCCATTTAGTTTTTTATTCTGGTAGTTCAAAAGGAAGGAATTAGTAGATATTCTTTACTTATTTCACATGCTTTTCCAGAAACACCATTACATATTTAATTTTTTTTCTGATATATTACATCTATTGTTTACAGAGTTATGTGTGTTACATATTTTTATAATATAGATAGTTGTATATATCTATATATGTGTGTGTGCATATATCTTATAGGCTAAAGGAAGTTGTTTCCAGTGACTTCTCTTTAAAATCTGCCTACTACATATCTGAGATTTCCAGCCTACAGCTCTCACATAAAAACATTACCTACAAAATTCCTGATCCTGCGACATTTTCAGAGGAACTAAGTTGCTACAAAACAAGACTACTGCTTTTGCAGCCCAGGTTGGCAGGGAAAGCAAAATGTGGTGTCTCCTGCAGCGCATTTCATGCTCAGCGCCTTTGCTCTCAGATAGCACAGCCCCTTGATGGACAAGGGGTGACACTGTACCCAAGGACAGCTGCATGCAGTCCACATTCACCACCGGGGAGCATGAGCAAAGATTTTGGGGTGTTACATCTGACAAGTTCCAATCCTTCCCATGATGTAATGCCAAAAATATGCTGCTATTTGACTGTTTATGTAGTTTTCTTGCTACATTTCTGTTTTAGAATGTTTCCAACTTCTTTTCTTAGCATAAGGAATTAAAGAAAATTAGAAAATGAGCAAGGCTACATCCATACCGCACCTTTACCCCTTCTTCCTTTTGCTATTCCTGTTCTCATTACACCCTTCCACCAGAACTGACCCATACTCTCTGACACACCCAGACATCTTTTCAAAAAAACACTTCCCTGATCTCAGTTCAAGGGTAATTTTTGGAGAAGGATTTATAACAACTACAGACTTAGTCTTAACAAAAACTAAATACCTACATAAAATAAATAATAAATTAATAATCCCCCTAAAAATGCTTGAGCTTCTGATTACTGAATTCCTGTGTCACCTAAACAGTTACTGTCACTTCTGTGACTACAACTTCAATTGCTAAAACTTTTCACATTTTTGTAAGGTGTTTATTCCCCTCCTTCTGATGGCCAAAAAAATGAAGAAAGAGTATTTGAGGGGCAGGATATTGGAGGTATGACTGAAAGTTTTCAAAAATCTTACGCATCAGCAACATTTACAGAGAGAATAATCCCCCCAGGCATTAATTTCTAGAATAAACATTAACTATTTATTAGCAACTTCTTCAGCCTACCAGCAGTGAAGGACACTACTTAATATGCCCATACACCCAGACATATTCATCATATATATTTTCACATATGCAGTCCTTAATGTTTACACAATGCTCTAATTTACACTTGTAATTGCTGCTCAACTTCATGAAACATTTTAAGAACACAATTAAATAAGCTTGGAAAGCACAGTGTGACCATTTTTGTACACTGACATTTTTTTAAACAAATGACAAAAACATGGGTATCATAAAGCTTCTCTTGCAAGTACAAAAGAAAATGGAAAGAAAATAAATCATACCTTGAATAGGTAAAGGCTTTAACAGCGAAAAATGAACAGGTGTATCAAGCAGGATTTTATGAAGCCTGTCCCAAGTTCACACTCAGTATTTTAACTGGCAGATGAATTACAGAATCATGATTAATCAGGTAGTTAACACTAACCTGAAAAACTACATGATGCAGTCAAAGAGAACTAGAATTTTACAAGAGCTGAACAAAATGGAGAATAGCTGTAAAAAATACAACATTGTTTCCTAAGTACAATCTTGAACCTAAGTGAAAGACTAATGGTCTACATCTGGACAGAATTCATCAAGTACAGAAACAGAGGATAGAAAAAAGCAGCTAGGCAGCAACGATCAGTAAATCACAAGCTGAGCGTGAGTCAGAGGCATGATGCTGCCTTTCTGTGCCGCACAGCACTGTGACAGGAGCAGTATGGCAACAAGCAGCCGTGCCATGTCACGCAGTAATTGTATAACCTCAGCAGATTGCAGCATCCAGTTCAAACAATACAATTAAAGACAGCCAGGAACATGCTCAGATGATAAACAAAAAAAATCTTATTAATAATAGGTCTAGAAGAAGAGAACAGTGACTTGTTCAGAGAAATCAAAAGAACAAGGGTGACTTAAGCTTACAGAAAAGGCAGCTGACACAAGGAAACAACATGTTTAAATATGCAAAAGGAAGCTTTAAAGGTAAACTTTAATTATTGCTCTGTCTGATCTACCCAGGACAAAGCGCTATCAGCCAGTTGGCAGCACAGGAAAATTCAAGTTAGGTACCAGGAAAACATCCCATAAGCAACACAGGCATATCACTGGAAGGGACTGCTGAAGTCACCTTTACAAGCAAGTCTTGCATACATTTATCAGGCAGGACTTAGATTTAACCAGCTCTGCCACAGCAGGGTACAGTAGGTCACTAACAGTCTTATATTTTAGAATTTAAATACTCTTTTGATGATCAATTTATTAATTACTCTGAAAATATTCCAACTGGATTTACTGCATCTGTTTACGTAGTTTAAAAGGTCCTAGCTCAAAGACAGTATTCTTGTCACACTGAAGATGACAGATGTTCCTGCCGGAAGAGTCCATGAGATTTTCACAAAACCTAAAAGGGCTTTGAAAGGAGTGGCAAATAAAGAGGTGGCAGGAAACACTTCTTTGCCATGAAAACCCATGGGACCCCACTCCATGACTTGCACCACTAGGCATGAGGCTTATTTTTCCTGTTACACAGCAGCTGCTCCAAACTAAGATAGTCACCCCGTAGTAGATGATCCCGAGTAAGGCATCCATATAATTTGAGTTTAGAATACTTTTCCATCCATTACCAGCTTTAACCTTGAAAGATGGTAATACAGAAAAGATATGATAAGCAAGGTTCCTTGACAATGACGGGTGAAAATAAGGTCTAAGCTGAACAAGAAAAACAAGCAGAAATTTCTACAAGTAAAATTTCTTTTAAAAAAATTAAACTATTCCTTTTAAAATGTTCTGTATTTCGTTTATTATAAATACGTCCTTAAATGCTGCAAAAAACCCACATAAATTAGGATAGGGTAGAGCTGCTGGACTAAACCACACCCACGCACGGTAGGCATAATTTCTTCATTTAAGACAAAAAGCAGGAGCACCTCTCTCCAAATCTTATACATTTTATCTGCGTTTACAATATATTTATATCTTTTTCATTTAATATATTTCAAATTTGCTTCCACACTCCTTTTCCTATAATATCACTGAAGGGCTCATTTTGTATTTTTCTTAGGTTAAGGACACTTAGAAATAGCTCTGTCCACTGAACTTGAGCTGTGAGATCCAGGTGTACCTGAGTCCACAGTCTTTCATCTGTTTATCCTCCTAGAGCCTGAAAGAACACATGAAGCATTTGCTGAAATCAGGAAGTTTTTCATCCCACTGCTGCAAAACTCACATTGTTCATTTTGGATAAATTCTTAGCACCTTTTTTGCAGAAAATAACCATATTTAAATGAAAAAAATAGAAAATACCGCCTCATGTGTGAGGTGATTATATTTTCCATGAACAAAACCATAGCAGGGAAATGCCACTCTCCTACCACAAGGCAAAATTGTTCCACTATTTATTTTTGGCATATAAATCATAAAATGTCTACAAATCCTGAGCTATGGGCCATCCATTTAAGAGTTGGATTTGATCCTCGAGGGTCCCTTCCAATTCAGAATATTCTGTGATCTTAAAAAACTATCAAATGTAAGCAGTTACAAGGTAATTTTTCTCTTTTTTTTAAACTTCAAACCCAACTGATCAGAAGTGGCCAAACGCTGCATATTTTTAATCAAAGATGCTTCATTACATTATGTTGAGGTAACTTAGCGATTATACAGGATACTAATACTTCTGAAAGCCTTAAAACGCATTTTTAAATGGTATTTATTCAAAATTTATTTCTAGGAGTATTTTACTCAAAAACATTGCTTTAAATAGCTAGGTTTATAAAGAACTACCAGCAGCATTTGTCCAATTCTTTCCTTCTTTATTCAGAATACTTTCTACTGAACTGAGTTAGGATTAGCCCTACCCATCATGTAGGAGAGTCGTATAATGATCCCTTTATACTCATTAACTACCATTTTAATGAGCTATTACTACCTCGGGACTCGGAAGACCTCAGGGAGGTTGTAACATGCCACTACCTATATAGTAATTCACTGCTGAGTTAGTACACAGCCTCCTTGAAAGAATATAGGAATGCCCTCCATCGCTCTCTTTAGTTCAGGCGCCAGCATCAGCAAAATTTCTGCATGTAAGGCACATCCCAGCCTAAAACTCAGAAAGCATCTCAGTTAAACTCCAATAACCTTAACAGATGACTATAACTATAGCCCACCACGTTGGTAATGTTTGCACACTCCTAACAAAACAAGCTGAAATCACGAGCATTGTCTGATCACTTCAGCTCACAGTTTGATGGCATAAAATACTGCAAATGTGATCAAGGGCCAGGGTAGGAGGCAGGGGACATTATCATTGCAAAAGGCTACTGGCAAAATCTGCCAGAATCTGTATGAGTCATAAATTAGGCAGCTGATGTCCAAAGGTACACAGATAAAGAAATCAAGTTTAGCATTAGAAACCATCAATTAAAATTCACACAGAAAATTAATTTATAAGCAACTGAAGCCTAAATAATGTTAACATTAAAAATTGCAGACGTATTTTAAAAGCCACATATACGCAATGACTTACAATGGGACTGACTTGAAGACAGCCTTTCCCATTCAGTAGCAATTTCGTATGGAAAACTGGTATTATGGTCTCTAAAAATGCTTATCTGACATTATTTCTAGCGAGAATGAGCCAAATAATCCTTAAGGAAGATAATTACCTCTCAAGAGTTATGGCAGCTGTGGGCAGATACTGTTACACACAGTGGCATGCTGTTCCCTGAATTGCCCTCTGTGTTTTTCAAATCAAAATGTTTTAACTGAACCACACAGGTCCAAGCAAGGGGCAGAAAGATCCCTTCCCTGCTTTTCATGAAGGCACATCCTGCAAGCAGTTCTTGCTCTTCCCATACTTTGGAGGCATCTTTTGCATCAGGGAAGGAGGGGGGTAATTCATGCTGATCCATAAACCGCCTCCTCTCCTGGCCCGCACGAGCTGAAGCAGACACTGAAACATAAACAAGACAAGAGACAGAGCACAGGCCCGCACAAGGCAGAGAAGCAGAGAAGATGAGCGTGAAGGAAACGTTTCTGATCTACTTCAAGCGTTCTTCAGTCAGCTGAGTGCAACACCCAACAGCCTCACCACTACAAAAGGTAGTGGGTATCAACCACAATATGTGCCTGCTTCTCTCCTTACACATCAAAACAATCCAGCAAAAACGAGCCTTTCGTGCTGGTAAGCTAAGATAGTTCCTCACCACCCTCAGAGCACTGCAAAGGCACAGGAATAGCCCTTACCCAATACTCGCCCCGAAGTCATGACTGAAACAGATTGGGAAATGCTCCCTGCTCCTAAGAGAAAACAAGTAAAGGAGCTAATGTACGGTCAGTTTTTCAGCCACTGATATTCACAGGTAGCAGTTGTATGGATTGTATTTGCCTCCCATCATGTGTCATCCACCCATAGAGACCTGTCCTCAAGTCATAAAAGCAGAGTTGAAACTGAATTAGTAGAGAAATCTTTTGCTTCCTCCATTTCAATTTTTATTTCCCCACCATCATAAGCAGAAGTAACAGATAAGAGGAATTTTCTTCTGACACCTGTATTTCAAGGAGGATACTCCTCGGTCTGAAAGGATTACAGAGAAGAAAAGAGAGCGATAGCCAACTGCGGGACCTACAAAGTTGGGTGAGAAGAGCTGGTAGCAAGACAAACACTGCAAAAGGCAAAAAAAACCCAAAATAAAGGGGAAAAGTATACCCTTTTCTATGCCTGTGGAAAAGAAGAATCTGCAGTTGAGTGAGCAGCAATAAAAACTTGGCACAGGTTACATCCCATTAAAGTGTGCTACTAGAAATGTGTTTCAGCCAACTGACTGCAGAAGATAGTGGCTACTACCAATTCATTACTTGCCTCTCAGCATGGGATTACAGGATTATCATCATCAAAGATAACAGTGAAAGCTGGGAGATAAATCTGTGGCCCTGCCGCCTCAAGTAGAAACACTGGCAAATGTAGAATATTTCAAATGCTTAAGATAAAATTTAAATGAAACAAGGATAAATCCTAACATGGGTTCTCATCCAAGATTTCAAGTTACGAAGTCAAGACTAAAAGAAAAATCAACATACAAGCAAAAATATAATTAGTAGGTAACTTTTCACACAAGGGGAGAAGGACTGCAAGTACACAGCTACTAGATGGCAATAAGCACTCTGTAACTGACGGTCCTGCAAGTAACAATAATACACCCAAACTGCATTTCCCCCTGTGTCATAATCCCAGCCATGGAGTCTCTAATCCATGAGAGCTTTTTCCCATCAGATGCAATTTCTTCTCATAACTTGCTTTTTTGGAAGGAAGAAAACCCCAGCACAAAACAGTGGTGGCAGAAATACTGCAAGACTAGCTCTGAAAAAAATCTGTCCCAGTAAGTACCACTGGACAAAATAACAGAAATATCACTTCAGAGTGAAGAAACCAGGTAGCAGGAAGAAAGGACTAAAGTTAATCTGTTTCCTCGTCAAGCTCCCCTCTTCCAATTAGTACCACACAAACCCTGAGCCAACTTCAAGCAGATGCCAGCAGTGGAAGCTGAATACCCTGTGGCAATGTCAACAAAGAGCAAATAGACCTAAAGGATAAAAATATTTGGTCAAGCTCTATTTTTGCTCTTTGACTAAAGAGAAAGGGTGAAACGGTTTAAGTAGCAAGAGAAGGTATGGTTAAAAGTAATGAGATTGCCAAAAGATAAGAGGTTAATTTGATTTTAATTCCATCTAAAATGTAAACTTACAGTTTAAAAAGACAACAGAAATATGATAAAGATAATACACGCTACAAACAATAATGAATATTCCCTACAAGTAAAGGGGATTTGGGAAGAACTCCATGATTCCCTGAAAAGGAACTACAATGTGTCACAGTTACTCCTGCCACTCTGCCTTTATGCGACACACAGAAGATGACTGCTTACCCAGCGAGCAGCTATTCAGCGTTTTTCTCCACGCATTTATTCATGTGTGGCCTCATCTGCTCGTAGCTGCATGCTGTTCAAACACGTTTGGAAGCTGTGGTTATTTGTATTGAAGCCCATCTTGATGGCATCAGAGTCCATCAATATTATTCACCACTGCAGTATCTTAAGAGACAAGCGGACATTACTTGCCTTTTTTAATATATCATAAAATGAGGCACAGATTAAGGTAAAATCCTCAGTAATCGCAGGTGCTAATTTTATCTCAGATATGTTTTTCCAAGCGCTCAGTATCAAACAACATACATTCAGGGCACAGACTTTAATCGACTTCAGCTGCAGCTGCAAACCCTCAGCATTTCTGCATATAAGGCCCTAGTACCTCAAATTATGCAACTAGAATTGCAGAGCACTCAAATCAATTAGTCACCACTTGGGAAAAGTTTCGTTTAAACGACTTGCCGAGCATCACATAGGAATTCTGTAGCAGAGAGAGGAACAGAATTCAATCCTCAAGAGCACTTTTCGTCTGACTAGCTTACCCATAAAACCATTTCCCCCTGCCCCCCACAATCTTCTCCCCCACTCTCGACATACCCTCAACATCTACAGGTTAAACAGTTTTTACAGACAACAGTCTCTTTCAATACATAAGCCTGAAGCTGCACTGGGGCCAGATCTCTCCCTGAGCCTGAATAAGTAAAGACCCTGTAGAATATAATGTAGTGAATTAAAAATCATCACAATGAACAAGCACAAAGAAACCAAATTAAGATTTGAGACATTCTGAAAACTGACATTCCCTGATTTTAGAGTATGCAGCCCCAGAAATTTGTTCCTAGATTATAAAAGTGATATTAAGGTACATGGCTGCTGTACAAAAAGACAGAGAAACAAGCAGATTTGGAAAGAAAAAAAAAATCTGCATAACCAATGCAGACCTGCTTTATAATACTAACTCACAAGCAGTGTTTTCCCTCCCTCCCTTTAAATAAGCCCCAGCTCTCTGAAGCATCATTTTGATTCTAACAGGCTCCACTAAATTGCAGAACAATCTGGCTAGTTAACAACTCGCCTCTTTCAGATTACAGACTTTAACACAAACAGAATATAAAATGGATTTTTCCTTAAAAGTGTAATGTTTCTGGGAGATGTGCAGTAGTACTGGTGTCCGTACAGAACTAAAAAACAGAATGTCATTATAAAAGCATTGGAGAAATGAGGAAAGCAAGAGGAAAGCAAGAGGAAAGCAAAACTGCATGTATCTGAAGCAGATGAGCCTGAGTGTAGATAGACAGGTCTGAAACAAAATGTCCATACAACTGATGATTCTCTTAGAGGAAAATGGACTTTTTGTCTCAAAAGACCCAGAAGTATTTACCAAACACTTTCTGCAAGGCTTATGGATTTTTATCACCTATGACAAAGCATCCCAAGACCCAGCATCTTGCAAAATCTCTCAAGTAAAATGAAAGTAATGAGATTCTAACTATAATGGCAGCCACATAAGAAAGTGGTGAAGTGTCTTAATTACTAATTTTCTTATGGTACAACAAAGTTCTTCCTTAATAATTCAACAGAAGTTCCCTACATGAGAGGGTACCCCAGAAAAACAAATGGAGATGTCTACTTTTAGATCACAAAATAACTGCAACAATTTTTTAACCGAATTATTTGGAATCTCACTGAAATATAATTTGTGAGGCACATTTTCAGAAGTCATAAATAAACCAGAACTGTTTCACTTATGTGAATGGCACTATTAGTATTTATCAATCCAAGACATACTTGCAATACTTTATATTGCTTCTATCTCAATTTATCACATTAAATGTAAAATATTTGACTGAGAGTTGAAAAGCTTTATATAGACAAATTCCACTAAACTGAATAAACATGACTAATCCAAGCCCTTTCTTAAAAAGATCCAAGACTCTAAGTATTGTAGCAATATTTTTGAAACAATATTTTATGTATTAGATGTAGTTTTCTTGCACTATATGAAAGAATAACTTAAAATACAGACTCATACTCCTCCCACATGGGGCAATCAAAATTTGCACGCAATTAAACCAAGGTTGTTTTAAATACTGAAATTCCAACCACATGAGTTTGCAGGAATCCTAGGACTCATGTCTGTACTTACATGAGAGTCAAATGCTGCCTAAATATTGATGGAATTATGCTCTCAAACTCACAGGCATGCTAAACCTTCATTCAATAATATTTACAGATCACCAGTCAGACTCACATCTAGAAACTGAAAAATTTTGCTTTCTTTATGAAATGAGTCTACAGAAATCTTTATCTGGGTCTGAAATATAAGTGAGTATTGAAGAAGGGCACACAAACAAAAAAACTTGCTGTTCACTACATAAATAAGTTGCAACAGAAGTTCAAACTATTAAAGGCTCTCTTATAGCAAAATAAACCATGAACAGTTAATTCTATGAGCAATTTTAAATTCTTCATATTTATTCTGTTCTCACTAAACACTTCAACAAGAAATGCTAATCATTACACAGTTTTCTATAATCAGTTTTATCAGATTTTTTTCTATTATTCTACAATTATAACAAAGTAAAATAGAATTGTTTAGAAGGTCTCTTCATTGAAGTGAATCTCCTCTATCACTATAAAAAACAAGTAAATGTGAAAATGAACTCCACAGTAGTCTTCAGTTCTGGTAAGGCATTTTTATTTATAAATTACAAAGTAAAGTATTGCCTACATAAAGGGAATTAATTCTTCATTGAAAATACACATCAGAGTAAACACAGGAATAGTCAAGGATTTTAACTCCACATATTGGTTGGTAATTTCTTCAGTTTTATGCCTTTTCCAAGAACTGACTTGTTCCTTCTGCCCAAACAGGAAGTGATCATTTGGGATTTACTGAGCAGTCAATGATAAATAAAAATGCCATCAACAAACCTCAAAGTTTTAATGATAAAGTTAATATAAAGATATAACTAAGAGACTGTTTCAGGGCAAAAATTATCCCAAGTGTTAGCACTGAAAAAGAAAAAAGCCAGAGGATTTTTAAAAGATCAATATGAATTTGCTGACTTCCACAGAGATAAAACCTAGAAATTGAGACCTTTACTATTATCTGCAACTCTTTACCAGATAAGGAGAAATAAAAGTAACAGATTGCTTCTGGGGAATTGCTACTACTGCACTGATTAATATAGAAACTATTTAGCACAAACTAGTTACCCTCTAGGAAGCATGAGAGTTGCATTATACTCACAGCCTTTTTTCCCCCTTTTATAAAATGTGATTCCTTCCACACAATATTTAACAATTATGTGCAGTCATACAACATGCACCTCTGAATAAGTTGCCCGTCAGCTAGATAAGTTTATCTTTAGGATGAAAAAAAAACCCCTAACAAACAAAACAGATTTCTTTTTAAAGTTACATTTGCTAAAATTCTTAACAATCACCTAGAAAAATAAAATTTATTTTGCACAAATACATGTATTCTTCCCATATCTGATTTTTTGCATTTATGCTGTTCATTCTGGCAAGTAAAACACAGTAAGATTAACATTAACTTCTTAAAACAATTTTCATGTTCCAAATCCTGCCATAATTTTCTTGTATCTTTCAAATTTCAGATTCCCCTAAATTGAACAGCAGCAGCTAGAAAAGCTTGCATCACCTAATCATAAAATCGTATTGCACCACAGTAGCTAAGATTTTCCAATGGCATTAAATAAATGCAGCCATACCATGTAACGAAGTAAAATGACATAGTTTTCTAACAAACCTGACTAAAACCAGCGTTGACAAGAAAGCCATTCTGATACCGTTTAATGCCACACAACGAACTAATGCCGTAGATGAAATGCTACGGTCTCACAAGGGCATTTCCAGCAAATGAGTCTCCCCTGACTAAAACCATCATTCTAAATACTGCACTATCTTTGACTCCATCTTCTAACCTTTTCTTTCTACCACTAGACAGAATTTGTATTTGATACTTATTTGAAAACTTGGATTTTTCCCAGTAAGTATGCTCTGGCTGCCATTACATTAAACCAGCACAGCAATCCATCAATTCCAATTGCTAACACTAATATGAGGAATAATACTAATTACAAGGAATAATGTGCTTTAATGCTTTTTAAAAATAAGAATGGCATCTGAAACCAAAATAAATACTTGATAGCTCCGGCAATTTTAACTTATTTTCCACTGTGAGTTTATATAGTACTACTATAGAACTAGAATAATGCTGATAATGATTAAAACATTCAATAATTATGCAAATTTAGAGTTTGCTTTTTGACATTCTCTTAAATAAGTAACAGGCTGCACACGTGGAAAACTTAACAAACCAAGCTCTTCACGTAGCATCCAATCAAAAATAAAACTGCAAAATATTAGCTATGTGTATTTTAACAAAAAAGTTCAATCAAGTTGCATCTGCATGGATGTTTTTGATACTCATTCAAAATCACTTACATGTCAAAGACACTGCATGAAATTGAAACCTTTACTAATGCCAAGGTTTGACCCAGGATCCAAAATAAATCTGCATGTACAGACTCTTGTACCTACACAAAGCACCAATTACTCCAAATAAGGTTTTGTCTGTGCACTGGAGTCCACCCATGTGGAGCCAATTACTACAGCAGGGCCATTATATGGTTCATTTCCCCATACCAGCTTGGCAAGAGGTGTACATGGGTGTAGGAAGTGCAAAAGAGCCCTCACTAATAAAGCGCCTCAAACACACATCCGTGCATTGTAATATTTAATGTTACAACAAACACTTCTTCAATGGGACTAGACCACGCACAACAGTAAATACTGTGGGGCAGTTTCCAGTGAACAGTATTTTTCAAGTTTCTCTTTTTGGTCACCAGTGACATCCAACTATCTTTTTACAAAATCCTGAATAATTATGTTGATCCTTAATCTACGACAGACATTTCTAACAATACCTGAGAATTCCTAAGAATCTTGAGAGGTTGTAGGATTTGAACAGAAGGGGTGAGAAAAATGCCAGAGTGCACGTTCTTCAAGTAGTATGCTTACAATAGCAGAAGCAACGACATTACTTATTGATAATGTCTGGTATCACTCCAGGTCTAAATGGGAAAGTTGTTGCTAGAAACAATTATTACAAATAGGAGAAAACCACTTGAGTATAAAAATCTCTCCCCCATTGAAAGTACTGAAGCTCCATCTAGAGGCTTCTCTCCATCTACTGTCATTTGTGGTATATGTAATATCACCTAGAAATGTGAACAATATTAAATGTCAGAGGCTTCCTTTGTACCTCCTCTTTTGTTATTCATAATGGGTTCTTGCCCTGAACCTTTGCCCGGCAACACTAGCTCCTTCACTGCCATCAAGTGGTAAGAAACCCAAACTGAACTTAAAAATGTAAAATCTCAATCATCAGATTAAATGATCAGTATGGCAGAGAGATAACTATAAGTACTGAATACTGAAAATCTTTATGGTTCCTTTAATTGAAGGTCTGGTATATCTGCTCCAGAGCACTACAGTGCCTCACACAAGAAATTCAACAATGGTTTCAAATCTCTTCTTGTAAGCTTTATTTTTACTTCAAATTGCACAGATTAAAAATCTACATCCATATTCCCCAACACTAGATTTAGAAAAAGAAAGGCATCACAACAAAAGAATTCATTTATTTAAAAGGAATAATGTACATAATGCTTAACGCTAAAAATACTTAACTTGGCAGTTAGAAAGAATTTAATAACATAATTAGAAGGAATGGCAAAAACATCTCCTCAGACTTTGTGTTGCCTAGTGGCAGTATCTCAAAAGAACGAGCGAAACAGCAGCTCATCTCTCCAGCAGTGTCTAATGCAGCAAGCATGCAGCTATGTCAGTCTCTTTGTGCTCCACAGCTATAATCAACTGTGGACATTTGTTATGTCAGGAAAAGCCTTAATGCTCTACAATCACAAGTGACCAACTGGGAAACAAGCACACAACACACCAAAAAACTGGGAGGGTTTGTCTAGGTCAAATAAATAGGAAAAAAGAACTAACAAAGTAACAGCAGAATGGAGCGGGCTGCAAGACCGATTATTTCAATTTCAACCTCTCAGTGACTTTATGGTGCAACTACTCCCATTGTTGCCCATCACTCCCACATAAAGTGCTTTGAGTTACAGAAAGCCCACAGGGTCTCCACCATGACCAGGAATACCACTGAAATAAACCTCCCAGCACACATCCAGTGTCACTGCACGAAGAGCTTCGATGTGCTCCTGCACGCACACTACCTTATTTCACTACATTTTCCTGTCAGCAGTCATTTCAATTGGGTATTTTGCCCATAGTAGAAGATAAAGGACAAAGACTTCTTGGTGTCGTCCTATTAGACAGAACAGTACATGCAATGGGAGCTTAGGAATTCAGCTTCTGTTACAGAAATTTAAAAACAGAAAAAGGAATAGTTATAAAATTAAAATGAACAGGGAAAAAAAAAACCCCAACAGTTTTAATAACAGAGATATTCTACACCTCATCATTACTTCATTGGTGAAGAAAGAACTCTTGATCTACTTCTATCAAATCCTCTGTCCACCAGTCCACAGATTCAATCTGATCTGTGTAAGTCCTGGCTGGCCACTTACCTGCTTCTAACTGAGCAGAGCAAGCCCTGCTGAAAAGAAGGCTCACACAAAGCAGTCTGCTAAAACTGCCTGCCATTTAAAAAGCAATCTCCAGTCAAACTTTCCAGCTGGAAGAGGTCAGTTTGAAAGATCTCACTTCTGTGTTTGCTTGTCCCTGGAACCCAGGCTGCCCATCCAAAGACCCTTAGTTTCTAGACCAGGAATTTTCAAACACAGTTGTAAAAAATCCTCCTTCAAAATAATCATTGATACAACACCTATCTATTGAAATTTAAAACACATCAAGTATTTATTTGAGAATGACTTTTAAAAGCCACAAATAATAAAAGTATCTATTGGGAAACTTAAGACAATTATTTTTTCTATAATGTCAGGAAAGGAGGGATAGAACTGATACTGGCAGGCAGAAGTAAAAATGGATCTTCAGGAATTACATGAATAAGAAGAAAGTAAAAACTGAACAGAAATCAGTGAACTGGCAAAGACAAAAAACAAACAAACAACAAAAAAAAAGCACCACCAACCATGCCAAACTATGTGAGGATTTAAAAAAAAATGGCAGTATTAGAAAAATGGGAATACACAGGGCAACTGTAACATGCAGCCTAAAGCCACATGTAGCTTTAATATCAAGGCAACCCTAAGTGCCTGTTGCTTGGCAATTCATCTCCAGGTCCAACTGAAAAGCCAAAAGCAATTTTAGACAGTCATTTTAGTTATAGAAAGTATGGGGATTAGACAAAGAGGGTGTTCCTGAAGTAATTGAAATGTAAGTTAACCAGGGTGCATGCAACCACTTCAGCTCCCAAGCTGAAAGGGCAGACTGAATTTATGATGAGCAGTGAAAGCCACAGTAAAATCTGATGGCAGCAGGAATACATTTAAAAACAAACCAACCAACCACACAATAAAGAGAAAAGATGACCTCAAAGATTAGGAGTGACAAACAGAAGACCTTGGAGATTAAAAACAAATTTAAAAACCCTTAGTTTTTCCTCCCGAACATGATTACATGTACTTTGAACTGATTGCAGATATCTCAGAATCAAATACATGGATAAGAAAAAGTAGGAAACCAGAGAAGGGATGCCTTAAAAGCTATAGATATCCCTGCAAAGTATCCCTGATTGATAACTCCAGTTCTTAATCAGAGGACAAGTAAAAAAAAATAATGGGAAAGGAACTCAGAAGACAAAGTACAGTATAACTCGAGCAGAACAGAGAGGACTGTCAGACTGTTCATTCTTGCAGCCTCTAAGAATTAGAGCAGAAAAAAAACCAAAAAACAACTAGCACAGCAGCCATGGAAAATGCCATCAAAGAATAGAGAATAATTATAAGCTCCAGACCTGCATCGCAGAAGGTTCCTAGGATGTACTCGCAGAGCTGTAACACCACCCGAGCGTCACAGCCAGCACAGCAGTTCTCAGCTGCGGCCACAAGGGACCTCGGATACCGCCCCCATTAAAGAAACACTCCGTTCTAGCTGGTTAAAAAACAAAGCTTTAGGCATACCCAAGAACAAGAAACCATTTACTTAACTGTCTCGTACTTCATCATTATTCTAGGACTAACAGTTTGAAGAAAGGGATTTCATTCGGGAGAAAAAGGGTGCAAAAAGGGAAAAAAAAAAAAAAAAAAAAAGAACAACAAAACAACTGCAACAACATCAACAAAACCACCAGAAGTCCAGCGAGCTAACGGCAGAAAAAATTGAAAACCTCTTGCCAAAATATCAATCAAGAAAAAGAAGTCCTTGTAGGCAGATCTGTTATGAAATCTAAAGAGAAATTGAGAGATTGAAGAAACGAAAAATTACCAGTGTAGGCAATTTTGAGGTTTTGTTTGCATCTTTTCTGGGTAAAGAATATAACTAAGCTCAACTAAAACAAAACATGCAGGAAATCTACACGGAAGCATCATCTTCCTTTCTGGGGCCACAGGCATTATCCTAGTGGTTACCAGAAGAAAACCTGCCTTTGGCTCTGTCAAAATGAGACTATCACTGGGACTCCAGAAGAAAGGCTGTGGCCTAGAAATTGAAGATCAACTCATTCAAAATATCACCAGAACCAGGCTTTGTCAGAAAACAGAGTAGGCATTCGTACTTTACCCAGATAAAACCACCAAGGTCCAACTTCAACAGAAACCAAAGGACAGCATAATAAGCAAGATGCAACTTCAAAATGTCATCAAAAGATCAGCAGTGAATCTCTTGAAGATTAGCTCCTTTCCTTGGGCTATATTAGAAACTGCAGCACTTCTCCTGGCACTTGAAAAGAAACACAATTTTACAACAGTTATACCAGAGCACATGCAATAATTCTTGCTAACATCACCAATTAGATACTTATCTTAAAATTTTAATACAGAACACCTCAAGCCTCTTAGGCAGTTAGCAGGACTGACCAATCAGAAATTTCCCTGGAGGAACTTGCTATTCCAAGCACATGCTGCCTCACTCTGTTCTGCTTTCCTTCCTCTTGCCGGAGCGCTGGGCCTCAGCAAAGCGCCATCCTGCACTGGGCATCAGCTTAGCTGATAGATTGTACACTAGTATAGCTCATCTAGGGTATTATTTCACCTCTTGCAATGATGTTTTTCCTTAACCAAGTAATTGCAAGACAGAGTCCTTGTGAAAATAAATCCCATTTTCAAGGTGCCTACTGCCAGTATATGAATCTGTAACTACCAAAATCCCAGAGCACAAGTCTTGGGCTGAGAGTCAGAAGAGCATTTTCTATACCAAAAAATTATCTCAAATATACTAACCATAGCCTAGCACAGAAGTTAATACCTTTTGTACTAATTCAGTCACACTGGGGAGGGGGGAAAAAAAAACCAAAACAAAAAAGCAACCCACAAAAACAAACCACCAACAACACCACCAAAAAAAACCCACCACCCAACAGTTAAGCAGGGAGAGAGGGGGAAAGATTTGTTAATTGCCACATTTCACTGGATTTTTCCATGTTTTTAGAGTATCTGAGAGATCAGTGTCCTTCATGGAGCCTTGATTTTTCTTTTTACCACCGCTTCAGTATTCATACCATCTCATCTTTAACTGGTACTACTGGTCACCATATAACTGGATAAAAGACTACATTTTTATCATGACAGTTTGTTATTTTCCAGCTTTGTCAACTCACACAAGATTCCATCTTTTTAGGCATTCTTACCCTCATGCTTAAATCCATTAATTGATTGCAAGGAGTGTCAGAGGGAGCAGTGACAGTATTTTTGTGTGTGAATCTTTTTATCCATCCACCCCTTGACAGTGGAGAGTCCAAGAGGAACCTCTAGTTGAGCAAGCTACCACTTAAGAACAGTCAAAATAATAATCTCACTAAATTATCCTGTGAATCTCCTACTCAGATGAAGCATGGCAATGACTACAACGCATGTACTCCTTTCAGGCTTGCAGCCAAACGCTCTGAGACTGCAGAAGCAGCGCTGGTGTAAGCTGGGGGCAGGGCGGGTGTTGGGCTGTACGACAGCAGCAAGTTCTACGCTTGCAGCCGGAATGGAAATAGTTTGTATATTTGTCTTAGCTGAATTGCAAAATATTGAATATTTGATCAAGATACAATTCTATCTTGACTGAGAAATCAATTTCAGCAAGCACCCTAGCCTTTCCTGGCCATAGTATCAATCCAACCACGTCTAACCAGCTGTCATGTAAGGCTCTCATATCTCATGACAGCAGACAGGATAACCAATACCCTGATAATAATGGGATACCATTAATTCAATGACAGTGTCTTTGAGTTAATCTGTTAGAAAAGACTCCAGAAGCTACAGGAACGCATCTCACATACTGCAGAAGTGAAGACACTCACATTTTACAGCCTTCTGCTTCCTTTAGGTCAGAAATTTAAGAAGATATGCCCCTGTTAACAGTTTTCTAAATACCAGTCACATTTTCTTTTACAAAAAAATATTTTTGTGTTAAAAATCTGAACTTGGAGGAAGTCAAACATACAGAAAACAAATGAAAGAATGTTTCTTGGAAAGGAAACATGGATATTCATATTCAATACTAAGCAGTGTTTATTTTCACAAATACATTTACAAAGGAAGTCAACATTCTGGAATGCAAAATGGCAACCTGTGCAAGGGCACTTTTTAACCAGGTGTCCCAACATCTGACTTCAGATATTATGAAACGAATGCCAACAAATGTTTCATAGTGAAAACTTTAAAACAGCACAATTTAAAATAGGAAGTATAATATCAAGATTAAAGTTCTTTATTGTTAGGGCATGATTTTTAATTCAAATACATTTCTCTCCAATTCTATCCCTTTTTATTGGAGAATGCAGTATTTCCTAAACAATTTGGATGTAAATACATTCCACTTAAACATGCATCTTCAGAGACTGAGAGAATTAAGTATTACAGTTTTACCTAAAAATCAAGATAAAGCTAACTATATATTGCAATCTGCTGTCACACTAAGACAAACTGCGGCCTTAAAGAGACAATCCCAAATGGAACTCAAAACAAGAAGTAATTATTACCAACACCTCTGCTACAAAACTCTCCCTCGGAACTCTGCATCCGGTACGTTGTACCTACAAAACAACTTTTCCCAGAAAACAGTCTGATTTCATCTTTCATGACCCCACCTTTTTTCTAGATACTGTTTCTTTGTGTTCTCAAGCTTGACTTCTCAGCGTACCACATCAGACATGCAGATTCTAGCAAACAGCACAGTCCACCCTAAATCCTCATCTCTCAGTGATAGTCAAGGTGCATGCACAGCATGGAAGCAACACACAGAATTAGAGACAGGTTTAATTCCTTTAAATAGGACCTAGAACTACGACTTTATTATGTCCCTGAACAATAAAGAGATCAACTCTATTTTGAAGAAAAAGAAAATTGATCATACAATAAAGAACTGTACTAAAACCTTGAAATTCAATACCCTTTATCTGATACAACTTTTAGCTTTAGTATGTTCAATTAAAGCTCCTCTATTTCAAACAAGTTCCCTGCTGCAAAAGTTATTTTATCAAGTCTCTACCTTTTAAAAACTTGTAGAACTGATGGTATTTCATAAAACCCAGTTATGTTTCTCCTCACAATGCCAACATCTGATAGAAAACACAAAATTCAAGTTTTCACTGTGATTTATACAACAAAAAATGGAATACCAATATCTTGCCTAAACCAGCAGGAATAAGCAAAGACAGCAAGTAAGTGGTACCATCAAAATTACAATAACTGAATTAAAATAATCTTATTGTTTCCAAAACAATACTCAAGTACAGCACAGTAAGAACTTTGCTGCAGAATTAATAAATCCACTGATTTACTACGGTATAAAGGAACCATAAGTCAAAAAGGAGGGTGGAAGAGGGATGACAGGACACAAACCAACTCTGCAGAAGTCTTAACTCGAGTAGTAATACAAGCCCAAGCCCTCTATCTTACTGCTTGAAAAGAGTATTACTGTCCACGACAGATGTTGCAGAGTTGAGGCCAGTAACCAAAGCCAAGTGACCAGAAGCAGATGATACATTCCTGAACTCCCTACAGATATCCCAGTTAAAAGTCTGGGCTCCTATGAAAATATGCTCAACCATTCATGTGTAGCAGTTAATAAAACAGGAAAAACGGCATAACAGCAGCTGTTCTTCCTTCTACTGATAAATAACCACTACAGCAACATGGTGGATTTTGGTGCCAGTTCCAGTAGAACTCATGGAATGCATAGCTAAAAAATGTGTTGCCTGCTTCTTTCCAGCATGTTACTGAGGACTTTTGTATTTGTCCAAGCAAACTTGAGTGGCAATTTATTTGATTTTTCAAACCCCTTTTAATTTCTTCAGACGTAATCAAACCCAAGATGTTAGAGACTGCTTGATGACAAAACTATGGAAAGTCTCATTCAGGAACAAAGTGACAAATGGACTGCAAAACATGGTTAGGTTCACATGTACTCTCCAGTGACACCATCGATTGCCACTGGCTTTATTGCTTTTATTAAAGAAAGAAGTGCAAGGATAATACAGAACTGCATCAATAATAACAAGAGTAGAAACCAGACAGCACATTGACAGCATTCAGCATTCCTTGAAGGTATCCAAGCAGCTTATGGATGACATGGAGGGGTGCCCTAACTGGAGACCAAGAAGACTAAGAATGGAAACAGCCAGAAATCACAGACATCAAGATGCATTGCTCAAGACAATTCCAGACCATTATTAAACATCTGCAACCCAGACAAGGCAAGCATGATTAGTATTCTCAAGTGCATTAAAATCACGTTATTTTTTAACTGATATAACAGCTATTGTCCTTTAAGTTCACTAAATAGAGGTCTGCACCTCCTCCAGAAAATTAAGGCATCTGCAGATCATATCTGTTTGTAAGTAAGAAAGGTGAGTATAAGTGTATGAAAGGCCAAACTCATCGTGATTGATGAAATTCTTAGGTCAGTAACTCACTGATTGGTTAAGTCTCTATCTCTCCAACAGACAACTTGTTTCATTTTTATTTCCTTTAAAACAAAACCAAAACCTCACAGATTTGCTTTCTAATTAAGCGCCTAGT
This sequence comes from Donacobius atricapilla, assembly GCA_013397315.1. Taxonomy (NCBI): domain Eukaryota; kingdom Metazoa; phylum Chordata; class Aves; order Passeriformes; family Mimidae; genus Donacobius; species Donacobius atricapilla. The sequence continues at coordinate 212,208 of WBMY01007616.1, forward strand.
ATTACTCAACCAGAAAACACAAAGACCAACAATATTTACTAAATGGACTAACGGTGCACTCCAGCACGGGAACTCTGTACTATGTAAGTGAGAATGAATGTAAGTCAGTGACAATTAATTTTCAAATACAGTACACAACTTATGTACAGAGGATGTGTTTGTTGTTTCATCATCATAAACTGCAAAAAACAACTGACTGGCTGACCCCCTCAATCTGTATTTCAACCATGGAAACTCCATTCTCAATAGACAAAAGCCAACATTTGAATTCATTGCTTTGTTTTGAATGTTGCTAGCTTAGCTTGGAGTGTGGAAAGGCTACTAAAGTAGAAATAGAAAATTCTTAAGTAGAACAGAAACTACAAGCCATACAAGTTACAATATGACAGAAGAAATACTTTTTATTCAATAGATAGGTAGAGTCAGACTAGAAAACACATTTATTTCAAGTTTTTAATCAGCTGAAAAAAATGCATGAATTGAATAAGATTTTTAATAAATCTTAATAGGAAATGGGAAGAGGCTCCCATATAACATTAAATTTTCCAGACTTTTTTTGTACTATAACATTTTGGCGCTGCTGTTAGACACAACATCCAGTAAAACAACTCATAATATGACTTAGACTGTCACGAAGTTAAATGGCATACAAACTCTTTTACTCTCCCATCACAGCATTTATATGCTATAGAAGAACACTAGAGAAATCACTGAGTTTGCAATGGTGATTACTGAATATAAAAGCTAGCCTAAATCAGTTTGATAAAACTGAATTAAAACTGATCAATTTGATAAAACCAAATTAGGCTAAATAAATAAATAAAATTCAATAAAGCATTGATCAATCACACTAAAAGATCATTTGTAATAGTTTTAGGAGTAGGTAAAAACAATCATTGTCCCTTAAAGGAGAAGCTATTCAACCCAAATCAGTGCAATAAGGCTATTTCACAGCTTCTCATGTCCTCATCAGCACTGAATGCTTCCTTCAACAAGTGAAAGTATTTACAGAATTGGAGACAGCAGCATTTCATAATTACAGCCCATGTGGCAAGACCCCTCTAGTTCTTCCTTCTCTCTTCAGTCATAAAAAGATTGCCAAGTGACTTGATTTCAACAGCTCCTATGCATCGTCTGGTTTCCTCCACAATTTTCCAGATAAGGATGAATTTCAGATCTATCAGAGACTGCACATGAACTTTTTTCACTCCTCATCCCACTGCTCATTTGACATCAGTAAGAACAGTTTGCAAGGCCTGCCACCAGGTCATTGAAGAGATTTGCACGTAAGCAAACCCACAGACGAGAGCCCAGGAATGCACAATCCTGCTTTAAACCACAAACAGTCTGCATAACTGTAACGTACACCACATGTACAACACTGCTACATACCCGAGACTGTTTACAAATCACTTTTAGACAGAGTTAATAACACCCAAACAAGACTGTCGTGTAAACAATAAGCAAAAGAAACCCAGACACCCCAAATCTCCTCATAATTTAGGGAAACCCAACAATTCTACACTGCAAGAGAAAAAAAAACAAGAGACACAAACTTCTAAACCTGCACAGCATCTAGCTAAGCAAAAGCACAAAAATTAAGAAGGAAATCAAAAGCAAAACTGGAGATTTTCATATGCTACATGATTTTTGTTAACCCACTAGGATTCTGTGGAAAACCAGAACATTTCAGATATTAAAATGAATAAAAGGAGGAAATTAATGTATATCAGACCCATTCTTAGAGACAAAAAATCCCCCTTTGTTATGGCTTACACACTCTCATTCTTACTGGCTCAGCTGTGCAACAGCACCACAGACTCTTTGTTACCAGCTCTGCTGAGAGCACAAGAAGCACCAAACCAATTAAGAAACATCTTACATGCTGAATTCTCATTTTATTTTTTAAGTTTTACCACACACTTGAAGTTAAAATAGCACCATAGATACCTCCAAATATCTCCCTTAAAGCTACCGTTTTCTCTAGATCTGATTAGAAAACCATGTTAATGTTAATTGTAAAATGACTCTGGATGGAGCATAAAAGCTTTATCATTCAACAGAATGAAATTAAGGCCTTTTTTTTTTTCTTTTTTTTTTTCCACAGCTTTACAGATAAATATGATGACTAAAATCCACAGCAGTCAAATAGTAAAAGGCCCACTGGGAAGTTGTTTCAAAATTCCATGTTAGATCAATTATGTAGCTGTTTCAGATACCAACATGGGCACATACTTGGAACTTGAGCAAAGGAGATGAATTCTGACCAAGCATAAAACGTAGAGCCTTTTGTAAGCACCAAAGGCCCCCGGCACAGCTTACCTAACCTTTCTACACCAAGCAATTGGTCAATCCCTTCAATGAATTAGAGATCAGACACAGAACCACTTGGGGGAAAAAAAAACCAAACTATTTTTTATTTCTGCAATTTGAAGATCAAACTATTATGATACATCCCTAAAGGACCAGTGAAGCAAGAAGCATCACAAGAAAGAGCTGAAACATTATTACCAAAACCAAGACTGCTTGTTTTATCCTTTTTATTGCACTTTGCATACTGTCAATTCCCCTGAGATCCCAAACATCATAATTTCTTGTTGCTGTATGTCCTTTTAAACAGCAAGAAAGAAGAAAAAGATAACCTGAAAGAAACCAGGAAAGTACTACATGAATGAATTGTCAGGGAAAGTTAAGAGTATGTGTCTTTATTTAAATTGATAGATTCCAAAGCACTTTTGTGTGTTGAAAAAAGGAGCCAACAATGAAAGAAAAAAAAATTCTTGGACAACACCCAAGCAGAAATTTAATAGGCACCAATGCAGAAACCCCATTTTTATGGACAATACAAGCTCTACATGTCTAGATGTCTCAATCATTTTTATATGCAACAATGGTGAACAAAAAGATAAGGGCAGGGTACTTCCAGAATAGAATACATTATCTATCAGCAGTTTACCTGTAAGTTCAGCAGTTTTTAAAAAAATCCCAAACCCTGCACCATCCCCAGTTACAAATGCTGCAGTTATCACTAGCAGTTCTCTATGGTGACTCTTACAAGCCATTAAACTGCTCAAAATTGAAACGACTTTGTTCTATAGCATCCAAGTGAATAAACTCAATGATAACTTCACACAACCTTAACAATTTACATCTTTTGGGACAAGCAGAGTTTCCAGAACTGCTGAAAATCTCAGTTCCATGTATAACTTAAATGTAACAGATTCAGAAAGGAAGTTTTAAATTATAAAAGGATGCAGAACTGTGTCCCAGTAACACACTGAGGAAAAAAAACCATGATTACTTTTATGGAAAGAACTGACACTACAGCTAAAGCCACCAGAAACAAAACTGGATTTTCTGATGCTATTTTTGTTTGAAGCAGTGCAATGGACTATTACTGCCTCAATGCTGACAGCATATTCATGGGTTTAAAAGAAATACAGTTTCAGGAATTACTAAAATCCCTCAGTGTCCATATAAAGGTCTGCTCCTACTATCACCCAGTTGTGTCTTATGGAAGTTAATTATTTTTGAAAGCTCAGAACAAGAAAATGGAAACATTTCATCTTTCTAACTGAGAACTCTGATCTTGCAATTGACAGTGCATTAAAATCTAATGTTTTCCATTTTAGATCTCCTTAACATATACTTTGAACAAGAAATAGAAAGCAATCTTGAAAAGGGCTGAGAGCATTAGACATGATGTTTAATCACCAGCCAAACAACTTTGCTTTGTCAGAAAAGAGGGAGACTCGAAGGTGCTACGTGGCTCCACGTCATTTCACAGCACAGCACTTCTGAAGGTCACAGTGAGTATCTTATTTGTCATGCAAGACAAAATAATCTTACAAAACAAAGCAAGAATAGCTTACAACTCATAGTTTTGACACAATCATCTGAAAAAGTGATGTTATAATCACATCCAAGTCAAGTTTTGTCTCACTTGAACAACTATTTCCAAAGCTTGGAAGACCGAACCACTATCACCAACTTAGATTTTTGCTAAAACATTTGCAAAAGATGCACACTCCATGATTTTAGCAACACTGCACCCGCATACATTAACCTTAAAAAGCAGTAGGGAGGAGAACAGTCTGACATGTTAGAAGAGCAACCAAAACATGTCTATAGAGAGCGATCCAGCTGATCATTAGGAGAACAAACTGAGTTTCTGGGCTACGCCTCCTTATTTGCCTCCTTCCTTGCTCTAGTTATGTGCACCTTGCCTGCCAGGAAAGACAGAACTGCATGGTTACAGGTAGGCTCTTCCTGATGAGGACTTAAGAGTATTCCTTGGACAGAGACACATGAGGGAGAGCTGCTTCTTCCCACTTGAAGGCACCAATCTATGGACTCAAAGTTCCTCAGAAGTTCTATAGGAAAAAATAGTTTAATGTGGATTTTTCTCTGGACAATAACCTATTCAAAGCCAGAACTACGGCAGGGCCAGAAAAAACAACACTGACAACTTCTGAAATTGCCATTATTTCAGAAAAAGAGGTTACTAAATTTATGTCCAAGAACTTTACTTATATAACATACGTATAATTTTTGAACTGTGATGTATGCATTGCATGCCATCGGTCAATGCACTTGCATAAAACAGACCACGTAGAAACATCTTACTGAGGATATTCCTCCATCTCCAGTAACACTTGATAATGCTACAAAAGCCACACAGTTTGTTGTGGTGTTCATTCCTCCTCTTACAGAGCAATGTCAAGAGGTAAAATTCAGTGCCAGCCATTTGCTAGAAACTATACTTTCAAAGATGCAGCTACCTCATATTTTTACTGCAGGCCAGCAGTGCATGTGTAAAGCAAACTTCTTTATTGTGCCTACTGACTGCATATCATGAAGCAGTCCTGGAGCAGATGAACAGGATCCCTTTCGGAGAGAACTGAACCATGAGTTGTGAAATCAAGAGCACAAACAGCATGTTTCAACAGAAACAAGCATTGAGTCCATGCAGCCACTGGAATTCCACTGGAATTAGTTCAACAAGGAAAAAAAAAATCCCCAAAATGCAAACAGTATGGACATGAATTCTGCAGCACCAAACATTGCATTCTACAGACATAACCTTGCCAGATCCTGCTACTTGACACAGTACACGACAGCTCATCTGTTCCAGCGTTCTTGAAAGAAGCCTATTAGCCCAACACATCCAGCTCATCTGGAGAGCTTGTGGTTTCCCACAGCCATAGAAATCCAGCTCCTTGGTTTTCCTGCCATGCACTTTCTTGGAGTTACTAACATATCAATGTCTCACAGGCTGTCGGACCACAATCAGGTTCTGTACACACAGTCCTGACTTTGTGCTGCAGCATCATGTAGCAAACCCAGCATCTGGCAGTGGATAGAATGCTCTTAGTTCTCTATAGTAAAGCCACACAAACACATTAGAGCCTGGTTCAATAGAAAGCTCATGTGCCATAAGAAAGGCATAAGCCAATACTGAAGAAAATAGCCCTCTCAACGTTTTTCAGGATATATATTTATCCACCATGCCGGCCAGCAAGTCCTACTTGTTAACTCTCCCTCAAGACCCTGAGCTCCCAGAGCCCCTTCCACTCCGCCAAAGAGGGCGTAGAGAACCTTTCTGTGTTTGTTTCCCTACTCTGCACAGGCCCAGGACATCTTTCAAAAGCAGCCCCTTCCCTTACGTGATTACCAGTGGAAGCCAAAGCCTTATCAACATCGCCTAAAAATTTCTAGAGCAGATCCTTTGTATCCAAGAACTGTATCACAAAGTTTCAAAAGACATTCCGAGGCTTCCAGTGCCTTCCTGGCTGCAAGCCAAGAGAAGTGGAGAAACAAATAATTCCCTTGAAGCCATATTAACAAGTTATAATCAAAAGCATATTTTGGGAAGGAGATCCAAAGGTTCAATTGATGCAAAGATTTATCCAAAGCCTTTCAGATTCATGAAGGTATCAACTATTAAAAGCTGTAAGAGATGATAACATTAACTTGACCCATGCATTTGTCCACAATACAAGCTTGCAGCTCCTCAGATCTTCTTGGAATTTTTCCAAAAAGTTAACATCGCATTGCTATGTTCGCATTCTCAGGTAACAGGTCATCATATTACTGAGTCTGCATGGCCTCCGGTTTAATTCTGCTGCTTCATCCAAGTTTTTAGATTAATGCTATTTGGCCCTGATTCCTTTGTTGGTTTGAAATTGGCTATATTGAAGTGATTACTGAAATTATTATTACATCAGATCTGTCAAGAGGTTATGATTCTATTTTCTTCAGTAACCACTTAGGGGACAGGGAAATGCAACCTTTTCTCAAGCCAAAGGTTACATTCCCATTCTGCTAGGTCAAACTTCTTGAAAACAGCAGTGTTTTAAATGAGTCATTTAAGTTAATCACATCATCAATTTAAGAACCACCAAAGAAAGGGAAGGTAGAACAATTCCCACATCAGTGCGAACACCAATAGTAACAACATAACCATGCAAGACTTCCTCATTATATGTTACTATTACATCTAATAAAAACCCAAATAGATTGTGTCCTTGTATAAAAATCAGATACTCTTAATCTAGGTACTCAGCCCTAACACTTGGGGGTTGGACAAGAAGGGATCTTCCAACCTCAATCATTCAAGGAGCACTTGTAGATCGCTCAGCCAATCCCTCTTTGAAGTCAGGAACAAAGGTCAGTTACTTAACAGCCAAGACAGTGACAATATTATTCTTACTTTGTCATTCCAAATTCAAAACCACAACAAAAATCACTTTGCTTAGATCATCCTCTATCTCTGCCATTGGTATCAGAAAACACTACAGCAGCTCCAACCTAACACCTTACCAGAGCTGGATGAGTTACCTGACAATGCCAGGAGGCTTCCACAAGGCTGTCAAAATGACAAAACACAAAATCCATACTCCTGCAAGCACAGAGCAGCAACAAAACAAAACCCCAATCATTTCTCTCCAATTTCACTGAAAAAATCCATATGCCAGAGGCTTCACCAAAGCATATTTGAGAGCTACAGCACTTCCCACAATGCCTTCTGCATCTTGTCACTGAGGTCAACATCAGCTTCTGACATCGAGTATGACTTCAACAATCAGCGCCACAATTCTCCCATCAAAACCTAAGCTGCTTTAATGCCTTGAGGAAGCACTGGAGTCATTCCCTGTATTTTTTCAAAACACAAGACATGTTTAGAAGAAATCTGGCAGCCCTGATACACTACTGTTAACAAACACAGTTGAGCATCCATATCTCAGATTTAGAAGTCACATCCTGCATAATGGAGAAGTACTCTCTCTCCCAGAAGTACATGAAGGAAGAAGGGATAATCAGGACATGATATAAGGCAATGAAATAGGAATGGATGGGGAGAAGAATGAAGGATTGGAATGGTTTGATGAATGGAAGACAATTAAACAGCACAGAAGTGTGGCCATAAAGGCTACTGTGACATACACAGTCAACTCTTGTTGACAAGAAAACCACCTGAATTCAGGGAAGGAAACTTCTAGTATCGGAACTACAAAAAGTGAAATTACGGCACTGTAGTAAAAAGCATCCCAACTAAAACAATAATGACATAAAAAATGAATAAGCTCCATTAAACCATAGTATTAAAAAAATAGCGGAAGACCTGAAGAAACATCACAGTGAGACATTATGGTAAAAGACAACTTGGTGTTGAGACATCCAGGGTAGGATGCAGCACACCTGAGGTTCGTGCACTTCCCTTGATCCTGTCACAAGACCAGTTGCCCTTCTCATCAGGTAACTTAAACAGCAGCAGCTGCCTGGCGAGTCACTGCAAGACAACATCACTTCAGGATGACTGGAGGACCTTGTTGGAAGACACAGGTCAGATAGAGGTCAGAGCTGGAGAAGCAAGCAGCAGGAACAAAGGATACAGCGTGAAAAAACCTGTAAATCCACACTGCATTTTCCAATTTTACAAATTCCTATTGAAGCTCAACTTCCAACACTGCATACTCCGTTATTCCACTCACAGGTCTGTTCTGCTGCATGTGTAAAGTACCAGCACTACGTAAACTTCCAGTCTTGGCTACACTGACAGGATGAGCGACCACTTGAGACAAAAGTACACTTCAAACAAAAAAAACCAACTTGGTATCATTTGCATTGCACTTCCACCAGCTTCTTCCTTGCTCCCACACTGCAAGTGATACAAGTCTTCCATTATGACTGCTGTAGAAATGTGAACTAGGAGAATAATTGCTTGTTAAGATTAACATTTTGCTAAACATACAGGGCAAGATAGAGATTCGGCCCTAGTAAAAAGGCCTGTGGAATATGTTAACAAAGAGTTGTATACTAGACCTGAACATCACTAACAGAAACAAAGTTTTGCATTCCTACATTATCTAACACTAAAATTGTCTTTGAGAATTAACACCTAGATTTTTAGGGTCTTGAAAATGAAACATGAAAAGCAGTGCTTGCTGTGTTGCATAGATGACGGTATTCCAGAGTATTTAACACTGGATGCCTAAGAAGGACTGAAGGAAAGAAAGAGATGAAACAGTCAGAACAACGCAGCCAGCAGTTTTGAAACCTTTATATGTTGCAGACATCTTCCCTCTCTTTTTAGATACGGCCTTAATGAAATGCACCTGAAAATACAGTCATTACTCTCAAAATCTACGAGAACTACATCAGAATAAACTTTAAGGTTGGCAGGGAAGCCATTTAAATAGGATCACTCACCAGAATATAGTACTGAAGAGAGAAGGCACTAGGGGTACAGAATGTACTAGGAGACAGAGGAAGAGTAAAATGTCTTTTGGGGACTCTGTGTGAAGTAACAGCATACAAAGAATTGTGTATTTCATTACTGAGGAGAAGAACACTGACTGGAAGAACCTGTTAAGATGCACGTAGAGACACTGAGCAAGGTCACACACAGAGCAGAGCATCTAGAGATAAGAAAGGGCATCACACGGGAGCCCAGACAAGTGATGCAAGTTGAAGATGCCAAACGGCAGTGAAACCAGCAACCACACCTAAGATGTACATAAGAACCACGGGATAAAAGCGCTCTTAACAGGAGTTCCTGTCTTGACCACACTGGCATGAAAAATTAACTGAAGGTGCATAATAAATTCTTCAAGATAATCTTAGGTGTTACTTATCAAAGAGAGGTGAAAACCAAGCACAATAACCAAGATACATGGAAAGTAAACAAATATAACAATCTACAAGCCATTAAGACATCCAAGGGTCACAGTCTACCACATGGCATGAGTGAGAGAAAATACGAGCTGCAACACATGGTGATGCACAATCTTAAGATAAGGAACTAGCAGCTATGCAGAATGAGGGAAAGGTGAGAAATTGCCATACCGACGATATGAATGAGAAGCGTGAAAACCCCAGAAGCTATATCTGTCTGGCTGTAGATGCATTTGAAGAAAATTAGGTACGTTCAGAAAAGCAGTAGGAACACACAAAGGTACAGTGGGAGAGGGAGAGCCGATTTACGGTGGGGCAGGAAGGAGAAGCAACAGAGCAGTACCTGAAGCAGAGCAGAGCCCCCGCGGTGGGAGGGGAGAGGCTGGAAAGGGGCAGACGCGTTGCCCCGGCCCGCGGGAGCCGGGGCCCGGGCAGGAGGGGACTGACAGCGCCGGGCGAGCCGGCGAGGGCCGGCGGCGGAGCCGCG
>WBMY01007616.1:222017-281313 GCA_013397315.1 Donacobius atricapilla
CGGGAACCCGGGCCTGAGGGGAGCCGGGCCTGAGGGGAGCCGGGGCTGCGGGGACGGCTCCGGTCCCTCGCGGCTGCCGCCGTGGCCGTGGAACGCCGGTGTCTGTGGGGCCAGCGGGGGCCCCGCCCGCTAAATCTTCTTTCGATTTAGTCTTCATTAACTCCTCAAGGGCGTGTTTGATTGGTGTAACCTATTTTACCCTAAAATCGCTCCCCCCTGTTGTTGGTATCAACGCGGTTTTTAAGGTGTTTTCTCCGGACCTTTCGTTCTTTCCTTGCTTGAATTAATTTGAAATGTTTCACCTGGGACGCCAGATGAGAAATTAGATGGAAACTTAATGGCCGAACAATACAAATTATCAGCATTAAATCATTTTTCTCTGACACGGACAGACTCTTCGGCACACCCCATCTGTTTCATCTCTCTCGAAACTAGGCCTGGTGAATAACTCACTATGGGAATCTTTTTAAGAAAAGAGAGATTCACTCATCTGAAAAATACCCGTGGACTAATTTTTTAAAAATAGGGTTTTATATTAACCCTACTTAAAATATTTAAAAATAAGGAAAAAAAAATTCCCAAATGCCAATCTTATCTGCATCTGAATTCACCTGAGAGGAGCTAGCTACCATTTACAGAATTACTGTACAGTAGAGCGCTTCCTTGGGTACTCCGTGGGAATATCAAGATGTGGCTTTAAAATACACTCTGCTCAATTCTGAGTAAGGACGTGAACCAACATAACCATTATCAATTTTCCAACTCATAAAGTATAGAGTAGTCTTAGGTATTCTCTACTATCGAAACTGTTCCCTTTTGTATAAACTATTTAAATATTAATTAGATTGATATTTAAACTCATGTTTCCATATCCCATATGCATGCCCACTGGGCTTTTAGGATCACAATTCTGCCTCCGGCTCTGCTTTCTGAAAAGAATTCTAAAGCCATTTGCCAGGAAATTATAATTTAGCAGTGTCTTATGTAGACCCTTTTAACTTACCCTTCACAAAAAGGTGCACTTAACTGTTCATTCTTATCATCTTAAAAAAGGTTCCTCCCACTTGATCACAAAGTCCCAGAAAAATCCTTTTCCAGAAAATGACAAAGTAAAGAGAAAGTAATGGGCTAGTTAATTTATCAGCTGCTTTGTTTGGCTGGAGCAAATGAACCTGGAATAGATCAGTTTCTTCTCATGTCCTTACTTTGTTAATCTGTTCTGCTTTGCTTGCCAGTATCTACAGTATAAATTTGTTGCCCTGTATATTTACATTATCCTTCCTTTCAAGTCTCAAGCTTTATTGCACAAAAATACCAGCTTTGGATTCAAAACATTTCCTACTCATAAGGTTGTAGAACAAAGTTTAAAGATGCAAAGTGTCCTCAGAAACCAGGGGTAAATAAAGAGTAAAATAAGGTAGCATTATTTTTAAACCACGTGGAAGACTTTTTAAAACGTGCGATTAGTGATATTTCATTCTCCTTAATAAATACTTCCAAATTCTCCTTTCCTTCAGATTCATTCTGTATTTTTCATATCTTCTTCCTCTTGCCTCATTAGCTTCTAAGCCTCCTTAGAAGTTGATCTAGTGCCATGATGAACACTGAAGAGAAGCATTTATTTTGATCTTATTTTTTGGCATTTGGAATTTGTTACAAAAAATTACTCCTTTCAAAACCCACCTCTGGCTGCCCTTGCTGAAATTGTTAAAAAAGCCTTCAAAAAGCCTGATAAAAACAGGTCCCTTATTCCACTGATCACAAATTGCAGGTGGTTTGTGGCACCAATGCTTCTGAGAACACAGTAGGTAATAGCTATTTTGAAAGAAATACCTCAGAATTCTTCAGATAAATGATGGCTTCTTTTAGTGTAGAGGAATGTGAATTTGGAAAGAATAATAGGAGAAAAAAAAAGCATTAATGTTAATGGGATTATGATTATCTTAAATACATATTTAAGAGATGTCTTAATTTAAGTCAGCATAGTTAAATTATTCCAATTGGTTTTAACAATGAGAGAAATTTGAAACTCATTTTTTATTCTGCTCCTTAAACCATTGGAATAGAAGGCCTTATACTGAATGGAACATTTCCAAAAGGGATTTTTAAAAATTTCTACACTATGTGGTTAGTTTAAATGTTTCCATTAAAATAGTTCTGTACTCCAAGTATAAATACTGAAATTTTGGGAAGAAAATGCTGAAAATAGTATTAAAATGCTGTAAGTGCCTCCATAATAAAGGCAGCTCCTGATTCTTCAGTTTTCTTCTTAAAGTCATGAGAGTGAGTCATGAAGAATACTTCCCCCTTCTCCAGCACTTCAGTTATCCAAGTTACATTAGGCCTCCCCAATATACAAAAACAATCAGTTAAATCACAAGTCTGTTCTCTCTCTTGCCTTCAGAGAAAGACTTAAAATCTAAAACAAACATGATCAGATTCAGCAATGTTTGGCCTCTCTATGAGCCTGCAACTACACGTGAGCTGGTGAGCGGGGAGGCTGGTGGTGACGATTTAAATCTCACTATTGCAAGTTCTGACTCAAAGGTAGAGGGGAAGGTAAAGATTACACATGGCTTTTTGATCATTGTCTAGAATTACTCATGCTGGGAAGTATTAGTATTTTTTCCTGTGACTCGACCATGACATTTAAATTGCTAGAGGATCAGAGAAGTTTTTAATCCTGCATGTACTCTCTGCAGCTGGGCAGCTCCTTTAACTTAAGAATATAGAGAGGTATGAAGGCAAGGATAGCATTTCCTTTCTGTGCCCCAAGTTTGCCCGCACATGCAGACAGGTGGCACTGAAACAGGTCCACTTGGTCATGAAGCTCTACTTTACGAAGCGTAAGGGAAAGAAGCATATACAGAAATAATTTGTTTAAATAAATCTCTGTTCTGACACTAATTGACAGTAGCACCCAAGGCCCGAGGCATGAACCAGTTATCATTAGCGTTTTTAACACCACTGAAAGACCAACATGCTTCATAAGCCCAGTAGGATTCACAGGATCATATTCTGAATAACTAAACAGCCTGCGATTTCGGTGCCTCAAATGAATAGCAGACGTCTAGGGGAAAGAGCTTAGTAAGGGCCCGCCCCTTTTCTTCCTAAAGATAAAGCCTTATCTCCAGCAATTGAGGAGCCCGACTGCTGCGCGGTCTGTTCCAGTTCTGTCTCCTGGCTGGTCAGTGTAGGTGCTCGGGATGATTCAGCTTTAAAAGAATAAATAAATAAATAAATGAAAAACCCTCCACGACGAAACTACTCGCGCGCACACACGTACACACGCACGGAAAAACCCAGATGTCTCACGGATCCAATTTAGAACTCAACCCATGAACAGCTGCACCCGCACAATCGCGGGGACAGAGAGCCCCGATGAGGGAGCAAGAAGAAGAGGGCAGAGCAGGCAGGGAACAGCCCGACTTAAAGTGGCTTTTCCAGTGGAAAACGCCGCCGCTGCANGGGCACTGCCGCTCTGCTCCGGCCCCGCGGGCCGGTGGCCTGGTTATTGCCTTTTTAAGGGATTTCTTCCCAAAGTCAGATCGTTTTGCAGATGCAGTTTAGCGTTTAGCCACGTGAACAGGCGAATGGAATGGAGACCGAGGGGGGATGACACCCAGGGTGGCAGTGGGAAAAGAAGGACAGTGGGGACAGGACCGCTTTATGGCAACCCTGCCCGCTGAAAGATCTGTAAGGAATATGCCATTTGTGTACACCAGCTGTTACCTTCGGCCAGACGTAAGTCAAAGTAATGAGAAAGAAATGTAGGAATGGGAAGAGAAGCAAAAGAAACAGAGCTAAAAACAGAAAGCTATTGCAGTCCCTCAGACATGAAAGAATATTATTTAGGAAATAGCTCATTTGTGCCTGGTCTGGGCAGCTCAGTCGTCTCTTTTAGCTACATTACTCTTTTTTTTTTTCTTTTCTTTTTCTTCATGTTACATCTTTAGTGCCAAAACCCAATAGTGCCTGCTCAGCATGCCATACTTTTGATTCTATTTTCCAAACTCAAAAACTATCTGAAGCCACATTATACAAGATATGGTAATATACTCAGAGTGTGCAACAGGAAAAGCAAATATCAGCCATATCCTAATAGTGTAAAGCCAAGGTATGAAAGCCGTGATCATTATAAATGGCCTTTTTCCAGCTTAAATGTATAATGTTTTGCTGCATGACATGACAGTAGTCTGTCATTACATTTTAATATATATATTTCTGAAGAAGAACATCAACATGGGGAAGCACTCTCAGGCAGAAGTTTTGGAGGGACAATAATTAAAAGATAGAACAAAATCAGTGATTAAAAGGCTGATGGCATATTTCTAAACAATGTATTCTTGACACCTTTCAAAATGATCTGTGACTAAAATTGCAAGTGGGTGACTACCAGTGTTAATTTTGTTATTGCTATTCCAAGAATGACATCCTGGTAGTGTATTCACACATGGAGATGCTCAGCGTATGCAAACCGAAAACCTCTAGACAACTTTTAGAAATATGTAGAGCTATTTTAAAAGTTTCATCCAGGGAATGTTATTCTAGTGGCCCAGAATGAGAGCTCTCAATGTATGGACAACACAGAGAGAGGGGCAGATGTAAAGATGCTATTCAGATGAGTATAATTTCCATAGTTCATTTCCAGTAAGAATGCTGGAAATTAGGGATTCTCAAGACTACATTACATTCTCAAGACATTTGTGTTAACCCTCCCCAAAAAAGCAAAGTAAGAGACATGATTTTGAAGTATTGAAGGTTTTCAAATTATTTTTAATCTATTCTGCAGCGACTATCAAAGATTGATGGAGTTTGCTCATAATAGGATTTTTCCTAATTATGTTTGACACATTAAGCGTTGATTAGTAGTTTACAATTGCTTGTATTCGATGAAGCAATTAGCATTTATTTTTCATTTTAAGTAAATTTTCCTAAAAGTGTTTTGTAATATTTTTCAAAATTAATTCACCACCAGGGGGCAAAGAACTATTTCTCCGGAGGGAACGTTTTTATATTGGTTTCATAGATGCGTGACCCTTCCAAGGTCCTTTTCTACTTCACAATAATTGCAGATGTGATTAAAAACAAAAAAGTGTGCAGACCTAAAAGTACCTCAGAGGGATATCGTTACTATTTTTGCCAACTTTGACTGCTCTAAGGTTGAGACAACTGTTGGGAGAGAGAGAAAGCTGGAGGACCAGAAGAGGTGGTACAAGATGGCTGTGACGTGAGCGCTGCTTTGGTCCTCTGTGAGCGCAGCTGTTCTGCGCCTCTGTCAGGAGCCCGCCGTGCTGTGTCTTGTGCAGAAGGAAATGACAACCATCTAGGCATTAAACCAGGTAACAAAGGAACTCAGTAATATAAACAGTATCATAACACCACAGAATCATAGAATCATTCTATTTCAGCTGATTTTAATTCCTTGCTCAATGCTGTCAACGCTGGTTTGTTTCTGCTTAGTCCCTCCTATTTGTTGCTTCGCCAGAGATGAGCTGATGTTAGGAATAAACAAAAATAGAATTTGATTTTGCAAATGAGAAAACCATTTTAAATATCACCTGGGAATTTTCTGTGAAGATCATACAATTCCATTTGTCAGTACATAACACTCATTTCCCATTTATTAATGTGATAGGTATGTATGTTAGTGACATTTGCTAAGGTACCCTCCCAAGAAAGGAACTAGCACCATAAAATTTTGGAGAAAAGAAAAAGAATCAGGTAATTCCAAAACCAAAACCACATCACCATAATAGAAACTAGTATGACCATGCATAGAGAGACTGTGCAACCAGCAGCACAACATGCCAGCAGTGTAACAGCACAGCCTGTTACAGCAAACACATGTAGGAATTAATCATGGACAGCATTGGTTTGTGGGATGTCTTTTCAATAAAATGATTGAGTCCATTTGGAGAGGAAACTGAAAGCTGATGGACGAACATAGAATACACTGTTTACTCAAAACTGCTGTTTCTGTTCCATAGGGGGTTTTTAGGTGGTAAATCGCTGTTTTGTTCAAAATTGAGGATAATACTGTGAAATTTGCTCGTGATGTTCAAAATATTTTCTTCATAAAATAAATTTCAAGTTAAAATAGTTTTGACACTTCTGGATTGCATTAACAAAGTATTCATACTCTGACTTACTCTTACACAGTGCAAAACCAGCAGAACTAACTAAATATAGGAAGACCATTAATACGATGTATGTGTACAAGCGTCTTTCTAAGGAAAAGCCTATTAAAATTCTTCAAATTCCCCTTTAAATTTAACAGTGCACTTAATTGTGAGTGGAAAAAAAAAATCCATTGAATTCTCATCCACAAAATTCCAGTATATACAGATATGGAAAAGAAATTCCTAGGAAGACCAGTCTGAATTGAATAATCACAACTGCACAGCAGAAAAAGTACATTTGTAGAAACCGACATAAAAAAATGAAGTTTGATTATTCACTGGTTATATTTACCGAAGGGCACCTTTGAAATCCTGCCCACAGCTACAAATGCAAACACATATCTGCTAAAATAAGCATTATAATGTCTGGTATAGCTTTTCTTACATTTGTATCATGCCAAGTAAAGATATATTTACTTCATTATTCACTTGCTTTTATTAAATTAAAAGTTCAGTGTTAAACTTGTCTCAGCACCTTGATGGTGTTGGATTATATTTGTGATTTCTTCAAATCACATAAATGGCCAAAATCCTTCCTCTGCCTGCACAGTTGTGATTTCCATTTGCTCTCAAGGAATATATTTCAGAAAATAGAGCAGGGCATGTTACTCTTATTACAAAACATTATTTTCAGAAAAACAAATTACTGTCCAAAGCACTTTCTTTGCCAAAATTCTGCAATGTAATTTCTCACAACAACCCATTAGCCAATCCAATCTCTCTGGTAAGCAGTCTTTAACAGAGCTTTAACAGCTCGCAACCACATGAGGATTTTGTTGTCCTTGTTGTGACTAGATTTTGCTGCGGCGTGAGTTTTACTCACTACATCACAGACTAAAACAATAGAAAAGTAAAAATAAAGATTTCTCATACTAAAAAAACCTGTCATTGAAGATAAAAGGTGCCCTAAATGTGGAGAACCCAGATGGCCCAGATCTGATGAGATGGTGCTCATTTCTGGAGTTCTCTTGAAGCAACACATTTTTAGATGAAGCATGACTGCTGTTAATAGTCATTTACAATCTCCTTAAACATTATTTTTTTTCTTTAAATTTTTGACTTTTAAATGTTAAAACCTTAATTGAACTTCTCTTACTGTTTACTTTTTTTCAGAATCACTACAGTCATGTAGAAATATTTCATGTTCTGTCTATACCCTTTAATCACTTTTTCTTCTTCCTCTATTTGCATTCTCTTTCATCTCCCCTTTATCTACTGTATTGTGCTAGCAAATAAATATTAAATATGTTGTACTCATTTAGGGCTTAACTAGGCATTCAACTCACATAACAAATACTTCTTCTGTGGGCAAATATTAGACAAGGAATATGTAATATAGAGTGTTATTTAGCAAAATAATGAATTCTATCAAGTAAGAGGTATAAATATTGACTTCTCCTCCATGTGGCATGTACAGGAAGAAATCACTTAGTGGATGCTCTTGATATGTATTCTTAGTCACTGGTAGGCTGAGGAGGTGGCTTGCAGGGCACAGAGTAGAGACACACACAAGGGTGTTGTCTGGATGTAGGAGTAGTGGAAGAAGTACCAATGGGTCATACCTTCAACACAAGGTATCAAAAAGTTACAAGACAAAAAACCACCCGTGTTTAGAAGCTTGCCAATAGAATGGCAGCCCTCCCAACATCAAAACTATCTGTGGAAACTGGGAAAAGCAACCACCCTTAATAGCTGTGCTAATGTAAGTGGTTAATTAAATTACAGATCCACTAATTTATTTCCCTTGCGTTTCAGAGGCCAAACAAATATTCTCTCCTTTCTTGACCCATAATGCAAGCTTCAAAACTCTTATATCCTGCAAATAAAAAGGAATTTGATGTCCCTTGCATGCCTTTAGGATATCCTTGAATATAAATATTAATGCCAAATAACAGCCCACTTGTCTTTATTTCACTTAGCCCTGATTTGCTTTTATATTTTTCATCTTTCCTTTTGTTGAAAAATATTTTTTGAAACTGTAAACAAACCCCAGGCTAGCAGAATTTTAATCAGTGCTAGATCCAAGTGCTGTTACCTCTGTCTACAGGCCAGCCAAGGGCTCCATTATATCACTTAAGCACCATTTAAGCTGAGTCGATGGTTTATTCTTGCAGCAGGTTGGAGGAGAGGGCAGAAGGGACTCTCCCCGCAGTACCTCCTGCTGGTCACAGGCTGCCCTCCCACAGCTTGCATCAGATCATTTATGCCACCAGGCACTGATGACTGGAGATAGTCAGTGTAAAGCCAGGAGGGTCCCAGCTGGCAGCAGTGCATGTGCACGCTCTGTGCATGGCAGGCACAGCAAATCAAACACAGGGCAGGTGAAGCCGTACACGGAGCGGCTGTGCTGCGGCTCGCTGTACTTGACCATCATACAAGATGCAGAGAACTTTTATGCTGGATGCTCCATGTTCCAGGGGATGTCTGTCAGTCCTGGCTAAGGAAAGGCATGGCACCTGCCCTTCCCTGCACTGTGGGCTGTGAGGTTTTTCTGCAGGGAGCTCCTAAGAGCCCAGGAGCTGCCATTCTGCCTGTCCTTCAGCCTTAGGACCAACCAGCAGCTCCCTGCAGCCATGCAGCTCCCTCCTACTGCTTTGTACAGCCTCCTCTCCCACTCCCATCCACCCCAGACTCTCTGCATTCCCCTGCTGCTGCTCCAGCATCCAGCCTTCGCTATGGAGAAAGGACCTGATCATATCTGTCCTCTGTTGGCACATACCCCTGCAGAGAGACACCCAGAGCTGGGGCCCCTCTTGCTTGCTCCTGTTATGTGCCGATAGCCATTTCTGCTGACTTTCTCGGGAGACAGAAACTGATTTAGAATGTGCAGCTTGGGAAAAAGTATTAGGTAACTTTCCAAAGGCTAGTCATAATGGACGCGTTCTAGCCAAAAATCATATATTCCAACTTTCCCAATTTTCCTTTAACAAGTTACCTTTTCCTTTAAAGGACTTTTGGGGCAAACTCACCCTATTCTGTCAGCAGATCCAACTGAGAATGGATCAAGTACTCTAGACATGAAAAACAAGCCAAAGCAGGTCAGTGGAGCAGGAGATGCATCAGTGACCATCTGCAATCTGAAGACCTGACAGAGGCAACAAAGAGCCCTCTGGATGCTGTAACTCTTGGCAGGAAAAGGAAGAAACCCATCCTTGTATTTTTCTGAAATTTGACATTGAAAAATGCAGGGCATTGAAGCACAAAAGGTAAAAAAATAATACGGTTTTCTGTTAAAAAATATTAACTGTGGGGTTTTTTCATCTCTGTTTTGATTTTGAAAATTTTCTACTTACCCCTTTGGGTACCTTTGTGATTGTTAGTGTTGTCTGGTTTCCCAGGAGTATTAAAAGAGGTAACCTCGACCTTTCTGCAATTACAGACAAGCAGGCAAACTTGACACAGCTATGTACCGTGTTCAGGCCCAGTAGCAAACTCTCCCCCCACTCCCCACACTGCTTCTCCTGTTCCCAATGGGCACAGGAATAAAATTCACCAAAATGACTACACCTCCATAACTACAGTACTTCCCGCTGTGCCAAAATTCCATCATCTTTGCAGTCGTTTTAAAGTACGGGGATATTGAAAACAAAACCAATCTGGAAAGAGGCACAAGTGCAGCAATAGGTCCCTCCTGAGCTGGAATTTTTGTGTGTCTTAATGGAAAATGTTAAATACTGTTGTATTCAGAAACCAACTGCTGTTGTCTCTCCATGGCTCACTATTGAAGATAATAGCCAGTTAATTTACATTTTAAAACATATTTGTCTTATGGAAAAGAATATTCAGTGAACATTAACAATAATATGTACAGGACAACACCATGTACAGACACACCATATCCTCCATATTAAGGACTGTACAAAATAGCAATGGCAGTCAAAGTAAACTGTAAAATGGTGGTCATGATGCTCTCCTGGCTATTATTTAATTATGCTTCAGTTATTTTGTGGTTGATTCTTTCACTCTTTCACCCATATTTTTGAAGGCTGTCTCCTGCAACTGCACCCCACTCCAGAAAATCTTGGATATGCCATCAATCTACATGCCTGTTAATAAAGTGATCTCAACCTAAAAGGAAAGGAATCAGACTGGTCAGTTTAAATGTCTAAATTGCCTTTAGCCATCAGCTCTCTCAGCCAGAGAGCTGTAATTACCATGAAACACCCAGGGAGGCACTTACCATTGTTGCTTTCTTTTTGTACTAGTCTGTTACATTTGGAGTTATGACAGATTATAATATACTACAGTTACTATAAAGTAGTATTTCCCAAGTGAAAAGACTCTTCACAAACTATTGTCTTTCTTTCTGTTTTCATTTTTGCCAGTAAGAGACCAAAACATTTGTTATAAGGAGAAAGAAGCAGCATAAAGATTTATTTTGGAGAGCAGATTTTGTAGCTGAGGAATAAGCAAATTGGATCTTACTGTTTTCTGGTTACATTTTGCCTTTTCACAGTAAGAAAAACAAAATGGTGGTTTCTCAGCTATTATAATTTTATAAATACAGTATTTAATTAAATCTTTCAATAACAAAGTGTTGTACCTGCACCCTTTGTGTTTTTTGTAGATCTGAGGCTTGCCAAATTTCACTCAATTAGAAAGAGATCAGTCATTCCAGAACTGAAAGCAATTTTCTGGAATATCTCCATAAAAAACAACATTGAATAACTTAACCGGATGTAAGAACTTCTATATAGTAAGGTATTACAAGCCAATTTTTAATCTTGGTCTTTTAAATTTGGTGCATAAATATACCGTTTCATTCCTTCCTCATTTAACTTCAGAGACAGTCTTAAGTACATAACACCTCTGAACATTAAATAACACTCACAGTAAAAGGCACTTTAAGAGGAATTTTGGTCTGAAATAGCTTTTGCTACACTCAGTCAGTGCTGAGCACCTGATGGAATAAAACACACTGATCTTTCCCCAGCATTAGTTTCTCTTTAGTTATGATAATGAATTATCGTATCTCTGAGTCCTGATTTGGAGCTCTGTTTCACTGCCACCTCAGAAGACAATGCAGTACCAGCCAAAAAGAGACACACAAGTAGAAGAAAAAATAGTGAGCAAATGATATCTTACAGAAATCGGTAAAAACTGCACTATGCATCTAGCTTTTCAGAAAAACCCTAGAGAACTGAGCAAAGCGGGACAATTTTTTTCTATTCCTGAGAAGATTAAAAAGATTAAAAAGCGGCCTAAGACATGCTGAGGCTCAGATGCACCAGATTAGACCAATAGCCTATGTGCAGGTGAGAAAGAGCAAGACAGCTGTTACACAGCACTGAATAAATGAAGAGTATTCTTCAGTTACAGAAAGGTAAAGCTGCAAAGGGATGGGTTTCCTCTAAGAAATCAAAAAGGAGGTGTGTGATGCTTTATATGTAATTAACTGCAAATCCATAAAGAGAAGCAATTGTGAAACAAAACTGAAGGCTCTGTAGAGAAGTCTACAAAATACAGTCAGAGTAGATTTGCAAGAGGTCACATAGAAGACTGCACAAAGGCTTGAAATAAAACTTAGGACCAAGCAGCCTCTGGGCAAATCCATTATATTTGTAAGAAGTAAAACAATTCTGCAAAAGTCTGTAGACAATGGCTGAAGAGAGGCAAAGAAGAGATAGAAAGAATCAATTGTAGCAGAAATTTTGTGGATTATCACTTTGGATATAAAAAGACTACATATGATTTGCATTTGGATATCATACACAAGTTATACTATATTCCTGTATATACTATTGAAGTCCCAGAAATATTTTTGAAATTAAATTCTAATTATATTGAGTACAAACAAGCAAAGCTCATTTCATAGGAGTTGTGCTTTGGGGCATGTGAACTGCAAACCTAGGCAGGACAAAATTCAGAAAATCTAATATTTGCAGTGGTTTCAAAAATGAAACACTGTATTTTTTTTTGTTCTGGAAATGTCAGATACTAGATGATAATGCAAATTATGAAGAAAAACACAAGTCCAGAAAGCAAAAACATAAAGTGAAAGCAGAACATAATGAAATGGAATGGAGAAGTAACACAGGAGAGGTAGCTTATCTGTATCCTTTTCTTTGAGATGTTGAATGTCACTCATACTGTCAGTATAACTATCCCCAAGCAGAGTTACCCAGATAATTTATGTGTTGGTGCAAGAGACACCAACAAAGGTGTGCCAGACAGCTCCATCCTGGGAGCATGTAGCTTGGGAACAGCTGATAGAAGTCACTCTCTCATCCAAGAGAAAATGCTGACACTGCTTGGGAAGGTATTTAGGATGACTGTAAAGCATGAACTCTAAAAGAGTTCACTAACAGACATGCCTGTTTGTTAATAAAGGCTACCATCTCTTTTTACCCTCCTGACTGAAATAACTGTGAGGTTGATTTCACTGAGAAACAAAGAATGGAGACAGATTTGGAAAGTGTACTACCAAAGATATGAAACCCATCTCACCTGGCAAGGAGGACCAAGATTCTGACAGGAAGAAACTTTGTGGAGTTTCAAGAGCATTCAGCAAATCCAAGTGGAAAATCTTTCACTTGTTGACACAACATGGTTATGACTATGTGGCCCATTTCAAACAAGCTGATTAAAACATCCTGACCTATAAATCATCATCACACATCAGCACACTTGCTGCATGTGCCTGCTGAAATCTCCACCACTGTTTATCAGGATATCACCAACCAGAATAAACAGGTAAGCTGTGATCCAGAGAGCCATTGCCTACTGCTGACTAAAGGCAAGCTCAGCACTAGGAGCCTGTGGCACTGAAATCAGTGTTTTAGGGAACTGTACCTAAAGCTTAGGTGTAGTAGAGAAAAAGCTGCCTTAGGCCATGGAAGAATCAGCACAGTGATATATTGCCTTACCTACTGGATGACTACAGTCATGAAAGAAACTTCTGTGAACAAATACTCCTCTAACTGACAAATCAAGAAACTGTCTAACAAGAGCAGTAGAGATGAATGAGCGCAGAAAGACTGATTCTTGCATTGGACATTGAAGGCATAGGAGGCAACCTCTGGCAGGTGGTAGAGGATGTTCACCAAGCTGATTCAGTGGGCATCTTTAAAAGACGTAATTTATCATTATGTATCAAAGGAAGACTTGTAAATTAATGACAGGCTAAGGGGACATGGCCCACACAAGGAACAAGTCAATTTTAAGTCCATACAAAATGCCTCTGGCCATGTTAGGGAGGAGTAATGTGATGACAAAGCTTTCTCATTATTAATATGAGTGAGACACTTTCAGTGTGCTCTTGTGTCTTGAAGAACACTGAGGCAGCAGAATTTTTGCAAAGGGACAGGTCAGTGTTTAAGAAGCCTATGATCTTTGCTTTGTGCTTTTGCTTATGGAGTTAGGAGTTTCTCCAGAAATATCTAACAAAACATTGTAAAGCCTTCTTGCCTTCCAGGGAAGATAAGGAACAGATTACAAGCCTGATTCAATCTTCTGATTTCCCTTCTGCAGTGTAAAGGAAGTTATAAGGTAAAAGTAAATGCTTTTGAATCAATGACCAAGTATCATAATAATATAAAGGAAGACATCAGGACACAAACAGAAGCTATTTGAAGAAAGAGCCAGTATTCAGGACCTATCTATGAATGACTCTGGAAGAAGCACAGTACCATTGTGGATCTCAAAAATGTGAGAGGAATGGCTGCTCTGGAGAGTCTCATGAGTTGCTGTTCCAAACCAGGGGGTCTTGAAAGACACGGCCTGAGCCAAAGGCGAAGAGCCAACATTTGTAGACCTACATCTGACCAAACCACATCTCAAGAGCCAGCTGTGGGGATTGAGAGACACAGACTCTGCTGCGCCAACAAAGCGAAGCCCCCTTATTACACAAGTTCACCAGTATTTATAGGTCTCTATGTTCCATACAAAATTTTCTACTTGGATTCCTTTGCCCCAGTCCCCTTCTCGATTATCCTTCTTACACTAGTAACGTCCTTGTTATCTCTTTCGCCAGCAAAGTCCTTGTGTTACATCTTCCCTCATCAGAGCGGTCAGTGTCAGAGGGTCAGAGTGACCAGACATAATGCCTTCACTTCTGTTCTTGCCTTGACTTTATCTCTCCCTTGGCTTTCACTGTACCAGGGCCAAAAGGTCTGCAGTGTTACCCAGTGCAGCTTCTGTAGCTGTCTGGTCTTCCACATCAGCAGTCTCTTTGTCAAAACTTGTTTCTTCTTTCTGGTTGTAAAAACATGAACCAATCCAAGAGCTGTCAGTCAGTTTGTTCTCCGGGCTGTTTGACTTTGTAGAACCTTTGGGTTTCCTCATTCAGTGTTCTCAGAGATAACACCAGTGATCCCCACACGGTCTGAATCCAACTTTGAACATCTTTTCAGGGATGTGCACTTCCCTACAGCATTTAAGACAACAGCAGCCATTCAGAATTGGAAAAACATGTTCCCCAGGGAGAAGTCCAGCAATCTATGCCATACGAATGAAGCAGATAACAGCTGGGGACATTTTGTCCAAATATAAGCTGAACATTACCCGAAGTTTATATCTACATATATTTATATTGATAGGGAATTTTAAAAATCCATACTTCATATTGGTTACATATGGATTCTGTCTACATATATACATCTGTGTGTATATATATACATTCTACAGAGGAGCTGTTTTTATAAATAATTCTATTTGTACAGAACTTTAACAAGGATTTGGGGTCTTGATCCAAATCAGATGGACTACTAAGATGGGGCAACAAAATTGCCACTAAATGCCTGGAATGAGGGCTGCCTGCATTTGTGCATCTCCCACCAGGATCATTTTGTTTCTTCATCAGTACCTGACAGTGTAAAGATATACATAGATAGGTAGTTAAAAGAGAAAGCCAAGTTCACAGCAAATTGACAAAAACATGGATGCAATAGGATTATAAAAATACTGGTAAAGTAGGCCCAAGAGAAAGAAAGACCACAACCTGATGCTGGAGACCAACATGCTGAACACAGCCTTTTCACATTGTAATCCTCATTGATTAGAAAATAATATCAAAACTGTTAGTTCCTTATAAATATCAATAAGTATATTTAAGCATGTTATATATATACAACAGCAAACAGAGGCTCAAAAGGCATAGAGATCGTGCTTTACACACAGAGACTGCAGTAGGGTGAGAGACATCTACAGTTTCTGATGGAAAAGGAGGAAAATTAGTAAAATCCTAAATTTATAAATTTCAAAGCAGAAGAGATTATCAAGGAACCAGAGGATGATCAGCTAATATGGGGGAGAAGACTATGCATAGAACAACACACAAAGTGAAACCCTGTGAGTGCTCACTCTACAAGCATCCAAGTGCAGGCTCCATAAGATTGAGACCAAACTGGCATTGACCAAGCACTGTTGAAATACACTGCCTTCTTTCTGAGGGGGAAAGATGTTTGGATGGCTGGCATTTTAAAGCTTTCAGCCTCCTGCTTTCAAACCATAGGTGAAGGTCACTAGTCACTAGATGCCTGACAGAATGGGGGTATTTCTCTCACCCTTGCGGATTTCTCCCCTTGGTCTGTGATAGCTTAACTTTCAATAAGAACTAAATTCTTCTCTCTTTCACTAGCATGTAAGAATATGGATTAAGTTGCAAAATTTAATACCCCCAATAGATGAAAATGTCAGTGTTCACTTTCATATTTCTTTTTTCTTAGCTGTAAAATAGGGATAGTAAATTTAACAATACAGCTCACATGATTCATTAGGCTTCATTAAGATTTCCACAGATTGTATTTTTTAGCTACTGAGTGTTATTATTTTTATCTCTCTCCCTCTGATAAAGGGATTTAGAGGGTTTTTCAGCATATTTCTTATCGCATTGGCCTTTTCTTTCTTGAACTCAGACACTAAGGAACTGGTTCTTGAAAGCTCTGTATAATATCTGGGTCGATAAAACATCTTGAGACTTCTCTAGGACAATTTCAAGTGTTTTACGCATACATTACAATTAACATTTTTTGGTTTAAATTACAATACATCCCCAAACCCTACCCCCTCAGCTGAGAACCACAAATACATTTATGCAGCTAATCTGGAGGGGCATGCAATTTATGAATCTAAACATTCGTTAGAAGCTGTAGGTAAGGCAAATATTTGAAAGTTAAATACCAGAATTAGAACCAATTCCAGAATAACTTACGTCCTGTTGACTTAACATTAATGTCTAGGTACAAAAGTAGGAGTTTTGCACTAGTCACTTTGAAGTTGCTTTACAGGGCTTGCTCATCTGAATATTACAGTACCTTCATGTATCAGCACAGATTTTTCAATTCTTAGTGAGCACTTCTACTTAATTCAACACACAGCCCCCCCCATCAGTGCCATGACAAGCCCACTGTATAGCCTACAGATGCCTTTTCTCAAATAATTGAGTTTATTATCTTCATGCCAAAATGAACAGATTTATGGAATTTATGCAGTGGAGTTTCCTTCTGTACACAATAATATTCTAGACCATGTGGACACTTTTAGGGCTTTAAATCACCAGAAGAACAACTAACAACTCTTTATGATACCACAAAATGACTGTATTATGCTCTGGCTGTAAAAAGCTGATGTGAAAATTACAGCTGAGGTTTTACCTTGGTT
This sequence comes from Donacobius atricapilla, assembly GCA_013397315.1. Taxonomy (NCBI): domain Eukaryota; kingdom Metazoa; phylum Chordata; class Aves; order Passeriformes; family Mimidae; genus Donacobius; species Donacobius atricapilla. Next base: position 238,799 of record WBMY01007616.1, read on the forward strand.
GGAGTTCTTTTCTTTTCATTTGTGTTTTCAGGCTAGTCTGAGATGGATTTTCACCATGACATAACAAGCAGTGACAGTAGTTGAATAGAACATTTCTTTACGCTGAAAGTTTATATCCTTCAGTTTTGGCTAATTTTGAACTCAAGGAAGTTCCTAAGCAAAATAAAAATCACAATAATTTTTTATTAAAAGAAGAAAAAAATATTATATCTCAACATTTTATTAAGTATTTTAAACTCCTTTTTTCCCACTTTCTTTGCAAATTTTGATCTGGTAAAAAGCCTTTCATAAAGGAAGCCCTAGCAGGCTACAGGGATAAAATATTTCCCCTACTTACTGATTACTCTCTCAGAACTATCAGACTGCATTATCAGTTACCGCTTCTCTTCCCCTGCTGTTTTTTAACCCTAAAATTTTCCCATTGCAGAGCACCCAGCAATGCTCTATGAACCACTTATATTCCCAATTAAGCTCTATTTCACATGCTTTAGCAGGTCTTAAATGATATACAGATGCCAACTTGACCTTCTGCCCGTTCTGTACGTGTGGGAGCACTGGGTGGATGGATTGTAAAAAAAATCACAAGGCCCTACAGTGAAGACAACCTGACCCACCCTTCCTCCCCAGCCCAGGCAGGAGGACCCTGAGCAAGCTCCTTGAATGCTGTCTTGCCATGCTAATAAAGGCACAAGGAAAGGCCGGTAAGTATTCAACAAATGGCTGTAAAAACATGATCCAAGATGAAAGTTGCAATATAATGTTCAAATCTATATGCCGTTTTCTTTTCTCTTCTTCTTATTTTTTTGGCAGGGGGAGGGTGGAGAGAAATCAAATTGCCCCCATCTGGGTTGCTGAGTAAAAGCACCTTTTTTGCATTCTCGAATCTAGAATTTTTTTCAAAATGCTGTTTTCCATCCCTAAATTTATAGGGCAAACTAGATATTTCATTTAGATGAGCAGCTTTTGGGCATGAATGACAACAACTGTTCATATGGATTTTTATTATGCAGATTAAATACTCTCTAATTACACATAGTGGAATACTTCATAACAGTCTGCTGTGTTATGTCAATAATCCATTAAGATATGAATAGATGCTTGGTAAAACTTCTGCTGAAAGCAAATGAGCGTTTATAATCTTATTGGAGAAAGCACAACAATCCTATTGACAAGAGCCCGATGGGATTGCAAGGATACAGTCTCATGAGCTGCACTTGAAATCCAAAGAAAAGTCCTGTGATGGTGACAAACTAAATACTAAATAAAGCACAGAACTTCAAAACTAAACTTCTTTTTTTTTCTAGATTAATTTCTCATGTAAGTAGGAGCAACTCCACTAAGCCCTGTGATGCTTTTTCCCTTTCCCATGAGCAAGTTTAGACCTAATTTTCAGCATTTTCTGTCTTCATCACATAGTTAACCATACAATGATAACTTTTGAGATTCCCTCTGTTCAGAACTAGAACAAAGACAATTTGAGTCAGGAGATGATTCTGGAAGAGATAAGAAGGTATCAAAAGGTACGTATGCTCTCTTCTCACAGAATCAGAGAGTATCTTGAGTTGGACGTGACCCACAAGGATCACTGAAGTTCATCTCCTGGCCCTGCACAGGACACCTCAAGAGTCAAGCCATGTGCCTGAGAGCATTGTCCAAACACTTCTGGAACTCTGTCAGGCTGGTGCTGTGACCACTGCCATGGGGAGCCTGTTCCAGTGTCCAGACACTGTCTGGGTGAAGAACCATTTCCTAATATCCAACCTAGCCCTCCCCTGACACAACTTTATGCTGTTCCCTCAGGTCTTGTCAATGGTCACCAGAGAGAAAAGATCAGCATTTGCCCTTCTGCTTCTCCTTGTGTCCTCTGTGCCTGCTCTTGCCACCTCTCTGACACTGGATCAGGCAGTCAGGGAAACTGGTTAAAAAGGGCCAGGAAGACTAAATCAGAAAGGATGGAAGATATTCAAAAATCATGATGATCAGAAAGAGGCATATTAGAAGACTGATCTGAATCGTAAGCACAATGCGGTACAGAACAAACAAATCAAATATAAAGTTATTTGGAGTTTATATTGACTGACCCAAGAGCAGCAAAAGGTATTAACTTAAAAACACTAAAACTCATCAACTGCTAATGTAACTAACCTGTAATGTCCTTTGCAAACTGAGTATGCTGCATCTGCTTGTGGCCCCAGTGTGACTACAACATAGATGTGCCTTCCCTCCATGACACAAAGTATTCTCTTTCTTTCCAGAATCCTATGTGGTTGTCACTGGAGCACCTAGGCATGCATATTCCAACAAATATATGCAGGGGAAAATGTACTTTTTCAGCATTAATTGCTCTGAAGAGGTAGCAAGAAAAAGCAGCTTGACCTATCTGTGTCAGCAGTGACTGGTGCAAGAGGAAGGAGGCACTTGACTCAGGGCAGAGAGAGACAGCGGCTGGCAGACCTGGAACAGGCCAGACGAGAAACTTGAGGGCAGAAAATCAAGACAAAGGGGAGAATGGGAGGCGGGAGAGACTGGATTTAGAGACCAGTTGGCTTTAGCCTGTAGGGAACATGGTGAAGAGGAGTGACTAAGTGCAATGTGGTTTTTCAGTGGTATCGCTAATTAAGGACTACCAGAAATACTCATGAAGTGAGATTTGCAATCACAAATAGTGCATTTCATTAAAGCAAATTATAATGGTTTGGAGAATAAGGAGTTGGACAGACACTTCTTCAGGTCTTAAATAGAGCTATCTTCAACGCTAGGTACAAGTGCTAAGATTTGCTGGCCACGAGAGTTAAAACAGACACAAGCTCATAAAAGACTGAAGGACTGAAGTTACACAAAACCTGATTTGTGAAACTTCCTAATTTTAGGGAGCTTGATTTTTCAACCTCAGTAAAGTTGTCATTATTTACATGTGTGCTATATAACTTTAATTCCTGTGTGATCCCCAGAACAGACCAGTGCAAATGCTTAGAGGATACCCCAACATTTCAAATTAGTACATTTGGGATAGTTCTTGAAAAAGACCCTTCTTTTTCTTTGACAAACTCACTCAGTATATTATGCAAAAATAAAAGGGGGAAAGAGATGATTTGTCTTTTGATCCATCATTTATTGGGTCCCTTACACAAGGCTGGTAATATGTGTCAACTATATTTTATTAGTTGGAAACACGCAGCAGTTGGGTGGATCTTTTCACTGGCATTAAGGTAGGTTATATTTCGCTCTTGCCTCATTAATCTTTATTGCTAGTGCTTTAGATTACCAGGATAAAGTTTGTTACTCTCCAATCCTGAGTTAGATTAAATAGGATGCTTTGTAGGTTGTCTAATTTCATTGTATTCTTCTCCTTTGCTCAGTATTGTAGTTTGTTACTCATTTTGAATAAAGCAGTCTCCAGATGAATCAAATGAAGCTTACTTACAATCTATTAGCAGTAAAAGCCAAACAAACAAAAAAAGGTTGCTTTTATTTGTCTTTTGATTTCCAAGTCTTTGGAGCATATATGAACATGGCTTGTAGCATTGTTCTGCAGGCAGGCACTTACTTCAAATTTAATTAAAGTTGGAATTCCCGCTGTAATCATATGAATTTAAGAGTTAGGGCTGTAAAAAAATTACTAAATATTTTCTGACTCTCAGCTGAATTGTGAGTTATCAACACTGAACTGCAGAGCTGCATGATTCACTGTGAAATTGATTTTATCACATGGTTCCACAATGCATCCTAAGGGGTTTTTTTTTCATATTTTCCCATGCATTTTTAATGTATTGCCTGATCTTTAGGTACAAATTCCTTTCCCTTCAGCAAATTCTGACTTTCTAAACACCTGAGCAGTTTCAAAGACCTGATATTTAATTTTCATCAGACTTCTAGGGAAATATTTTTACCTCTCACGTGTGGATATCTTTCTGCTAAAATTATGTATTTCTGAAGTACACTCTTCAATCTCAAAACATGAGGAGTTGAAGGGCTAAAAGCTTGATCTCTGTCATTATAGACAGAAGTAGATATTTTCTTATACAACTCAGTGCTTGCTTCTGTCACAGGCAAGACAGTAACAGGTATTCACCGTTTAAATATTTACACTTTCATTAAGAGAAGAACCATACAAAGTTATTTTAGAACTGGTTTGTCTTCAAATTCTGCTACTTAAATTCTCTCACAGGCCTTAAATGCATTTATTTGGGCACATTCATTCTGTTGACACCAGTGTAATTCCATGCTGTAACATATTTAAATGCTTTGCAGAATCATGGCCGTACAAACATGGTCCTATAGGTGAAGAATCCCCAGGCATCTTAACTCTAATGTAGCTAAAATTCTATTTTGAAAAAGAAGTGATTGTGATTCCAGGTATATGTGTGTGCATGTGTACAGATATATATATAAAGGTCATATGACAAATCAGATTTTACTGATACTTGTTTGGAAGGAAATATACATGCAGACATGACTAGTTGAGTTTTACAGAGGCCCTATTGTCCAACCACACAGTGTCCAAAACACAACTATTTTTTAATGATCAGGATAACCACACTCCTTATTTACTTGGGTAATTGGCTAAATGGCAGAATTCAGCTTCATATTTTAAAAAATGAAGGGTCTATATTAAATAATTTGAGATAAATCATGGACTGCTTGAAGGACTGTAAACAATTAATAATGATAAATAGGCTGCAATTTGTTGAAATAGATGCAAAGAGGTATCTGGGGAGATACTGAAGACGTCAGTGTAGAAACAAATTTACTATAAGCATAAATGTTCTAAAAGGGGCAGTTGATTAAATGATGTATCTTTAAATTTCAATGTAAGCAAAAATGGGGGGAAAAGAACCATAGTAATTGAAAGAACAGAGCAGCATGAGGTTACTTCAGCTGAAATGTAAGATAATAATATGAGAAAGATTAATTACAATCATAATTATCTTCTCACACAATTATCTTCATATATAGTTATTGTTTAAAATAGATTCAATAACTTAAGGCACTGCTGGCTTCAGGAGCCTGATACACAGGTTGTTAAAATGAAAGGGAGCCTTTCCCTTAACATCAGTAACTTTGGATCCAGCCTTACAAAAACTTTTGTATTTAGGATGAAGTTAATGTAAAGAGTAATAGAAACCAAAAGATGTTAACGAATACGGTTAAAGATAAGGTGATCAAATAATGGCAAAATCTCCCTGTAGTGGCACAATAGCACTACAATTATAATTAAGTCACATCAGTATTTCTGACACAGTTTAGGGTAAAATGCTTCAGGTGTAGCCTTCTTCTTCCATCACGGCAGGGAGTACACACAGTGACAGTTCTGGGCTTCTTACTTAATGGGCAAACTTCAGAAAAACAAGTAATTTTTTCTGTGCATTTACTTCATGTTGGAGGACAGAACCATAGGAAGTCAAACAGCTGAAGAGAGGTCTATGTTAAAATACGAATGTATGAAATTTGATTTTCAAATAATATAATCTTCCTGAGTCTGATGTGCTAAGCATAATAAATGAACAAGCATGCAGTACTTTATGCATAAGCAAAAATAAATCAGTGCAAAGCCCCTGCAATTCATCTGGTCAAGAAGACTTATTAGACAAGGTCAAATTATATGAAAATCAATCTTCGTAGACTGAATCTGATTTGCATTAGTAGATAAATGTTTACCATAATTCTAAATCAAGAGCAAGACACTACAGTAATTCCTTCATCCACGCTCATGGTCCGTCATACTTAAGGATACACTGTTTCCCAGGCTGTGCTTGTGCTTGACTCAGCCAAGGAGAGTTATGCAGAAAATGCAGCTCTACACAGAGACATGAAAATAATTTTTGTCTGACTTTGGGGGAAAAAAAACCTGTCCTGAGTTAACTTAAACCTATTTTTTAATCAATTAGAAACAAGTCTAACAAAATATATTGTTTTCCTCTGTCCTCTCGTGTCTCCAACAGTGAGGAAATCTGCCCACCAGTCTGCCTTCTCACTTGACTAGATGAGGAATTTCACTTGATCTTCCATTTCAGAGAACATGGTCTTCAGTCTGCAAGTAGCTTGCCACCCTGCAACAGACTCATCTTCCTCAGTAATGTGGGCTGTACTCAGGTGGGCCTATGAATCTAGTCTGAAAAGGAATCAGGAATAAGTTCAGAAAATGCCAAACTGATCTTTTTTTTTTTTTTTTTTTAATCCAAAGCTATTTGCCAACTTCAGATCACATTTGCAAATAAGTTTGATTGTCCCCAAATTTCTTTTGGTGGAAGAGTAAATAATTGAAAATCCTAAATCCCAATCTTACTTCTAAACATATATTTATTCCCCCACTCTCCCCTTCAGTTCTGGTCTAGGTAAAGGCCAAAACAGCCTGTAGTGCAACTCTAGTATAACACCAAGATACCACATCCTAAACTACTCTATATTATGCTGCAGCAAAATGCACTCTGTTTCAGGCATTAAATTGCAGTGCACAGAAGGTAGAGGGCTGGTGAGGGATACTCACATGAGGGAATGCTTAGGTAATTTTTAAGACGGCTTCAGCACCCAAAGCAGCCATACATCGGGTCCAGAGTAAAACTACCACATCTGAAGTGCAACTGGAGTAAGATTCCTGACTTCTTCATGCTTCCTAGGAAGTTTCTCCACACTGGGCTTTGTTCTGATTTTTTCCTATGGTGGCTTTTCACTGATCTAACTCTACTGGTGGGAAATAGAGGTGCTCCAGATTTCACCTGGCATCAGACCTCTCTGAACAATGCTTTGTCAACAGCTGTAAGACAGTCCTGGGTCACAGGCAGGCATCTACCCTCCTGAGCTGTAAGTTCAACCTGTCACATGAGATTAGTGCTAGGACAGACTGCACACTTTCCATCAGGCAAGCCAGCAGGGCTGGGGGATGCTCATCACCCTCGAAGGATGAGGGTTGCTGCAAACACCCCACTGCTCCATGTCCACCTTTCAATCCCTGTCTGGATTCAGCAGTAAGAGCTGTACTGAATTTTCTGTCCTAAACTTTTATTAATTAAAAAGCTTTAAAATCTGGATATGACTTTGTATTTTTCAAATTCAAATAAGAAGGCTTTTCACATTCGGGCCAAGCTCTATTGCAAGCTGTCTGGCTGTGACACAAACAGTGGCCCTACGCCAATGAAATGTGGTGTGTGTCGTGCTGCAGTCTGAGCTGTCTTCTTGGGAGGCTGGGAAAGCCTGGAACAGCTGTGTCATTTTAATTTACTTACTCTTTCCAGAGTTTTTCTAGCACCATAGCTACTTTCTACTCTGTCAAATACATGATAAATTATTAGAAACTACTTTTTAAATTAAGCAAAAGATGTAATGGACGCTGGTAAACTGGTGCCAGACAGCCCAGTCCACTGCAGGAGCACAGATGTTGATCAGTACTTCCTTGCCACCTTTGCACTTTTTTCCTCCTCTTCTCTCCTCCTCTTTACTCTTTTCTTCTGTGTGCTAAAGAAAAGATGACTTGCTAGTCAAACTCACCTTTCTGTCTTTCTCAACCCCCAGGTCAAACTCCATAGGCCCTACCATGGAGTCATGCACTGATCAGAGCCACCTCCTCATGATCTGGGGAGGACTTCTCTGCCTTCATCTCTGACTGACACTCCACAGGATCTTGTTAGATTACAGTTTTGTAATTAATGGAACTAGAAATTGCCTAAGAAAAGACAGTTCTCACCTACAACCTGCAAAGTACCCCCTGCAGACCCACCTCTTGGTAATTAAGAGCCTTCTTTGTTAGCTATCTAGAAGACCTTTCCCAGAGCAGTCAATCCATTTCACCTGTAACAGCAGGCACCTTGTGAAAAAACAAGAGGTCTGGCAAGGGAGCTAAAGAATGTGTGACATCCATGCTGTTCTGCTAACAGTGTCTGTTCCTCCTCTTCCTCATACCACAGGAGAGAATTGGGATGGGCAGGGCTAGAGCAGAAAAGTGGAAAAATGCCACTGGCGGGGCTTACAATGGTATCCCACCCATCTCTGCTTAGTACAGTCATCCTGCCTACATCCACAGTGTTCAGTCACTGCAGCTGGCTGCAGGCTTGGGTGTGCTGAGCCGAATGACAAAGATAGGTACCTGCAAAGTGTCACCTCAAGCTGGCTTTCTCTGGTTGTATCCACGTGTCCTGGTTTCAGCCAGGACATAGAAAATGTTTGCTCCCCCTGTGTGGGGGAGGAGCCTGGAACTGTGTGGTCGTGTCTAGGTTGTGATTCTCTACCGCTGACATCTTCGCCAGGGGTATAGGGGACTCTGGCTTCCAGGATTAGAGGCATGGCTGGAGTGGGAAACCTGTCTGCCATTGTTCGTTGTTGCTGTGGGACGAGCATTTTGCATGTAAATCACCCTCTCTTTTTGTACCCTTTTTGTTAATAACGTTGTTGCTGTTACTGCGTCTTTCTTATCTCATTGTTTCCAATAAATTGTTCTTAATTCATTACCTGTGCCTTTTGTCTCTCTCACCAGCGTGAAGAGGGAGCAGCTGTGGTTTTCTTTTTAGTGGGAGTACTAAATTGGGGACTACCATTCCTAATCTGCGGCATTGTGCTATATTTTGGCAGGAACAAAGGTAAGCTTATCAGTCAATACACTTTTGTATGGCCCCTGGTACTCACAACATTTTGAAAGCATTGCCGAAACTCTTCTGGGTTGGCTGGAGAAGGCAGAACTCTGCCAGGTGTCTCCTTAAACAGGAAACAAACAGAAGGTGGCACATGGCTTAACATCTGATCTCCACAAAATCCTTACAACAGGCAATACACACCTTGCACTACAAGAGGACAATTTTGGGTTCTGAGCAACTTAGGAGACTAATTTATAGTTTTTATTTTATATTTCCACCGACCAGACAATCTTTAAGGACCATATCTGTCATGATAATGAGATATCATGGGTTTCTTCACATAGAACATTTATCCCATAAAAAGCTTCCAGACTGTGACAGAGACTAAACATTTCCTCTGCTCTCCAGATTCCCATTTTCTGGGCAGCCAACACAGCTCCCATAGACAAGCTCTGGAGAAGAAAGGGAAAACCACAGAAGTGATGTAATGCTGCAGCTGGTGCTCCCAGCAGTGAGATGCTGAGGGCAGGACAGGAAGGGTGGGTGGGTTATTGAGAATGATGTGGATGTACCCGGGGCCCAGCACGGGATGGCTGGGCTGATCCCAGCCCTGGGGAGATGGAGCTGGGCTGTGAAAACTGAACTCTGCTCTGGGGTCCTGGTCAGCTTGTGCCTGAGTTTCTTGCCCAAAGACCCTTCAGGATCTCTCCGCCCTGGGGCTGGACTGCCAGCCAGGACCCAGGCACCATGTCAGTGACCAGTGAGCTGCCAGTGCAACTCTGTATTTCAGGCATTGTTCTTCCGACTCCTCAGTTCCCTCACAAGATATTGAAATAAAGAAATCTCGAGAGGATCCTGTACTTTACCACAACTATCTCCTTAAATTTAAATCCTGTGGCAGTTCTTAAACTAGTCTATCCAGATAGAAGCAGATCAAAACTTCCAACAGTGTCAATGCCCACCTCTGGCCTCACCCCTCTGCCACTGCTTTCCAGTTAATTTATGTGAGAAGAAAAGGCCCTTGGGAACTGGCCTTTAATACCACAGCTGTAATCTTCTCTGAGGCCAGGAGAGAATCCTGCTCAGGGATTTGATGTCTGCAGAGCTGTGTGGCAGTCCTGTCTGGTCTTATATTGTCTCTATATTTTTTAAGTTGTTTTAAATTTTCTTTCTCTTATTATTTTAAAAAAAGCATTTTTTTCAAATAAAGAATATAATGTACATATAAATAATTTGCCCAACTAAGAGATTGATACAAATTAATAGATACAAATTTGCATATTAGAAAAATAAAGAGCGTAATTAATTTGCTTTAAAGTAGAAGACAGAAGAGTTACTGACAAATTAAAAATTAGAATTGATGATTTCCTGTTGAGGTATCAGAGCACAGGAAGAAATCAGAATTCTTCCCAGACTTCAACATTTGAGGGACTGCAATTTCCTTTGAGGGACAGCTGAAAAATTTGCTGTTCAGCCCCACTGCTTCCTCTCCAAAACACAGTGAATGAACCCACCATTAAATGTTTAAAACAGAAATACTTTATCTTTTTTGCTTATAGCTAATCAAGATCATTCTGGTTGAAAACCCACATACCTCTCTAACAGTAAAAGTTCTGTTCAGATGTCTTGAGCTTCTGCCATCTCCTCCAGATTTTCTGCATGGCTTGAGTGGTGGGCTGTATATTCAAACCATGTACAACAATATTTCTTACAGATGTCAAACATATGCAGTAGGAAAATGAACAGTATGGCAGACTTAGTGACTGTGTAAAAGTGACTTTTATGTTAAAGGAAGTCCCAGTTCCCTTTTAGAGTGAATAGAAAGAACTGGTAAAGGACTTTGAGCTACAGAAAAAATACTGCTCCTTGCTGTCACATTTCAGGTGTGTTCAGGGATCAGGACTGTCTGTGCACGGTCTTTGAAAATAATCATGACAGCATCAGAAAAATACATTATTCCACCAGCAATTTCTTATTACAAAAAAATACTCTTATGAAGCTTATTTTTGGTTAACCACTCAGGTCAAGTACATGAGTAGTTTTTTTTCTAGGTCTTGTCTTATTAAATGTCTTATAAAATGCTTTCTGGATTGCTCCCTTTGACCACAAGCAAGGGCTTTTCAGTTTCCTTGCTTTAGTGATAACCAGAATCTCCGAATATTCTATGTTGGAAGGGACCCACAAGGATCAAGTCCAGCTCTTAAATGAACAGCCCATGCATGGATCAAACCCACATCCTTGGCATTATTAGCACCAGGCTCTGACCAAGTGAGCTGATTTCAGGGTCAGGAGTGGCTACATTTCCTCACATTCTTGTAAGCCCAGAAGCAGTTGCCTGGGGAGGCAAGTCATGCTTTAACTTCTGATGGCTGTAGAGTTCACGGGATTGCACACTTCTTGAAGCACAGATACCATGACCTTGCACAGGCATTTCCCTGAAGTCTCACGCTGGTTGGAGCTCCAAAGAAAAAGACAACCAGCAGCATACAGGCTTTTGAGAGTGAATGCAGCAACTTTTAACCTAAATTTATAGTTTAAGAGGTGGAGCAGAATGGCACAAATTAACATGATGTTTTCACAAGCAGGAATGTATTGCTAGTGTTTTTTTCTATAGATTCTGAGTTAAGGTATCTCATTTTTTCTGTCCTTGGACCTTGCGTGTGGTTCAGCTTCTGCTGGTCAATCAAGCTAATCCTCAGTTTTCCCCACACATCTTAGAATGTATCATGAATTATGTGCACCTCTTTGTAAGGGTCTCATTCTCACTCTGATTTTAGCCTTTCATCATCTTGGAATTATAATAGGGCCTGTATTACAGTTTGCTACTACATTTCCAAACTCTGCACAACTTGCACACTACACAACTGAATTTCCTTGCAAATCCCTGGACCTTTTTTTTTTTTTAAATAGTCAGTTCAAAGAGAAACAGAAACATAATTTTTGCAACATCCTATAATTTATACACATACATGAATTACTTGACCCTATTGCATGTCTTTTGTCTGCTAATGTGCAGACTGTACCTCAGTCATGGTCTTATTCTTACACAAGAGCAAATGAATGGTTGTGTGCTACATATTTGTGTGTTTTTCTAATAAGTGATTACCTACAGACTATTAGTGACCCCTATATCATTCATACTAACTCCTAATTGATATCCCACTGCTTGTTTATACTGAACACTTGCCTGCTGGTGATTAATTTTAGAAGATTCCACCTGAAAACATGATGTTTGCCATGACAGAGTGGGCAGAAAGTCAGTGCTGCTGGCATCCACACTTCTGCCCTAAGCGTCTTTTCTTCTTCAGCCAAGGACCAGGAACAAAACCTTCATTGCAGGACCCTACACCATCACACCTAATCAAGATGACACAACTCCCAAGCACGGATTATGGAATACATACAGAGAATGCTCAAGTCACTTCATAGCGATTACATGAGTTATGCAAATACAGGAGAAAATGATAAATTTATCAACGTATTTGAAAAAAAAAAAATGGAGCAATTCTCTTGAGTGCAATGAAAAGGCCAGATCAAAGCAGCAGCCCATGAGCCAGAGCTGGCTGCCAGGATTGTGTCAGCTGGCATTTTACCTCGCCAAGCACCTCCACATGCCCAAACACTTACTCTGTAAACTGTCAGCCCACCTGTGTTGGTGGAGAACCCTGCTCTGATAGAGCTCCAGAGATCCGCTTACAGGGGTGCCCCAAAGTTGACATTTGGCTCACAGCACTGAAAAGGCTAAGCCAGCCTAGGCTGGATTTTTATAAGTGACTGGCTTGCCTTCTACACCTCTTTGTCACCTCCAAATCAAGAATTACTATAATCTTTAAAGATTATTTATTATTAGTGCAACCAGAACCCCTGTTTAGAGACCAAGACCACCTGGCACAAACACAGAACAAAAGACAATCCTTACTCCAAAAGTTTATGTGTTAAGCGTGTTCCCTGGAAACAGTCTTCCAACTGGATGAATATCAACAAGCTGACTTTGTGTTTTGCTGTAAATCTCATGCTCCAACAAAAAGGGACCAATAAATTATCTGTATTTTGCTATCTGTCAGTGGTAGAATTCTGATGCAAAAGTGTTGTACTTATGGAAGAACTACAAAATACTAAAAATGCAAAACCTGGCCAACATTCTTTGCATATTTATGCTCTTCAGATCTTTATTTCTCTGAGGTGGCAAGGGACATATGGTGAATCAACATAAAATTTAGCTCTTTATGTGCAAACCATTCTTTTTTTATTTCCTTTTGCCAATTTAGTTGGAGCAGGATATTTTACATAGTTACAGCTGATAGCAAGTGAATCAGCTTGATCTGATGCTTGTAAATCTGATAGAATCTCACTGATAGTTATAAATTTTACCCCAGCATTATCCTTGGGTAAATAATAGTTAAGTATTTTATTACTTAAAATAATAAGTTCCCAGTCTCTTTTCTCTATCCTCTGATCCCATCCCTATTCTACTAGCTACTGTAGTCTACAGTGAGCTGCTTTTTCCTCCTTTTCTCTACTTAGTACTGATGTCCTGTTCTTTAGAGTCTTCTTTCTCTGTTTCTCTCTCTTGTGGAGTGCCCTTCCCGCTCTTCTTAAAAGTGTGAGAATTGTTAGACTGTAACTAAGTTGATAGTCATGCTTTCATAACTTGTTATCAATATGAAATATACCTTTGCATTTTGGATTCTAACAAGATACGGGTAAATAAGGTATCTGCATTGTTTTATCTCAGAGCTCAGGCTTCTCTGAAGTTTTCATTTCCTAACAATTGTTCTTTCAATACCCTCCAAACAGAAAGCTATTACTTTGGGATTGAGACATTATCTGCACATCAGTAGACTATATGACTTCACCACCAAATAATGGAGACTATGGTGATAGTGTTAAGTTAAAATAAGTTGCAAATGAGACTGTTAGCTTTCAAGTATATGTCTAGCTTTATATTTTTGTGTGAATTTGTTTCCATTCTTCAGCCATATACTAACAGTTCCTATTGCAAATACTTCACATTCTACTTTCTCCAAAAATAATGCTTAGATTTATGGAAAGTTCTTACATTTGATTGTAGATAAAAATTTTAAAACATGGTAATTGTTCAAATGGAAAATTGTCAGCTTTGAAGGAAGTTATCTCTGATTTTAAATAACATCTTAAGTTTCTGTGTTTTAGCTGAAACTCAGCTACATTTCATGTTCTAAAGGCGCAAAATTGACCCCATATCCAAATGAACATCAGTTATTTGTATTCTTTATGGAATAATTCATGGTTGATACAGTAATCCAATTATCATGACTAGGGAAGTGGTACTGAAAAGCTCCTCAGCTGTAGCTCTGGTCATGAATTGTGTACAAAACAGATGTGCTCCAGGGAATGCCCTCAGAAAGAGCTGACGTTGACTTAGCAAATCTTCTCCAAAGCCTAAGCCAAGGAAACAAGAATTTCTATCATCCTAACCAGGAAAATAAGCAATATAATCAAGATAGGAAAGACTTGTATTTTCTCAGTATTAAATTAAATATAGGTATCTGCATTTTCAGTTTCCAACATGCCAATCTATACTGGCAACTGAAGACAGCATCAGAAGTTAGGGTAGTGTTCAGGACAGGTGGAAGCTGGGAGTTAACTTCTGAACTGGAGGTCATTATCATGACAGAAAGAACTGATAGGCTCATGTTTTTAACATGTTGCTAAAATGCTCGGGTGCTGAAATAGTTAATGCAAATGCAGCTGCCACAGTTAAGTTTCAGATTTTATCATTCTGCTGAAATGAAAGCTCCCTATTTTCATACCATCTGTGGACCCAGGGAGACAACACAGCAACTCCACTGTCTGCTGGTGCTTTGAAGGTTTCCCTCCCAAGAGCATGGAGACAACATCCAGCTCTCTGTAGCTGCACCACGAGTGACAACAGCACTGTTATGAAGCTTGCTTGAAATCTGTTGAATGTTCATCTGTGAAAAGCAGCCAGTGAACAACTGTGACAGGCATCATAATGGTAGGCAGACAAAAACACCTGGGAAGTTTGTGGCCGTGCCTCAGGCTCTGCTGAATAAGATACCACTGTTATCTGTCAGGTTGCAGCCAGCAGAGCTCCTCAGCTCTTTCTTGAAGTTCTACCAGGAGTGGATTCAGAGCAGGGAGAAAGAGAGTAATAATTAAAGGAGCCTCAATGCCTTTGTGAGCCTCTGTTACAATGTTGTAGGCTGTGATGCTGTAACAGGAACAAGCTACCTCCTACTATCTCTTTCTCTCCAAAAAATCCCATCTCTGCCCCGTGTCCTTGTATGTGATAATGCTCATGTGCCCTGTATGTGGCTGGTGCTCTGCCACTGGAGCTGAGGGTCAGAGCTGTGCTCCCTGGGAGGAGCGGGAGGTTACAGGGTGTTAGGACAGAAACAGTGGTCGTGGTACAATAACCTGAACTGAGCAGAGGGGACTACAAACTACAGAGGTTTCTTTTACTTAAATGAGATTTCAAAAGATGAAGCAAAGTTCTGCAGCATGATTGGATTCTGAAGTTAGAGGCCCTGAATACTTAGGAAATGCTTAATACCATCCTTACCTCAAGAAAGACATGAGTAACAATGAAGATGTCACTTGTCCACCTAGATTTCTCCATCTTGTATAAAACTCCTCTCAAGCAAAGATTCAAACAGCATCACTGCATGAGTAGGAGAGTTCCCAGAAAATGGCTTCATTTGCAGGAGGCAAAGCCCTTCTGATCTGCTCAGTTGTGCACTAGTGACAAGAGCTCAGCACTTTCTCAAATCTTTCTAGTGAGATAGGAGAGCAGAGCAAATCTATGAAATAAAAATTATGCCAATTTTATCCCATAGCTTTTCTGAGTACCTTGCACTGTAATATCAGCATGTGCATCCTGTGCTTACAATCTCTGATTTAAAGGTCCTCTGGACAGATGACTCCCTCCAGCCCTAACCTTCTTTCTTTCTCCCCTCCAAGACCCTTTTCTCTCTTGATCCAATTCAAGGATCCATCCCTCAATATTTGTCATCAGGCTCCATCCTGTATCCCTCAGTGCCTTCAGGGTGTCTTCTTTTTTCTCCGTTCCAATGGCTCCAGGGTCATTCACTGCTCCTGAGAGAACCTGGCTTTTTTCTTCAATCCCCAGACATCAGACATCTCTGGACCCCTCTGTCTATTCCTCTGTCTATCTTCCTTCATGGTTCTCTCTTTCAATTTGCAAAACCTTCACTCTATCAAGTTTTAACCAACAATATTTCAAGGGAATGGACAGGAAATTCCCATGCCCATAATTAAATTTCACATGTAGGGTTGTGCGTGCCTTAGTGCCCACACTGACAAATACTTCTCATAATGAGCCACGGCTAGTACAAATCAAGTGACACAAAACCTGAAACGATTGGAGAAAAAAGAATGTGACTCAAATACGTAGGATCTTTCTTTTAGCACAGAGAGCTTTTCATTGTTAAAAATATGCTTGAATACAGCATTCAAAACCTGAACAAACTGATTAACCAGGGACCAAGTCAGCAAAGGAGCAGTGGCGCTCTGTGTTATCATGTGAGAGGCCCCGGTTTGGGAATGACAGAGGCTGATGATAAATGGCTGCAACACAGCCATGATGCCACAAGTCTCTGTGGAACAATAATGGCTCTGCTGCCCTTCCTTGACAGCTGCACTCAAATGTCTGCAAACAAGGATTGCTCCAGAAGGCCATTTGCCCTTTTCCTGTTGAAAAAGTTGTCTGGGGAATACACATGGTCACTAGCTATGGGGATACACTGAAGTGATCTCTGGTGCACAGCTTCACTGCATGTCCCTGTCCCTTTCCGTTGGGATTAGGGACCTCTGTACCAGGGAATGAGCATGGAGACATTACATTGCCAGTGGAAAGTCTGTCTACCAGGTGATTTAGAAAGCAGCCTATTTGATTCTGCCAGCAAAGGCAACACACCTCCTAATATATCCCATTAGTTAAAGGTCATGACGATCAGATACAGTGTTGGAAGTGAAAGAGCAAATACTAGTCAAGTAATGAAGTTTTCCATTTTATTTTCCCCAAGTGGTATTTTGTGTTTGAATTCCTTGTGAGCAGAGGCAGGAGGAGACAGAGTAAGTGCTCTTGAAGTCCACAGCCATCCATGTGCCATACAACCCAACCTATGGAGCTGATTAGAAACAATGCTTTCTTTAAAAAATAATTACAGTTTACGAAAGTTTCTGGTTTCTAGTTTTAAGAAATTTTGTTGTTTCTCCCCCTCCCCTGCCCCTGTTTCAAATAGATGAAAATTATTTTATGAAACAGAAGGAATATTAGACGAGTCCTGGACTGTCCAGTGTCTCAGCAGAGTGATGTTGTGGAATCCTTTAGAGGGTTGTTGTTTGCTCCCTTACAGATTAACATGCTTAGGACCAGCTGTCCGACCCAGCCTCTGCATTATCACATGGGCAGCCTCAACTACATCTTATTAAGAACACATTTTTCACTCTTTTAAGTTCTTCAAGTTGGCTCCTAAAAAGTACATAGTGCCCTATATAGGGAATATATTGGAGGGTTTCGACATAGGCAGTGATAAAGGTGGGCATTTATGACCTCACTGGCAGGAGCTAATCTGTAGGAAAGCAATCTACAGCACAAGCTCTACAGACAAAGCAAGGTATGATGCTGTAAACCATACTCCAGTCTGTTGTTGTGTTATTCAAGGAGCTCCATGAAATTATTACCATTATTTATACCCTAATAAAATGTAAAGGGGTCTTTCAGGTTTCAGGTTCTGTGGTGCCTGATTCCCTCCAAACACACAATGAAACATAGCTCTAAGACTGGTAAAATGAAAACAGTTGGGAAAATTGAACAGAATTTATAATGAATTTTTTTCAGGCATATGGTTGTTTTAAATGTTTTCTCATAGCTGGTGGTATTGCAGGAAAGAAAAAAAAAGAAACGAAACCAAAAGGAATTTCATTGTCTTTAAGTAAAAAAAATGACATAAATCTGATTTAGATAATCCCATGTCATAGTGATGGTGGTAACACTGGTCCCATTGCAGTCTGCATCTCCCAGTCCCAAGACAGAGACAAGACACTTCCTTCTTCCAATGAAACAAAAGGAAGGATCGGTGCCCCCAGCTGTGGTACGGCCCCACATGCCCTGAGGTTTTACACATATGGCAACACTTTGTACAGGTGCTTGTAAACATGATACAATTTATTACTGTTTCTCCTTCCCAGTAAACTAGAATCAGAACACTCATTTTCAGACTAAATTCCTTTTTTCCTGACAGCTGGAACACTTAAAAAATTTAACTGTAATCTTTTATTTTTCTAATTTCCAGAACTAAAGCTACTCCCAAAAGTGAAGACAAGCATCCCTCTTTCAATTCACTTATAGATATGAATATATGTAGCACCTATTCTGATACTTGATGTTGCTAAAAAAATGTATTAGGAATCTGGTGCTGAGCAGCAGCTTTCTCTTAACAAAGAAAAAAAGACCTCTCAAAAAATCTTATAAGCATTGATTTAAGTATTGATAATTACAAAATATTATTTTATGTTTACAGTCTTGATGAAAAATAAGAAGGAAGGTAAATCTCATTTAAAAAAAAAATCAAATATCCCCAAAACATTTAATGCCTTTTTCCAGCATCATGGGAAAAAACAACCCCAAAACAACCAACCAACCAACCAAACCTAGTCCTCACTTTCTCTTCCTTTCCCATGTTACTTTAAATGAATAATGTTAAGTCTGTATGTATAATTAGTGCCCACTTAATAGGCAGCTTACCAAAACATAGTCAGAGGCTTAGCTTGATTTTGGAATATGAAGGAAATTTAAGTAAAACATGAGGAAAATATTTCAAAACATGAGGGAGTTGGTCAGCTAGAGGTAGCTCCATGGTTTGCATCCTCTGGTTAATACAGCTTTCCAACAGTATCCCAAGAGGTCTTGCATCTTTCCATAATGTGACACACCCTCCAGTCACTTTAGAATTCAGTTGAGACACCATGAATGGGGAGTGAGATACAAGAGAGGTTGATGAGATTGTTATCAAGAAAGAAGGCCAGTATGCCAAGGACTCACATTTGTATTTCTGCCTTTATGTTAGATCTGACTGGCATGGTGCAGAGCAGGAACTTAGACAGCAAAGAACCTGTAAGTCCTGGTCCCAGACCGAGGAACTGAGCTCCTCTCTGGGCACTGACAGATGGCCCAGCAGCCCCAGAAAGCCATGGCACAACAACATGGCTTTTTCTGGCTACTGCAGGAGCAGAGGAGCTGGAGAATATTTTAAAAACGAAATCCTAAGAATATGAAAGTCTTGGCTTCAGGTGCTGGAACTGTTCAGTGTTTATGTTCCTACAATGCTGACCTTATACGTATAACTGTACCTTCAGCCACTGACACACAAAGTTTTTGTTCATGGGTTTGAGACCAGAGCTCCACACAGTACAGCAACCAGGTGCTGGGGTTAGATTTGGGGTTTTGTGGGGTTTTTTTCCTTATAGAATTTTTTCCCCATGAAGTCGCTAGGAGACTAATTACTGAGTGCTTATGGGTGCTTTACCAGAACAAAGGAAATGGCCAAAGGAGACTGAAGCACTGGGCTACACCGTTTTGTGGTCTCTGAGGGTTTTTTCTCTCTGAGGAAAAAGAAGGAGATACCGTGAGGTTTTGGGCAGGTGAAGGGCAGGGGTGGGGGCAGCTTTGCTCTCTTGCTCTCGGCATCNAAAATTGAACAGAATTTATAATGAATTTTTTTCAGGCATATGGTTGTTTTAAATGTTTTCTCATAGCTGGTGGTATTGCAGGAAAGAAAAAAAAAGAAACGAAACCAAAAGGAATTTCATTGTCTTTAAGTAAAAAAAATGACATAAATCTGATTTAGATAATCCCATGTCATAGTGATGGTGGTAACACTGGTCCCATTGCAGTCTGCATCTCCCAGTCCCAAGACAGAGACAAGACACTTCCTTCTTCCAATGAAACAAAAGGAAGGATGGGTGCCCCCAGCTGTGGTACGGCCCCACATGCCCTGAGGTTTTACACATATGGCAACACTTTGTACAGGTGCTTGTAAACATGATACAATTTATTACTGTTTCTCCTTCCCAGTAAACTAGAATCAGAACACTCATTTTCAGACTAAATTCCTTTTTTCCTGACAGCTGGAACACTTAAAAAATTTAACTGTAATCTTTTATTTTTCTAATTTCCAGAACTAAAGCTACTCCCAAAAGTGAAGACAAGCATCCCTCTTTCAATTCACTTATAGATATGAATATATGTAGCACCTATTCTGATACTTGATGTTGCTAAAAAAATGTATTAGGAATCTGGTGCTGAGCAGCAGCTTTCTCTTAACAAAGAAAAAAAGACCTCTCAAAAAATCTTATAAGCATTGATTTAAGTATTGATAATTACAAAATATTATTTTATGTTTACAGTCTTGATGAAAAATAAGAAGGAAGGTAAATCTCATTTAAAAAAAAAATCAAATATCCCCAAAACATTTAATGCCTTTTTCCAGCATCATGGGAAAAAACAACCCCAAAACAACCAACCAACCAACCAAACCTAGTCCTCACTTTCTCTTCCTTTCCCATGTTACTTTAAATGAATAATGTTAAGTCTGTATGTATAATTAGTGCCCACTTAATAGGCAGCTTACCAAAACATAGTCAGAGGCTTAGCTTGATTTTGGAATATGAAGGAAATTTAAGTAAAACATGAGGAAAATATTTCAAAACATGAGGGAGTTGGTCAGCTAGAGGTAGCTCCATGGTTTGCATCCTCTGGTTAATACAGCTTTCCAACAGTATCCCAAGAGGTCTTGCATCTTTCCATAATGTGACACACCCTCCAGTCACTTTAGAATTCAGTTGAGACACCATGAATGGGGAGTGAGATACAAGAGAGGTTGATGAGATTGTTATCAAGAAAGAAGGCCAGTATGCCAAGGACTCACATTTGTATTTCTGCCTTTATGTTAGATCTGACTGGCATGGTGCAGAGCAGGAACTTAGACAGCAAAGAACCTGTAAGTCCTGGTCCCAGACCGAGGAACTGAGCTCCTCTCTGGGCACTGACAGATGGCCCAGCAGCCCCAGAAAGCCATGGCACAACAACATGGCTTTTTCTGGCTACTGCAGGAGCAGAGGAGCTGGAGAATATTTTAAAAACGAAATCCTAAGAATATGAAAGTCTTGGCTTCAGGTGCTGGAACTGTTCAGTGTTTATGTTCCTACAATGCTGACCTTATACGTATAACTGTACCTTCAGCCACTGACACACAAAGTTTTTGTTCATGGGTTTGAGACCAGAGCTCCACACAGTACAGCAACCAGGTGCTGGGGTTAGATTTGGGGTTTTGTGGGGTTTTTTTCCTTATAGAATTTTTTCCCCATGAAGTCGCTAGGAGACTAATTACTGAGTGCTTATGGGTGCTTTACCAGAACAAAGGAAATGGCCAAAGGAGACTGAAGCACTGGGCTACACCGTTTTGTGGTCTCTGAGGGTTTTTTCTCTCTGAGGAAAAAGAAGGAGATACCGTGAGGTTTTGGGCAGGTGAAGGGCANACAAAGTCCATCATAGGCTCACTGTTCAGCAAGCAAGGTAAGGGTTCCGAGAATGGCCACACCATCACCTGTACTTATCAGAAACCACTCCTGATACCACCTGCAGGGAATACTGGTTCAGTGTGGAAGGCCAGTTTCCATCAAAATCTTGATTTGGGTTCACTCGTTGAAAGAGCAACAGAGAAGATCGTGGACATCTCTGCTTATGAGTGTTCTATGGTGCAGACAGCAGCTTCTGGCAGACAAGCACTACACAGGGACAGTGTCCAGGAGCCAGGCCCAGGAGTGGGACAGCCCCGCTTCAGTCTGCTGCACGCTGGCCACACATCAGAGGAAGAGTGAGAAGCTTATTGGAGACCATCCCAAACTCACTTGACCCTGAACCAGCTGGAGAATATTTCAACTTTGCAGTAAGTATAGGTTGTCTTGCTTGAGGTTCATCCACAATAAAGTAAAAAACAAAACAAAACAAAACAAAACAAAACAAAACAAACCTGTGGAAGATATTACTGAATAAAAAATTGCCTTTACTAGGATCAAATTACAGCCATACACTGGGTGACCACTGCTGCCAGAGTCACTTCACGCAACAGATGACACGGCTCCACATGCAAAATGACTCCAAATACATCAGGAATATGTTTCCCACTGGTGTGTGGGTGTGATCAGTGCATATAACATAGGAGACCACAAGAATGGCATTGCAGACATTTGTCACCGGTGTATTAATGGTAGAGTTATGCAAAATTGGTTTTCCAGCACTGATGATGAATATCTTCTTGTCTGAAACATTCCTTGATTAAAACAGTGTATGAGGAAACTTGTGTCTATAAGAAGATAAAAACCAGTAAGTAGATTTAATTGTTCTACAACCTTGTGTACTAGGCCTATTTACCTTAATATAGCCAGGCATGAAGCCTACACCAGATGGATTAGGAGGAGAGTATAGACATGATTGAGGTCTCTGATTGCTTTATTTCCACAGATTTTGCTCTATTCTCAGGAATAAAATTTAAGCAGTATGCTCTACTTGAGATGTTTAGCTAGCAGATACAGTTTGCAAGCAGAAGACCTGCAAGATAGGTCATCAGATGAACTGAAGCTTTCTGGCTTTGAAGCACAGCAATACGTTAAAACTCACAGTCTCTTTTGCACTTTGCTCGTCCATAGGAATAGCCAGTTCCTTCAGCAGCTCTTCAGACCATGTGTTCCCAGTGCAGGGATCCTAAGTTTATTAAGAAAACCTACTTTGTCAAGAATATGCCTGGGAAGCAGCTAAGTAAACAAAACAAAAACATAACACTTTGCTGCCTGAAAATATGCTACAGTTAATGCTCACACAGGAAAATTCTTATAAACATCAAATATTTTTGGACTCTTTTACCTCCACTTGCTGCAGCAGCTTTAGCCTCCTGTTACAGAATCACCCTGCTGCTGGAATATTACCAGCAGCGGTAGCCTGCACTGGAGTTTTATTCCTTTTTCTGGGCCAGTCCTTTCATCTTTTTTTTTTTTTTTTCCCTCTGAAGGTTATTTATGCAAGTGTGACATGCAGTTACAGTAAAGTTCCTTGCAATGAATGGAGTGCAGGGCAGTGGTAAATTTCATTCCAAAATCATTTTGAATTCTAAAGGTTCCATTTAAGGGATAATGATGGGAGCAAAGGGCATTTCTCCAGGATTAATCACTGGCTGGGTGAGATGATAGCCCAAGGCAAAGCCACGGGCCATTAACCCCTGCAGGTCACCTTATCCCTACAGGAAATGCACTGGGTCAAGTTCACTGTTGCTATTATAAACTCTTATTTTAGAAAGGGGTTATACTTCTATGTTTATATATGTCTTCCATTCCCATGTTTGTAATGATAGTGGATAGCTTTTGGCAATGCCTCTATATTGTACCACTGAGAGATGTAAAAACAAGTTCTATTGTTATATTTGATGCCAAAGACACAAGTAGATTTTTAATGTTTACAGTGGAACATTTAAGATTCTTGGAAAAGAATGAAAAATGAAATGACAGGAAAATAGCACATGAAAAAGACCAAAGGAAATGACATTAGAAAGAGGGAACCTCTCTTCAGCTGGTGTAAATCATCATATATCTAAAGCCAAAGGAGCTACATGAATTCACACCAGCTAAAGAACTCAGACAGAAGTTGAGGTTGGAACACACTGAAGAATAAATTTTAGGCTTGGCTCCTATACCATTGCATAGGGAACATCACATAAAGGAGCAGTTTGACAAAAATACTGCTGAACAGGATTTATGTGCTTGTGAAAACAGCATTTTAAAGTGTTGCCTGAATCCTCTATTATTGGCATGGCTCCCAGTCCCACGAACTTTAGTCAGGTTCAATAGTTTCTAGCCACAGCGCCAGGCAAAGGCCTTCCAATCAACCCATTGCAAGGGAAAGTCTATCACTGTAGCTCCATGGGCTGAAGCAGCAGGAGTTTTGCTCAATGCAAAGTTTTTCTTTGCTCGCATGGACAGTGGCCCCAGAGTTCAAACTCAGACTCAGAATGAGAACTGTGCAAAATCTCCAGGATTTGCACATTTGAAGATCCTCCTGAACAAAGGACAGCAGACAAAATCAAAACAGGGCTGTGTTTGTGAGCTTTCTGCCTGCCTTCTCAGCCTTTCTTGAAATACATTAAACAATTTCAACTTTCCATTAAGAGCAAATAGTCCTTAGCCCTCTGCTGAGGAAGTGCACTGAGAACATGGGCATTTCTCCTCTCTCACTGCTCGTGGCAGCTCCTCTCTTCCCTTGGGGCTGTAGTACCTGTATCGTTTCCAGAGGTGGAGCAGGGATCACTGGTTTTATGATGCCCCTGCAGTTAGCAGCAGTAATCCCTTCTATAAAATCGTTTCCTGACTGAGGACTTGCACAGGAACAGCAGACTTAGACTACTTCTTCACAGACTGAAGGGAGTTCAAACCCTCCTAGATCCCATCAACGGGGCAAATCTGTGGGGGGTGCCTTTAACCCCTTCGTTTTGAAGTTGTGCTGCAGTTCAGCAAAGAATTGAAGATGCACTGAGCCACAGAAGGGGCCAAGAGCACATCCCTATACCTAGCAGGGGAGGTGGTGCCTAGGACAGGCAGCCCTCAAGTCTGTCAGCTACTCCCGCAATATTTCTGCATTTATCCAGTTACAATCATACTTACAATGCATAAGCATCCCAGTGGCAGCCAGGGTGTTACACTCTCCCTGAAGTAAATAGAAACCTCACTGCAGTACGGGAGTTTTCCCCAGCAACATGCCTTTCCCTTGGAGGCTGTCCCGAGGCCTCTCTCCCCTGGGAAAGGAGCGCAGACCAGCAGAGCTGCTTGTTGCAGGCTGCAGGTCCTGCATGCACCAAGGAAGCTCCTTCCTGACCACAGCCAGGTGCTTCACTTCTGGAGAGGGGTCAGATTTCAGATTTTAGTGAGTGGAGGTGGTTTACAGACCGTAAGATTGTTTAAATCCCACTTGAAGGTGGCTGCCTCTCCTCATCCCCTACATACAGTGTCCAGATGCCTAACCTGCAGGCCTGATTTCCCTAAAGAGTTTTAAATTAGCACAGGAAAACATCATCATTTCCCAATTTCAGAATACTGCACTTTGCAGCTTTAATGTTCTTTTATGGAGTTTGTAGGTGTAATATGAAAGTACAAACATATTCAACATATGGTAATAAACTGCATAGTAAATATAATTACAATAGCTCTCACTAAATTGAAACCTTTTCATGTTACTGTTAATTGACTAAAAGGATTTTCAAATGCTGAAAACAAAATTTTGGCATCAATATTTAATAAAATACAGCAATAAGATACTAATCATCTGACAGGATCAAGTAGCTAGTTTTTAGATTATATGATACATGATTGAGTGTAAAACTGATGATGCTTATTGCTCTCTAATTAATGTCTAAACCAACATTCAAACAGCATAGAAGATCTGGTTTAGGAAAGCTGTTACTGCCATTAGTTTTCTTTAGTCACTATTTTGAGGAAAGACCCATTATGTGAGTGAAAAGCAATTGTTCTCATGCCCCTGATCCCTGTGAAGATGGAGGCAGGTGTAAGGTGGACTTCGAAAGGAAAAGTCCAGCAGTGTCTCCAGCAGGGCCAGTCAGGAGGAGCAGTGTAAGGCTGCTGGCTACCTGCAAGCAAGCACGGGCAGTTTTCCACTGCTTGCCCTCCCACAGGGAATGCATGGTCATTTCACGGTGCCAATGCCTCCAAAGCAGATAGAAATGTAACTCAGGAATAACTGAGGTACCAGACATGATGTCTCCTTCTTCCCTTAACCTTCCCACTTGCTTAGGGAGAGCAAGGGAAAATTCTTACAGAATAAGAATGGAAAAAGACCCTTGCAGCCAAACATGGGCTACTTCCAGCATATGATCCAGCACAGGAGAGGCAGGAGAGGGAGCAGTGGGAGCAGTGGGCAGTGTCCTCTGAGTGCTGCTCACAGGTACCAGCTGGCATCAGAGCAGGATGGTACCTAAGGACAGGTACCAGCTGGCATCAGGACTTTTAAGATGCTGCCACATCCTGTGCCTGTTCTAGTCCCCATCCAGTGATTACTGAGCACTGGTCAAATCTCACCTTGCACATCTGCACACACAACAAGCCATGCCATTGCAGTGTCTTCTCTGCTCTGTTGTGCCCACACGTTCCTTCTCTATAATCTTCTATTTACCAGCTTTCTGGAGCAGGTTCTCTTCTTTGTTACATAGAAACTGCAGCTGTTGATTTCCAGCCACTAGCGCCTTAGTGCTGCAGCAGCACACAGCAATCATTATAGGAACAGAAAACATCGTGCTTGGAGAATGAAAAAGAGGCTGAGAAAAAATGCATCATAGTCTTAAACCTAAAATAGTTAATAAGAAAAATTGAGAGAAGCAGAATGTAGTTTGTTGCATATTTGGATGGCCAATACTTGGAATGCTCACTTCAATGCTCATCTCTTGCAGAATTTTATATATATATATGTATGTATATATTGCAGCAGTTTTTCATCTAACTGTTGAAATACTGTAATGATCATGATTCACTATAAATAGAAACTCCTACTGAAAAAAGATCTGGTAGGTAATTTTCTTTCACATCTGTGATGGGAGATGTATTATGCATTTGAAGTTTGGGCCAGCATTTTCTCTTGCTATTTTTTTTTTTTCTTAGAAGAGCCAGCAAGGAAGACTGCTTCATTTTAGTGCTTGGCAGTTTTGAAAAATTAAATGGGTTGCATCATCATGAAAAGCTGAATAGTCTGATCTGTCTGTGCTTTGGCTAGGTTTTGCTACAGCACAAGGAATTCAGATTGCCCCACAAAGAGTGCTCTAATAATAGGGTACCACAGCCTAGCCCTAGGGGCTAGGGGAGCTCTACTTTGGCCCTTGCTCACTCTGACATGTTTAGTCCAAGTTTTAATTCTTTCAGGAATAAGATTAGAAGCTGTGCAAGTCTGCATCTCTGCCCCATGGCACCATCTTTATGCTGATTTCATCCTGTTAGATGTACATATGTTACATCACATCATAGGGGTGGGGGCTGGACAGAATCAACTTTTTTTTTTTTGGCTGCCTCCATTTTATGTTATGTTTATTTAGCTTGCAAGTTCAGGCCATGTTCAGAGGCACAGTTCATAACATCCATCAAATTTGGGTTAATTGATCAACCATTTCAATTTGCAATGAATACAATAAAGGATGTCATCCATATATTCAAGCAGCAAAGGAAAAATTCTGCGAAAAAGACAAACCAGCAGTTAGAGCATATACAGAAGGAATTTCCTTCCCTCTTTTCTAGGGCTTCCAAAGTCTTCATTAAAGCGTTTGGGCCCCATTCTTGACTCATGGACAATGGTACAACCTCATGAGTGTCAGTGGAAGTCAGGCCAATTTAAATCAGCCCAGAACCTGGAAATGAGAAATGGCTTCTTTTTATGTCATGAACAATAGTTGAGGCACAACAACTATAGATAATAATTTACATAAAATGCTAGACTAAAAAATCCCCTTATACAGAATACTTATTTGTTGTTTGTTACATTACTTATGTTGCAAGATGATGTCCAACCGAAATAGCCCCAAATATATGTTTTATGAATATTTTCTGTCCTGTTTTTATGACATCTTATTCTCAAATTATTAATGTGCTTCTTTTAATCAATGGGTAGTGTAGTAAATCTGACAAAAGAGATTACAGCACATGGCAAAGGAATTCTGCTGCTCTTCAATGATGTTTCTAGGTGATCTTCATCTTTAAATGTTCAAGAAAAAACCAACGGTGAGAAAGAATTGCATTTACATTGCTGTATTTAGGTTTATATTCCTATTCACAAACAATGGGGACTTGGTATCTTGAAACAGTAACATACTTTATAATGTGATCCAAATATTTAATCTTGAGTTACTACATAAAAATATTATAGATCATCCAACAATATGAGAAAATGTCACCATATTCATTTAAAATAGCTATCTGTGAAATGTGTGTTACCGTATTTTGCTTGGGGCAATATATTTCCATGCTTTATGAAATTATTAATTCTCATTAAATTCTAATGATCCCGTCTGAAAAGAGCAGAACTAATTAACTGCTCTATTAAAGTTATTACTTACTCCTGATGAGGCCTGTAAATGTTTCTACTTTGTTAGACCAGTGAAAGTTTTCTGAACCGCAACGCCTGGCCTTATAAGGAAAATTCCCCATTATTCCATAACAGTAAAATTACCAGGTCCTAACAACATCCATGTAGCCTCTAAGATTGAAGTCTTACACCCTGAAACAAATATTTTCCTCCTGTCACAAATAAATGAAAATGAAGCTCATGCTGGCAGGAAGGATCTGCAGAACCTGCATCAGACCGGTGATGTCTACTTGAGACCAGCACCTATACAGAAGGTAGTTGTTTAAAGACCTTTGAGGATTTGGACTGCACTGGCTCTGTGCCTCTGCTGTCACTTATAAAACCAAAATGACTTTGTTACCTCTCCAGAAGGCTGTGAAAAATGATGATATCTGTGAGGTTCTCACATGCTGTGTCTTTTGGGGCTTCATCCCTGCCCCACGGAGAGATGGCAGAGCCATGAGCAGCAGCAGAGCCTGGAGAGCAGCACTGTCCCCCAGTTTGCACGCTGAGCTGGAGTGTTCAGCATAAACTGGTAATTTTAAGAAGATACAGGAGCATCTTCAAAAATGGGATCTGCTTGAAGACCATCATGACTGCAAGGGGTGAGTTCCCAACATGGACGAAGGACAAGTAAAAGAGCCTCAGTAGTCTCAGCACTGCCAGGGTCAAGATCACAGAAACCCAGTGAGATGTCACCAGTGGAAATGAAGAAAGAAAAGCATTGATCAGAGCTGATAAGAAAATCTTGCTGACTGAAACAGCAAACAAGCTGCGATAGTTGCTTTCACAACCATGTAGTTTACAAATATCCATATGTGAGGAAGATTTTAAATACACCCATGTAAAATTCTCCCATGATAAGGCTGTATGCTGATCTGACCACAGAACTGGAACTGAGCCCATTATTACTACTACAACTCTGACCGAGAGCTACTCCAGACAAGTATCAAATACTTTAATCCATCAGGTAATAATTAAAATAGAGATATATTAGTTAAAGAATTTGAAAAATATTACTTTGGTGATCTATTACATTATTTACATACAATGAATAAATTATGTTTTAAATTATTTGCTCAGGTTCATTATTAAGACATTTTTCAAAGTTTGATGTTTCGTGGGGGGGATGGATTTTGTTGGGGTTTTTTCCAGAGTTTACTCTTTTCTAGATAAAGGCTGAGTTTTTAGAGACATTAAATAGTTCTTAATAATGCTCCTCAGATAGTAAATACAAAATTTTTTGACATTCAATTCCCATCACTCCCCAAGAAACACTTCAGTTTGCAAGGCTTCTGCCACAAAACCAGATTTTTATAATGGTCATTGTTACTTTGGAAAGGATCAGAAGTTAGATTTGCAACCTGAATCAACAAATACACACTGTATTTTGACTCATTCTATGCCAATCTCTGCTATTTAGGCACTGAGGTTTGGCTGATAGTTTTGGATGCTTCTCTGCAACAAACAAAAGCAATCTGCAATACTGACTGCTCTGGAAATAATTTTTCCTCTATGTTACCCCTTTCAGTCACAATAATAAAATTATCAATTCTTAAAATTAGCCCCTTGTTTCAGCCCATTGAAAAATGTTTTGCCAAACATTTGCAGTTACAACTTTTGACAGCACAAGCTTTCCTTAAACCTCTCACCCTTCCCTGCTTTCTCATGGCCTCCATGTGCCCTGGGCATCCCCAGGAAGGGAGCTGATTCACCATTTGGGACAATCCCAAAGGTTGGTGATCAACTGCCCTTTGTGCAGTGGTGGTCCACTCCAAGGTCAGTAATGTTTTGGGCCCCAAGGCGGCTGTGCAAGGAGGTGTTTCTAAGCAAGGAAATTCCAAGTGATTTGAGTTTTCTCAACGGCAGAAAGAGCAACAGGACCTAAAGCACACTCACACTATCGGGCTGGACTCCTCTGTGCAAGCAAGCACCAGGCACAGCCCCAGGCTCAGCCGCTTCCTGGGAGAGGCTTCATCATTCCTTGGGGGGACCTGGCTCCATCACCCGCACCAGCGTGGCAATTCCACCACCCACATACTCCCTGGAGAGCTGTGCCACTTGCCCAGAGCTTTCAAAATAGCAACTTCCCAGCCCATAACGCTCGAAGCTTTTGAAAACATTTGCAACCAATTTTACAGTTAATTAAACCCAGATTTGCTCTATTCAGTCATTTGTTCTATAACTTTAAAATCTTTTTTGGTTTAATGTTTAGGGGGTTTTTTTTAAGTCATGTGCAAGCTTTTGCTGTAAATAGGTTAATTGCAGCTCTGATCTTCCTCCAGCATCTGCCAGTAAAGACAAACTGTTTTCAAACATCCAGGCCTAACATGGATCACAGCATTTCAAGGTGGGACCAGTCCCATGGTGCCGCCAGCAGAGAATCCCATGCCAAATCATACAGCTAGTAAATAGTATGGCATCAATTCCTCAAAAATTTCCATAGCAAGAGTTTTAGGAAAAGATCCAAATACTCCATCAGTAAATCTCACAGAGTAGGTAAAGCCTTTGCAGTTGCCTTTTATTTCAAGAGGTCTTTTTCTAACATGTGGTTGCAGTCTACAGGTCCAAAGCTTTCACAAACTAGATATGCCACAAATTTTGAAGCTCTCCTTTCTCCTCTGCTCAGAACAAAGGTAGGAAAACGATATGATGCAAAATCACTTACTTTTTCTCAACAAGACAAAAAAATCGTTATTCGTGTTATTCTTTTAAAATCAATATTTCTACCAAGAAAGAGAAGTAAGTTGTTGAAAGAAAGACTGGCTTGAGTTTAAAGGCAGGCTTCTCTTAACTGGCAAACAGTTTCCCCAACAATGTGTCTTTCTCTAGCTTCAAAGCAGAATCCCTTACGACTCTTACCTTGGGTATGTAAATGAGGAAATACCAGTTAAAATTAATCTCTTGCTCACCAGAGACCAATTATTGATTTTCTTCCCCTCTTCACTCAATGAATAGAACAGAAAAGATTGTAAAAGATTTTAAAAACCTTTGGAAAAAAAATTTGCCCATTTAAAAACAGGGCAGTGAATTGTAAATATTAACAAAAAAAACCATGTCTTGCTTCCATTTCCAGTGAGTGCTATAATTTTTTTTTTTTTTTTTTGAGAAATGAGTGATCCATATTCACAGAATAAGGTCACAGAAACACTCCTGTGCCTTGAAGAGCAACTGGAATCACAGACATCCTTGGCAGCTGTGGGCACCTATACTTAGCCCTAGTCCTGGACAAAGGAATTCATCCTACAAAATCTGAGGAAACCAAGTGCATAACGTGCCGGTATGTCCCAGAGACAGGCAACAGGTGCTATGGGAACTATAGGCTGTTCTTTGCAGAAAATAATGACTGATTCACTTAAATGAGAGAGCTCAAATCCTTCCTATATCAACCTGGAAGGTGTGATGTCCAGTAAAATGAAAAACGGTCATGTGAACCCAGATTTATTATCTGCTTGATTTTGAAAGCAAGTAATTCTTTTATTCCTACAAGCAAAGCCCATTTGTACATTAGAATTATTTCAACGCCTTAAACAAACTTTCAGAAAAGCTTTCCTATATTGCAGAGAGTAAAGTGAACTGCTGGAAATTTCATTCCTGACAGTAAAAAAACCCAAAACCCTCTGGTGTCTAATACTTCAAATTGATATTAGATGTTATTATAATTCTTAAAAAAAAAGTAACAGTGCAATTCCTTAAAACAGTGCTATTGGTGTCGCTTAGCATCATCTCCTGCAGCTGGTCGGAGACCACAGGGAGGGAGCACAGAGCCTGACTGCGGGCCAGAGCACCCCCCCTGCAATCCTGCCTGCAGCAAGCAGGGTGAGATTTCCCGGACCACACCCAAGCACTGGGGATCAGAAATCACTTGTCAGTCATTACCCACGTTGGAGACAACGCATACTCTCTGAAAGCGCTGCTGCTTTCTAGCACTTTTCTTCCTTAAATCGCACATCCTCACAACCGTTTGATTTTTAGACAGACAGTTGTCTTTATTTTGCAAAGAACACCCCGTGTATTTTAGGCAAACCTGCACCACACTCTAATAGACCAGAAGTATGAGTCAGATACCATCCCTTCAGCCTGTGTAAGTACAGGCCATTCCCTTAATACCTGGACTCGAGGATCCTTGTGAATTTGATTTGTCCATGCCAATTCAGGATATTCTGTGAGTGTGTGTGTGAAGTCTGACCACTATACAGCAGCTTATGTAAAATGTGCAGGATATACAAAAGCCACATCAACCAAAAATATCACCACAATCTGAATATAAAGCAAGATCCACAACTCAAAATCCAAAACTCTAAAGAAATTGGAGTTCTGTATAAGGATTAAGGTCACAAATTCTCTGTCTTCCTCTCATTTGAGGAAGTGTGCAGGGCTAGAAGTAAGAGAGCCATACAGGGTTGTTTAACCTTAGTTAATTAAAAAAAAAAAAAAAAAAAAAGAGAGAGAAAAAGAAGGTAACCTGCAGATTCCATATCCAGAATAAATATATTATGCCACTCTCATATACATTAACTTTTTGAACCCATTCCAAAATTCACCAGAACTCATGCCAGTTTTTTTTCCCGTTGCTTTCTGCATCAGTGAGACTCCTGACCTCACACACGGCCACTTTCCTCTTTGACATTTTGACATCATCATTTAAAGGCTGTTGTTATCATGGCAGGTTCTTTAGAGCTGGAACAAAGAAACAGTATGGTTTTACTTCTTGGGAAGAACAGTTACTGAACATCCTGCAAACAGTCTAGTCCTAACACGTGGAAACCAATGGCTTATGTGGTGGGGAAGTCAAAGGGTTTGTGGCTAGTTACTGCACAAACCAGAAGGAAAAAACATACAGAGCTTGTGGCTGACACTGTCAGTGATTGCAATTAAAGGTGAACACAGATCAAGAACCACCAAAGAATGGAGTATCAGGTAAAAGAAGAGGTAAAACATGCCTTTTTCAAAAAGAGAGAAGTATTCATATTGCCTTCAAGCTGCTGACCAAGATTCCTCTGTACAACAGATTATATATTACTGTAACCTGTTTTAATTACTGCTTAATGAATAAGAATTCTACTATTCTTCAAATATGTCATTCTCCTCTATTTTGGATTCTATTTTTAATCAATGAAAAACTTATTAAATTTTGAAAAATAACTAACAGCTTTATGGGGCATACTTCATGAAGTACTGTTTCTTGTTAATTCAGACTATTATTTTCTCAGTTTCATTGCTTTTGAAATATTAACAATTTCTATCAATCAGAGATGTGCAGAATTCAAATTGCTAAATTAATTTTAAATCATTTATTTTAAAACAAATCAATTTACATTCCTATAAACGTGACTTTCCAGGAAAACCTGATCAAAGGAGATTTTCTTCAAAAGATTGCCTGGAATCACTCTGGCTCATTCAGGTACATTTTCCTCTTTAATAAATTTAAGGTACTATGGCCTAATTTTAATTTAATCAAGTACATTCTTGCTAAAATTAACATTGAGAATTGTCATCAAAACTTCACAATTAATTTTTTAAAAAGCATTGTAAGTTTAAATTTCAAAGTTACACTTAAAAGCACAAGAAATCCAAACTGTAGATGAAGCAAAACTATATTCATTCACGAATATATTATTGCTAACAAGAATGGATAACATAATTATATAATTGTATTTTAATGTTAACTTTCAGGGGCATCCCTGCCCTTAAGATTGAAACTGTGTCTGGAAAAATGTATCAGTAATTTATGTTGACAGTAGGAGTTAAAATATTTTATGGGACTGTTAATTTTTAATTTTTGTCATACTGTTTTCAGACTCCCTGATACCCAAAAAACCCCAGCAAAAATCTAGAGAAAATGGCTGCTTACACTATTGCTCTTCAGTATGTTTAACATCCACATATCTGGGTGCTGTCATATAGCCAGACATACAGGAGCTATGAAATGCATTTACAATTTATTGCCTATAATTAATTACACTCACAATCCTTTACAAGGAAAAAATTGTGCCAATAAAATGGAGACCTTATAAAAGGAATTGCATATTACTTCAAAATGACAGGCTTCTCTAGCAGTTTCACTACTGCTTTTTGGCTGAAATGGTTCTTGTTCAAACAGTGCATTCTCCACATGGGCCTGTCCCAGCTCTCTGAAGAGCTCTGACTCCAGACTGGCAGCAAAAGCTGCAGTCTTCAGCAGCAAAGTTAGCAACCCCCAGGATTCCATTGCAAGTCTCGCTATAGCATGGTCTTGGGTTTTTTGGTTTTTTGTTTTTTTTTTTAAGCTTCACATTTTG
This sequence comes from Donacobius atricapilla, assembly GCA_013397315.1. Taxonomy (NCBI): domain Eukaryota; kingdom Metazoa; phylum Chordata; class Aves; order Passeriformes; family Mimidae; genus Donacobius; species Donacobius atricapilla. Next base: position 272,833 of record WBMY01007616.1, read on the forward strand.
GAATTAACAGGTTACATGAATCTTGCTTCCTTCTAACAAAACTAATTTTCAGCTTCACGGGAGAATAAGTTGAAAAATCTTTTTGTAAAAACTTGAGGATGTGGAAGGTAAATAAAGCCAAGGGTTTTTTTCTACAGTAGAGGTTTTCTAGGCTGGCATATTGGGTTTATGTTCTATTCCGTATTTTTAATGCTCAAGATGGGTGACATTGGTGACATTAATGGTGGGGTTTTACACCGAATGTTAAACACTGCAGAAGAGCAGCCACCCATCAAAGCCAGAAGGACATTTGCAGGTTAGAAGAGCCGAGTTCCTCCTGCATCCCTACTAATAACCAGCTAAAAAATCCATTGCTTATATAAATAACTGGGAAACAGGGAGGGGATTAAGCGTAGTAAGGGCTTTGTTTTGGTGAACTTGTTCAGAGGAAAGCAAAATCGTACTGACGATCAACCTTGCTACTCAAGAAAGCGAATTGAGACAACAGAAATTCCCCAAACCAGGACTTGTGTTTTCCAAATGATTTTTTTTTTTAGATCTAGTTATAATTTATTTTAAAATGTGATTCCTGACTTCCCTACTGCAAACCCTGGGCAATCTCCATCCCTTTGCTGTTGTCCTCTTGAGTCTGTAAACAGGCAGAATTAAACAACAGCATCGCTAAGTGCAGACTTACTCCATTCATCTTAATGGACTGTTAATTATGACCACTTAAATGCCCACAGTGTTAACCCCGTCACCGCTGGCTGCATTTCACCCAAAAAGGCAGTTTATAGATGTTGATTTATACACAAGCAAGTAGATGCAAAACTCTCTATCAACGCACTGTTAAGTGAACTAAACGATTAATAAAGTTATGAATATGGATTATGACGCCAGCTGAAAAATCTAATAATGATCTTCTGAAGTTCATTCCTTTCAAAGATTAGAGCAAGGTGCTGCTTCCAGAGTCAACACTGCTGGATATTGTTTGAGGGTTGAAGAGTTTCAAATAGGATGGTGTTGGCTTTGTAGAGAATTTTCATGTACTGAATTTCCAGGGGCTGGTAAGGTGTAGTTAACTGATCGACTTTGCACATCCTAAGTGATGCAGCAATATGTAAAGTCAGGATATAAGGCTAGTTGACTTTTCTTTAATTTCAGAAATTTTTCTTGATTTATGTAAGATATGAAACTATTTTAAAAAGCCAGGAAAACCTTAAAAAAAAAGTCATAGATTTTGTATATTGCTGCCTATAAAGCTGATGCAATTAACAGAATTAACAAGTATGACAAATGGAATCATTTTTTGGGGCACAAGTATATATGCATTTGGAGGGGGCACAAAAATCACAGTGGTTTTGAAGAATTTAACAGAACAATATTTGGAGTACAGTCATTACAGAAATTCTATTTTTAATACTGTATGTACTGCAAAAATAATAATTAACAAAGACTTAGGTTTCATTGTCTCGCTGATTCTCCACTGGCATCCCTGGCTATCTGAGGAAAATCTTAGCACCAAAAGGGACCACATCCATTTCTTCTGTCACACCATAGGTTTTTCAGTCATTCCTTCCATCAAATGCAATGGTTGCTCCATGTTTGCACAAATCCCAGAAACTGGGGGTATATGTGGTAAGCTGGTTAGCATGGGAAAAGCAAGAGCTCACAACGTTCATTCCATGCCAACCCCTTTTAAATATTTTCTCAGTCTGCCCTGGCAGGTACAGCCGCCACCACTGCAGCGCCACTGGCAGCCCATGCAATGCAGATACTCATTTTTGCAGCATAAACATAGTTTCCAGAGTCCAGGAAACAGCCAACGTGCCACTCGGAAACGATTAGAAAACAACAGATCCACCGAGTAAAGCAACTCGGAAACCAGAAACCATGATCCAAACCCCTGAGAACCCACCAACCATTTGTGCTCAGGCGTGCAGTCTGTTTTGCCCATTTAAGCACTTTGGGGTATCAAATTTTTTTTATTATTATTATTTTTTAATAAGAAGTATTTGTAAATGAGCAGTCAGGCCCATGTGGTCAGCACATAACGCTGGCATGAACAACAGTACAACAGTAAGTGGGCCGATGCTTTGGGTCTAGCACCACTCCCGAGACCCCCCTGATAGTTACCATAGAGATAGCAGGAGCCACAAAGAGCTTCGATCACATTACTGGCTGGGAGGGGGTCAATTTGTATGCGCGAGCCCTGCTGGGATTGAAAGAATGCAGAGGAGGACAGGAAAGATAATAGAGAGAAAAATAAGTGAAGGGAGAATACAAGAAATGAGAAAAATGAAAGAAAGAAAGGAAAGGGGGGCGGGGGGAGATTGGAAACCAACCAAAGGGAGTGAGGGTTCTCAGAAGAAAAAGATTCAGCAGAAAGGCAGAGGAAAAATGAAGAGAGAAGGAGAGAAAACACGAGTGAGAAAATTCATCTTGTGCAGACAGCACTCATGTGGTTGCCTGACAGGAACTGCTGCTCCAGAGGAGCTAAGGCAGTGATGTGGGCAGCTGCAGGAGCGGCAGGGATAGAAGGATGGATGGACGGATGGATGGATGGATGGATGGATGGATGGATGGAGGGATGGATGGGTGCTTGCAGCACCTGACCCACACCAGAAAAACTGCTCCAAACACAGAGCAGAGGAAGGAGACTGAATCACAGAGAGAAGAGGAGGGTTTGTTTCTATATGCCCCCATGTGAACACCCTGAAGCTATTGCTGACTGCACCAGCACCACAAAAGCAAACAAGTTTGTTTCTTTCTTCTTTGTATTCCTCAATGAAGGGCACTGAGGGCTCAGGGGAGGACAGCTTTTGCCTCTGAAAGCTGTGACTGCCTGGTCTGGTGGGGCTGGAGCTTCAGCAAATGCTCTGGGGCCTCCGTGAGGACCACAGCAGCCTCCACATTCCCAGCTGCCTCCTGCAGACAACACCTAAATCCCTACTCCAGAAAGGCTGAGAAGAATAGTTTGAATCACTAACTGAATCAGCAGAGTGTCCCAAACACCAAACTTGGCAAATAATCTATAGAGATGACAGTGACCACTGTAATAAGTGGACTGTGTTGTTGCAAAAATCTGCTGTTCCTCTGCAGGCTGGTAATGTCAGAGGCAAATCTGCTTGTCTGCCAAGAGGAATCTTAGCAAAGTCAGGGACAGAGAGAGAGAGCTTTAATACATAACTAGTAACAGTTAAAGAAAAATGTCTTATTTGGTGTTTTGTTCCTCAGCCCTGCTCCTCCCAGAAGGTAGGGGTAACAAGGAATGCCTTGCTGTGGTGGCCTCACTGATGCCTTCATGCTGCAGCGACTCACCTTACAGTTCCCAGGACGCTTCACAGCCTCGTGCTGCTCCTCAGCTGGGATTTTAGTTTGCTGCCAGGGGAAATGGGAAATGCCCCAAAGGTTGGCAGAGTAGCAGACTGCTGCAGCATACTACAGCCCCGTGGCTGAGCGACCGGAGAATCTTTCCTGGGGAGAATGACAATATGCTGAGTTTTTCTAAAGTACATCTTTTTTTCTTAGCAGGAGCACCACAGTGTTCCTCACCTTGAGGGCCATCCTATTCAGCCCTGTGAGAACAAGACAACATCCCCTACATTTTCTTACAGAGAAACAGATTTAAATATGTTCAGTGGAAATCTAGCATGGATTTCAGAGATAATCCCCAACTGTCAATAGCATCAATTGCCCAGCTGTATCATGTGCTCAGTGCGCACAGATCAATCCAGAACTGAATGTGAAGGTGGGTTGTTTTTCTTTTTAATGAACCAGTACTGGGTTTGTATCATTCCACTTTTCAAGCCAGCTGCCAAACTGACCATAAAGTAGATTTCTCCCTTGCATATTAACACCAACGTCAAGTTACCCCTAAGATCAACAGTATTGCTTTTGTGTTAAAAGCACACAGATGTCTGAGTAACAGTAAAATTACTGAAGTATGTAAAAGCCTCTGGAAATGTCGGAAAGCAGCTTTTCCATATATAACAGTGTCACCATTTAAGTCAAATACATCATGATTCTAGCTTAAAAAGCCCTCCAAAGCAACACAAACTAAATTGAAAACACTTTCCATTCAGAGGAATATACCGTTGACATAAAGCTGCAAAGAAAAGCAAGAAAATGGCATGTATAAAACTGCAAAGTGCCTTTGTAGGAAACCTGAGTAGTTTTATGCACAAGTTTCCAAACTGTCCGATGCATTAGAGCTACCATCTTTCTTAATGTGATTTATAATATGGAATCATTTTTAAAGGAGATGGTGTCAGTCCAGCCACAGATATGCTCCAAGATTTCAAAGCCTTTTTTCAGCTCCTCTCTTATCACCACCACACATGTAGGGAGGAGATCCTCCAGTAAGCCCTGTAGTTTCCAGCCAAGCCCAGCCCAGCCTCAACAGCCTCAGGCTGCCGAAGTCATTAAGATTTTTATGAACATCTACTAGCCAGATGAGTCCTCATTTCCAAATCCCTTGCAAATTTTTCCACCACAAGAATACTTTCCAAAAGCTGGGTAATAGGCCCCAAACAGTTCTTTCAGTACTTATGTGAACTGGAAACTAAAAGAAACATCCAGCAATGGTTATTTGTACAAGTCTCTTAAACCTTGGAAATGAGGCTATTCATTTTCTAATAATAAATCTTTACTGCAGATAATCTTATCTTCCTTCCACAATAAACTCCTAATTATTACCTTTCCAGCCAACATATCTGGGATTTTTAAAGTATGTGACAGCAGTAAAAGCAAGTGCTGGATCTTAGGACTGAAAAAAAGGGGATAGTTAGGTTAAGCATGCAGAAGATCCTCATTTTTCAAGACCTGGACAACACGATATAACAGAACAAGTTACAAGCTGGGAGTTAACTATTCATAAGAGAGAAGTCAAGGACAGCCACGGCCCCACCAGCTGTGGGGAAACTCCACCTTCAATTTGTCCAGACCTGTGCTGCCCAAAGGAAAACAAAAAAGAAAAAGTCTTTCCTTTTTTTTTTCATTTTAAGTTAGACGCGGTCAAACCTAGAATACATTCCTAAATATTAAGGGAAAATGAATAAAACATTTTTGCAAATATTTGTCTAAACTGAACACTTTGCACGTCATTAATTACAAGTTTTATCTCTCATTTATACTGGAAGTACTTCAGGGCTGGCAACCCCGTGAGGCCCAAGAGTACTGAGCACAGTGTGTGAAATGGCACAGACCTTTTCTGTATCACTTTCACTCTGCTGAGGCTAAGCAAATTATGGAGAGCATCTGCGAGGCTAATTTTTGAGTTTCAGAATATCTATGTCACCAAAGAAAAAAAAATCAGATAAAGTATGTCCTCACATTAAACTGAAGGTCTTAATTTTGAGTAGTAACCACCTATCACTACCTATTTTCAACTGAACCATTGAAGAGGAAATATTTAGAGACATGATCTAAAGAACACATCTGTCCTACAAAACCAGAAATGTTTGCAGAGAATCTGTGAAGTGATAAGGAGATCAAAATTATCACTCTAATCCTGTCATTTTACTTCACTGCTTTACAATCATCTTTTAAACAGTACAAGGGATTTAGCAGCACCAACTTTTAAGCACAATATTTACAAACAACTCGCAGCTTGTTAAGCCAATTATTCCTTATCAATATATGCACTACTCTAGCAAGCACTTAACAGTTGCTTGCAGAGCTGGATATGCCAATGACACAACAAGAAAATAAAATAACCAGAATACCCAGTCCATTAGGAATAAAATATGAAACCACCAGTCCCTTGGCCTCAGTTATTTGGAAATTCCCAAATACTCCTTGCTCTTCTGGAAGGTGTAGATAGCAGTATTGCCACACCTTTCCCTGTCAGTTTACTATGAAGGTGCAATTTAGCTCTCAGGTTTTGCCAACAAAACTATGATGATGACAAAGGAATATAAAATTTAACAGAAAAAGAAATATCTGAGCCTATCTCATGTAACAATATTTTAAGTACATTAGGGCAAATGAACTTCATGAATCAAAGTCATATTCTTTACAGGAAAAATATAACAGTGGTATTTCTCTTCTTGTGAATGCATTTCTTTGGAGCAAAATATGTATTTTGGGTAATCATAAAATTTTTTTTAAAGTGTTTATATTTTATTGATTTATACTTTAGAAATAAATTTATTTCTTCTATTTATTTCTACAAAAATTCTCTGTCCTTCATATCTGTAGGACAAAATACAGTGTTATATCTCCTTGGTCCTTCTTCACACCCGGTTTCCTCCCTGGAACCCTACATACCTTTCACACATAAATCGGATTTCCATGACATTTAAATGCAATTCCTTAAGCTTTCAGCAAATGTGACACAGCTTTCCTCTCTGGGCCTTACAGCAGTTCCCAGTATTACTCAATCTGGTTGTAATCTTCCTGTTTCTTAGATAATATTAAAAATCTGAGCTGAGTGTCACTTTCATTTTCAGAACAACACTTGCCCATTAAAAAGTCAGTGCCTGCTTTTCTAGGTTATTGTTTCTAGTCTATGCATTTTTTTTCTCGCAAGCACAAGTTTATAATTTTAGCCTTTGATGGAGCTTGTCATTTGCATTTTAGTAATTTTGTTCCCTCTACTTTTCACAAATGCTATTCTTTGGAGGTTCCGGTGTGCTACAATTATTAAAAAAATTACTAGGAAGCTACTTGGTTTCATAGTGCCTTTGATTCGAATGGTCTCAAGAAATGCTGTACCAACTTCAGGATGTGTAGGAAAGAGGTGTTAAATAGATTTTTATGCATCAATCCATGGGGGAGAGTATGGAACTGAGAAATTAAAGCAAAAATGTTCAGATACAGAAAGTAAGCTGTACCAAGATGCTGAAATAATCAGGAGCTGCATATGCAGGTTCTCAGAATTTCCTTGAAAAAGTGAAAAACTTTAATAAGAACAATAGAGTTCTCAACAGGAACATTATCCATAATAATTAGGATTAGAAGTTCTGCCTAAATTGACTTTAAAGAAACCAGTAAGTGAATAAAATCAAGCAGTTCTGTCTAGAAATCCTATTCTTAAATCTTCAGACAATGCTCTCCAGCCATCCCTGCATTATATTTTTTTAGCTTTGTTTTATTGTGTGTGTGTGTGTTTGGTTTTTTTTTTTTTTAAGTGCGTTGTTTCTGCTGTGCTTATCTTTGAAGGAGTAGGTCCAAAGTAAGCAAACAGCAACGAGAAAAGAAATAAATAAATAATCCCGGGTAAGGAGCCTTTCTGAGCCTGTGTAGCTGAACCACTGACTTATTGTCTCTGCTCTCACCACACCCCCCACTTCAGTCGGTTGTTCCTCTGAAAAAAAAAAAAAAAACCAAAACCAAAAACCAAAACACAACCAAAAAAACCCAATTACAAAAAATTTAAAATTTGTGAAGGCCTAACCATATTAACAGCCTTGCAATTCTTAGGAGGGAAAAAAAAAAGAAAAAAGAAAAAAGAAAAAAAAAGGCAAAAAGTGCAGCTATTTTGCAGTTATATGAAAACAAAAAGCATCTGAAATCAGCATGTTGTATTTATTTTCAGCGTCAGTTTGAGGTGGGAAAAAAGGAAAGGAAAAAAAAATACAGCATTTAATCCATTTTAGTAGAAGTGGAAAAAATCCTGGGGACTTTTTAAGCCTAATTTCAGCCTAGAGTGATTTTTATGGCCAAACAATGAATCCTTAAAATAATTGGTTCATATCATGAATACACAACAAACTCTGAACCCAGGCCTTGATTCAATTTCCAGGGTAATCGGTAGGAATACCTCCTTTGATTTTGGTGATGGTAACAACATACAATATCATAAAAAATAAAAAAATCTTTACCGATATGTTCTGGCTGAACACGGACCAATTGTTTCTTTATGTTGCATGAGCTCTGAGAGTGTTTTTGCAGCATTACATGTGACTTATGTCGATGAAAACAAATCGATATAAATCGCGGGTAAAAAAAAAGCACCATCACTTAGAGAGGTACTAAATTTCCAGACCACAGTATTCAGATTATGATTATTTATTGTCACTGTAGGTAGATGAAAGGCTGTGGCGTTCCTCCCTGCTTCGTGCCAGCTGAATTCTGCGAGAGGGATGGCGTTAGAAATGGAAGGCTACAGTAATGTTAACTATGCTGTTTCCCTCCAACATCCATTTTGTTCCAAAGAAACACTTGCCAGAGATTAAAATATTCAAGATGGCTGTTTTCTGCACCCTTTCTGCGAGCTGTGCAGTTTTTCATCTTCCCAGTACTCCGGGTCCCCGTCTTTCTTGAGACCACGAAGATTTTATTCCCCATCTTATCCGCCTCCCAAGTCATTAAATATTGGCCCAAGTTCAAAGGGAGTCGCTCCAGCACGGCCTCGCTGCCGGCGCGGNTGGGGGAGTGGGGGCAGGAGGGGAGGGGATGGGAGAGGGAGGATGAGGGTGAGGAGGAGGGGAGAGGAAGATGAGTGGGGTGAGGAGGGGGTGAGAATTGGGGAGGCTGAGGATGATGATGAGGAGGAGG
>WBMY01007616.1:283571-312750 GCA_013397315.1 Donacobius atricapilla
CGCTCCCCGCCGCGGGCCCCCTGCCCGGCAGCGCCGCCGGCGCTATCTCACATCCTCCCCCGGCCCGCACGCACAAAACGACCGCCGGCGGCGGGGGCGGCGCCGAGCCCAAAAGGGAGACCGCGTCCCTGGGTGGGCTCGAACCACCAACCTTTCGGTTAACAGCCGAACGCGCTAACCGATTGCGCCACAGAGACTCCGTGGCGCTCACCCCCGCCCTGCTACCCAAGTGGTGCGGTACCGCGCCCGCCGCGTCCCCGCCGCAGCCTCGCCCCGGCCCGGGCCACCGGCGCCCGCCGCGGACCCACCAAACCCGGGATCCCAAACTGCGGGCCTCGCGAAACGCCAAAAACCGCCGAAGAAACAGCAGCTTTTCTTCTCCTACCCAATGGGAAACCCTCATTCTCAAAATCATTGTTCGCAACAATGCTCTTTATTCTAGGGAATAAATTCATGAATCAGACTTAAAACTTCTTTTTTTTTTGAATGCTGCTAACTGATGAGTTACATATACAAACCAAAATACATTTCCAAATATCATGGCAAAATTGTCCTATGAATATATTTAGAAGGTAATTTTAAGTGACTGCAGGGAACAATTAGACTGTCTAAAACAGATAGCAGTCCTCTGTGTGTGTAGGTTAAGTGTATTTACTGTTCTAAGTACTGGAAACAGCCGTGAAGAAAAGCTAACATTCCTATTTATTATTTTAGCAAAATCCTCTTCCCAGAGTACTTTACAATAAATCTATACCTACAGCTCTACTAGTACAAAGTTTCACATCCGAACCTGAACAACTGTTTCCCCTCTGCTTTCACAGACTGATACTGTTTGAATCTCTTTGAACTCTTCATTGGCTTCACGCATGTCTCCCTGAAGCTCTGCCTGAAGGCTCTTTTGCCCATTAAAAGCCTTTGGTGTCGAGCAGGCACATGGCACTCACAGCACCATGGCACTGACTGCTTTCCAAGCAGCGCTGGTTATCTCCTGGTTTCCACCCATCCAGAACCAAGAAGTCACAGCTCACTCCTGAAACCAGAGAGTCTCATATCTTGCACAATACCTTGCCCGTCAACACCGTTTGACTTCATTCCTCATCCCAGTGAGTAATTTTAGACTGATCACTTACTGATCACAGTTTAACCTTTCCACTTTTTCCAATACTTTGAAAAGACCAACATAAATGCCAGCATTATCTCAGAATGACTCAATTTTCTTTCATAGTGTATTTTTCGTACCTTACTGACTGACACATTTTAAAACCTGTAAGAGAAAGACAAGATATGCAAGCCTTGAAGAGTAATTGAAATAATTATTTTAAAGATTGCTTTTTGGGACACCATGCCTGCTGCTGCCTATTTTCCTACCCAGAAATCTGTTATTCTTAGAAGAATCAGTTCACAGGCTGGACCACTTCTGCCTGCCCTGTGTAGGACAACAAGCAAACAGTCCTGTGATTTTATGCCCAAGCCAATGGGTATTTAGTGGAACAAACAACATTTCAGTCTGACCTAACCCATAGACCCACAGATTTGTAGACTGGGTGTGGATTTTGGGCCCTGGAATGTTTTACTTTATGCTCATGAATATTCACATGAGTTTTAATGAACATAGGCTATTTTCAAACTCTGTGTCTAGAGGCCAGATCCTAAAAGGATCTTTGCTATGCTGATATTGAACACAAGCTCTACCTCTGAGCTGTCTGACCTGATGTTAGATACCCAAGGCTTTCTACTCAATGCACTGGGACAGTGAGAGGAGTGCTGTAGGTGAGGCTGCACAGTCACTTGGCACCTTTCTAGTCAGCAGTCTTCCTCGCTGATTCTCAGAGCCTGTCATTTAAAGTCTTACAAGGTAAAAACGAAAATGAAAAGAATACTCACAGCTGTGAGTATTAACCCTTCAAGTTTGAAACCCACAGATCAGCAAAAGATCTGAACATGGATGACTTGGCAGACCATGGAAGCACTAACCAGTGAGACATCGTACCAGAGGGCAACATTATCTATCACTGCTCGGCAAATGGAAAAGATGCTCTGCCTACTCCTGGGAGAAGGTGTCCGGCTGTATCTTTAGTAGAAAGAAAGAGCCTGAGTACTGTTTAAGGCATTCAGAAACCAGGAAGAGATGTTACTTCAGAATAATTACCCTTCCTATCAGGGTTTTGTTCTGTATTTCTGCACAGCTCTGTTCCTTGAAATGCTGTTTCTTGGGCACTGTATCTGGAGGTGCTTAGTTATTTGCAATATCTAGTGTATATAATTTAAATACTACTATTGCATTTGTTAATTATGAATCATATTGTGGTTCAGATTTTTATAAAAGCATAAATGTATAACAATATATTACATATTAATATCTTGAAATACAACACTATATAATGTGAAGTAATTTATATTTTATATTTTTTTTCTTAAATCTGTGAGCTTAAGTGTTCATTGCTATGACATCTGTGACCTTCTTCAGATATAGTCTTTGGTTCTTAAATGTCAGAGAAAGTTACTGCAGGACGGAGGGTGAAACTGGTATTGTTTACAAGATTTATAAACACACCATCTATTCATCTGCTGTTCAGAAAAAATAAACCTAGTTCTTCACCCAGAACAATTTCTAAAATCAATTCAATAGATATAGCAGAACAACAGGATCTTTCCACTTATATAGCAGAATTACTCTGTTTCTACAATTTCTACATGGGAAAGGACCATTTTTCCTCAACAAGCACATGCAGCTACTTTATTTATTATCCTGTGTCATTTTTGGTCAGATATTTGTCGGCTCTCAAGTTATAACTCAGCTCAAAGGACAAAAATTCATAGACACAAAAAAATTGTGTAACACCTACTCAGTTTCTGCCCAAATGCATTTCTGATCCCTTACTTTGTAACAGAATTCTCTAGGTTACCATCCAAAGATTTTTTGTGTTTTCCTCAGAAACATGCAGTTTTAATCCTTACAAGAACTGAGACATTAAGATAAATGGACAGATAATGCAATTCAACATTGCTATTAGAGTTATTATGGTCAGAGAATAAGATTGACATGACAAAATATTTTTTTTTATGGAGCTGCAAGCATCAAACCATGGAAAACATTATTCCTAAAGAAGGATTCAGAAGGTTGGAAGAAGACAGTTTTTTCTAGACCAATTGCAAGACTTCTGTTCTTTTATTCTTCCAATAAAATGCATTTGTATGGTTTTTTTCAGTTGTTTGTATATGAATTTTCTGCTTTCCAGCTACAAAGCTTATATTTTATCAACTAAACACTTCTATTCTTGGGTCTGTTAATAAAATCAGAAAAGTGTCATAACTGAAAGGACATCCCTGCAAATTTGATCAAGCTACCCTAAAAGCAAAAAACAAGGCCAAACAATAGTATCTCACTGAGCTATCTAGTTCACTTAGCTCTGGCTTCTCTTCTGATACAAGTCACACAAAAGGTGACTAGGTGAGAAAATCCAGAAATCTTGGGTTATTGCCAACTGCCATACTCCCAACCTCCATGTTTACCAGAAGGAAATGGCACAGGCTGCCTGCTTCTGGATCACAACACATGTAGCTGCAGTTCAGTTCAGGAGAGACAAAAAGTTGTTTCATTGTGACTTGTGACAAAGTTAGACCAGCCATTGCTATTATCAGTAATTCGAAATACAGTCTGCAATTGTGGAAAAAAGCCACCGAAACCCAAACCCCCACAACACCGACAAAAACAAACCAAACCAAACCCCAAACCAAGCAGAGAGGGCTGCATTCAGAATTGATCTTCACATCTCAACTGACACACTGTAAGGGAAATTTTATTTTGCCATTCCCTGCAATCTATCTGTTCTGAATGACTACTGAAAAGAGTGCAGTCATTGTGGCAGTCAGTTCAATAGTTTACATACACACACACACATACACACGCACACAAACATGACTAAAACTAAAAAAAAAAGGCAAACAAAAAACTCCATACACAATCTAAAGTGGATAGAAGAAAATTTTACTGGCATAAGAAATGGGAAGAGTAATAATGATGCTTCCAACATAGCACTTATTTATCTCAAGCACTTCTTATTATTGTGGTAAGAAAGGAAGAAGTTTCCTGTCCTTGCAGGTTTTTTAAACTGCATATACTAAGAATGCCTAAGAGTTCTTAAAATAATAGTGAATATTATGAAAATAAGAATGAGTCTTATGCAGCTGAACTTTAATGTTGTCTCTACATAACACACATGAAAGCACAGGAATTTCCAGCCGGTCTTTTCAGAAGCATCAACCTGTTCTACCATTTTCTGAAGCCCAGAATTCACATTTATGTTCTCAGCATAGTCCTCAGTGCAGGAAAGCAACTGTATTCAGAGCAATGAAAGCATGTGTTGCCTTCAAGTAAATAAGATAGCATAGAATACTTTCTTAAACAGGTTAAATTTCAGGGAAAAAAATAAGGGGCAAATTTTAGAGTAGACCCAAACCCATAGTTTGTTAAGAAATGAGAAGAGGAGAAATTTTGTATCCTTGCAATGCTGAGGAAAACACATCTCCTTGATAGTCTCACCAGAAAATACCAGTTCTAAGTTATTTCTCAGGTCATCACACTAGTCAGGTTTACATCTGTCTCTAAGTGCTATAATTCAGCCAGAATGTCTGAAGGAAAGGCAGTGAGAAAGGAAAACACCGGTAAGTTTTGTGGATCCAGTCCAGATATTTCCAAACAGGAATCCAACACGTTTGGCCAGACTGCAGGCTTAAGAAACCTGTGCTGACAGGTTGTATTGGCAATACCACTTTTCAAAAAGTAAATTAAAAAATCAAATTTCAGTATCAGTGCCCTTTTCAGGACGTGTTTAGAGGCTCAAAGTGCTCTTGCACTGACTTCTAGAAGAGCTCTGTGTGATAGGTAGCACAGAGGGTTCAAAAAACCATGGAAAAGCCAATATATTTTAGTTTCTCCAGCTACATTTATTTTCAGCTAGAAAAATATCAACAAAGGTTTCTGATCCTGCAACTCTATTGCCAAAAGGGAGGGAGGTTATGATATCCCATCCTGAAACCAAACTTGAATTCCTGTGATTATCACTATCTCCAGCAGAATTCTAACTTTCTCAAACGCCTCTGGTGCAAGGAAGTTTCTTCCATTGCTGACCCCTAGCTGTCCCTTGCAATGTGAGCAACATTCTGTAGGACCTCAGGATACCAAAACTGTTGGTGTTCTGAACCTGCAGTAAAAAACCCTCCTTCTTGAAATTATTATAAGAATGGCATACAAGAGGTTTGTCTTGTTCCTTATGAATGCTATGTGAGAGATACTCAGAATATTCTTAGTAATTAACAGCAGAAAGACACGAAAGGATACATCCCTCTATATACATTATAACAAATCCCTTTTCTTTATATGGTTTCAGACATGGTCAATTTTCACAATAATGAGGCCTCAAAAACTAAAAGCAAAACTATAACTAGACATTAGGCTCCTCCAATGCAGTGGGAGAGAGAAAAACTGAGGAGATTTATATTTGCATTGGTTGAAATAATGGATGATGTACTTCTACTGTTCTGTGATAGTTTATCATCACTCAGCATGAACAGGAATTCAGAGGTGCTAGAATATTTAAAGAAGAATTTTTAAAAACACTAAATCAATCACCTTTAAGCCCTCAAATTAAATATAACTATCCTAATCCCAAGTTCTGGAAAGTGTCATGGTAGGACACGAAAATAGGTTGATTCTATGTAGTTGTCAGAAGAGAAAGAAGGCTTCATGTACAATTCTAGCAGGTTTTTTTATAACATGTTGTGCTAAAAAGGTATATTATTAGTTCATTGGACTGACATTTTTATTTATTGGTTAAGTAATAGGAAACAACACTTGGGGACAGTTGTTATGGGAAAGGGAACACTGTTTACTTAAACTGTTTTGAGAAACAGAGAGAGATGTTTTGAAGAAAGAAAACTGTTGACAACTTTCCCTTGGGAAAGGAGCTACCAATAGTTAGCAAGCTAAAAGTTCAGACTCAGAAGATGTCGAGCCCACAGGAAAGTATGAGGTAGAAGAAGATTGGAGTAGGGAGACTAAAGAAAAAAGAGACAGATTAGGGAGAAACAAAAGAGGACAACATGGAGTGTGAAGGAAACAAAAGGATAAAAAATCAGAAAAATGAAAGTAAGTCTGAATTAGATAATTTTTGAGTCAGGCTATATTCCTGCTGCTTTCAGAGATTTTACAGTGGAAAGAAACCACCATATTTTTGCAACTTCAACAGCTTGCAGTGAGACTGAAGGGAAAAGGAGAATGCAGAGGGGGCTGACCTGTCTCCTGTTGCTCCTGTCCTAAAGCATGGTATGATCTCCACTACAGCAAAGGAAGAGGGAAGGCACTTCGAGAGTTACTCACAGCCTCCTGTCCCCTCCTCCTCTTCTTGGCCCCCAATTTCTCAGATCTTTCTATTAAACTTTAATAGTGGGGACCCTCTCACTCAGGGCAGCACTGCAGTCATTCATTAGTGTCCACCTAGGGAGCAAATAACTCTTTAGCTGCACTGTAGGTGTCCAGCTTGCTTTGTGCCTGGAGGGGGATTTGTAATCGAAACAGGGAAGTACAGGAGCAAAGAGAAAAAATGGGCAGTAATAACTCATGAACTCGCCTTTCATTCAGGTAACACACAAGACACATGTTAATGATTTCAGCTTAAGTACCAGCCAGAGAACTAACCGTAGACTAACCGGGCAGAAACCACCTGCCTGTGCCAACGTCCCTCCTAAGCAGGGACTTCCTGGAGAAGACACAGCAAGAATTAACTTGCTGAATTTGCAGGGAATTGTTTTGTTGTGTATTTTACTGCTCTGCCTTTGAAAGTCCCTTTTCAGCTCTCACCTGAATGGATCGACAAGCTAAGATTTTTCTCAGGTCTTATACTTTTGCTTGTCTGCACAGGGTTCCTGTAACTGGATTAGGAGAACCCATGAGTCTCCAGACAGAATGTACTGGGATTTCAGCAGCTCTGTTGTCTGATGGGACTAGAATATCAGCCAGTTATGTGCTATCTTATGCAGGACTGCTTCAGACCTCATGGCCTGGATCATCAGGATAATTTTTAAATACAAATCAATAAAAATATAGACAAGCAGGAAATGGGTTTTGCTTCCTATAATTTCTGCCAAAATGCCTGTGTGTGCAAAAGCAATCAAGCAGTCTTTATGTAAGCACTGTCCTTCGTTTTTCTCTTTCTGGTTTTTGGTGGCTGCTGGCCCCAGCAGGGTGTATGCCCCCCTTCCCAGTGCCCTCAGACGAACACATCAGCCTCCTGTACATAAAGGTAAGAAGACAGTCCGAGAAATACAAGGGAAGAAAGGTCTCTAACAGTGGAGAGAAGACTGCAAACACCTTCAAGGACAATGTTTCCCTTTTCATCCCTAAATATTTGCAATCAATAGAGCTTCAGTATTTCACAGGCTAATCAATAATGCAGTGACAGTGAAAGAGATGTGGGGGTCTTCTTGGCGGCTACAAACTGGCAATGATGCTTTGATGGCTCCTACTGAGGATTTATCATTTCTTGGATAATCTCCTGCAGAACACTGTGGGGTCTGAGAGTATAATATGCAATATGGCTATAGGAAAGAAACTGGACAGATGATTGCACTTTATCTTAATTCCCTATAGCATCATCTGCCAAGGAAATGAAAGGTAAAATAAAAGCATGATAGATGTCTAAAAGTATGAATACAGTGCACAAGGACTGTTGTTTAGACATTTCATATCGCTAAGGTGGTCCATAGTAGGCAAGACAGAGCAAGAGCGTTATGAGGAACCATTTTCCTTTTTTGCCACTGTCCTTCCCACGAGCAACTTCAAAAGGACTTTATTATAACTAATATTAGACTATACTAACAATTATTTCAGAAGCATACACAAGCTAATTCTCTCCCCTTTTCCACATGCATGCAATTTACCAAGTGTGAATAAGATGAAAAATTGCCCCTAAATACAGAATCATGTGCTCTATTCAATAAAAAAAGAACAGAAGAGGTCACATCTGCAAAGTTTAATACATTTTGGTCAACATGCCCCTGGTTCAAGTGACCAGAACATTTAGTGAGATGTGCCACTCCTGGAGGACAGGATCCTCCATTCAGACATCTCTACTGCTATGCAGAACTCTGTCCCTCACACACAGCATCATCCTCCCAGGAAAAGGAAATATAGGCTGTGCACAGCAGCACATTCTGACAGTACCAAAGCCCTCCTCCTTATCCTCGAGGCTGTGATGTAAGGCCCTAATAATAAGTCCAAGAATAGCCAGACAACATGTTAAATCTCATCATTTCACCTTCCCAGGAACCCTCTAGGCCTGAAAGATCTAAAACTATTCCTTTCCCCTTCTCCTTTCTCACTTTTCTTTACTTACAAAAAAGCCTTTCTAGATTTCCACAGGTTTGTTTTGCAATTATTTACTGTCTCCAAATCATTATTGCAAATATTTTAAATTCTACTTAATGAAAAAATGGTATATTAATAAACATCCACTGCAACACATCCCAGTTGCTACTGAAGAGACTCCTAATGATCAAGCATTACAACTTACAGTTTTCCAAAGAACACAACCCAGCATTTTCAGTTTTCCACACAGCCAAGCTGTAACTGTAGGACCATTAACTTTTTCTGTATTTCCACTGTACATTGGTTCAGCTTCCACAACTAACTACCTATGTGTAAATATAAAATATAAAGAACACCTGACTGTGTACAGCATATTTCGAAGTCCTATAGCCCTTCCTATTCTTGCCATTATCACATTAGCTAGCTTCAGAAAATTCTGCTAATACTTGGAGCACTTTAACAGTTGCTTTCCTCATGTAGACATGTGATTGGCATTTCCAGATTCTCAGAAGTTTAACCATTTTCCTTTCTTGCAATTTATTAAAAAAAAAAAAAAGGAAAAAAAAAAAGGAAAAAACCAACCAAACAGAACCCTAACCTCTACCACTCAAAAAACTCCCACAGGTGTGCATGAGTCTGTCGCTGCACCTGGAAATTTTCAGTCTTTTTATTAAATTAAGATAATCAACAAAATTGTAATGTTAAAATCATTCTCAATTAAATTCTCAAGCAACCTTAAGACAGATTATTTTCTGAAATTCTTTCATTTTTTTAACTCAGGATTTTTTACATCATGTTAAAATATTATGCCAGAATCATCAAGCTAAAACACATCCAAAGGAATGACGATATTAATGATAAAAATTGTATTTATCTTCTTTTACTATCTATCCAGTTCAATGACACACAAGCAGATTTATAACAAAACTAATCTCGCAAGACTACAGAAGCCTCTAAAAGCAGCATCTCTGCCATCTTCAACAGGCTTTTGCAGCTTGGTAGGTACAGATAATTTGTATTTCATCAGCTAATTGTCATGAAAGACCCCCCCATATTTCTCTTAAATTGCATAAATGAGAAAATTGTTCATTTCCTCTTCCTCCAGCTCTGTTTTCATGTATGATGAATTTAAGCATGTTTTGCTGAAAATGGGCAAGAGATTATGCTACACAGAGATACGCTTGCTAAAAACAATTCAATGAATTAAAAAATAACAGTGGACTGCAACTGACCTTTCATATAAACCATATATCTCGATTTTTTTTTCACATGCCTTAAAGATTATTAGAGTCTGGCTCAATGAAAGCAACCAAAGAGTACAATATTTAGCATTTGTTTTATATTATTTATAATTTCAGTATTCTGTTTACAGATGTTTACAATCCCCATCCTGGTAATGTTACTAAGATGAGTAATTCAATCTCTTGATTCTATTACTGAATAGAAGATGAACCCTCAAGTATTCTGAATGGAAGAGGCAGGAGTGACTCTTTTATTTTGATATAAACACGAGATAAACAGGCAGATACACCATATAGATCAGCCAAGGTGGGGGATGCCTCCTTGCTGGAGACAACGAATCTGCTGCCTGTACAGAATGCTGACGTGCTCTGAGAGCCCTGCAGCACTTCTGATGGAGACCTATCACAGTCGGCTCTGCGCTGCGTGTCCCCTCCTCCCCCAACACAGAAAGTTCACTGTCTCCAGCGCCACTGTGTGCACCAACACATTTTTCAATATTATGCTTCAAATGTTACTTCTAGTCAATACAAGGATCACAGTCTTGGATGTATTAAATATGGCTTTACCTCTGTTAGGAAAAGAGATATCTGTAACATCATTTCCATCCGAAGTCCAGCTTTTAACTAAAACTGGAAATGTATGTTTTGATCGTTTTGATGTTAGATAAGTGGAGAGTCACGACTGTGAAAAATAATTCTGCGCCTAGCATCTAGCTTAGTTTTGAAAATTAAATTCTGTAAATACATATTAAGATATTACTCATATGGATTTTTAAATAACAAATCTTAGCAACACATGGCATAAGCGTATGTATAAAATGTGATAGAAGTTATATGCATTTCTAGTTCAGAGCAGATGCAACTATGGCTACGTCTCCCTCACTGATGATTTTTGGTTTCAGTTCAGAGGTTTGCACATAAGCTCCATGCACATGGACTTTCTGACATTTTCAGGACCTGGCCTTACAAACACTTGAGTAACTTTCTCCAGAGGTACAGTCCAGCTCTGCTCCAAAGCTTATCATCTGAGCCAAGCTGCTTACACATTTGCCGAACCAAGCCCCCCGTATTGACACGGATACGCGTGCCTAAATGAGCTTTGGCTGCCAATTTCACGATGTGGTATTCTGTATCAGACAAAGCAACAAAGGAAAGGTGACTTGCTCCCCTGTGTGAGCTGTAAATACCAACCATCACACCACTTAATAGGTTTATTTTATTAATAGCATATATTTAACGACTTCAATGCAAGTTTCTTTTGAACCATAAAAGGCTGGCAAATTCTTAAAAGATAATAATCAGCAGTGCAGCAGTTCTTTGATGGTCTGTAATTACCCAACTGTCCACTATTTGAATGACAGCAGCAAACTACCACTCACTGTTAGTTTATTTTTATTTATAACTTGTACTTTAGGTAAGAATCCATTAATTACAAGCAAAACAAATTGCTTATTCAAAACACTTCCCACAGAGGCTATTTTTTTCACATGCATTAATCTAGCTGAGATATACATGACATTTTAAATGGAGGTTAAACTGATGTAAATAAATGCAATTATTTGAAAGCAAACAGGATTCAGCCACATTTATTTTTGTGCGGGATTACTGTACTTACTCCCCTTGTGACCAAGGACTGAACCACAGGAATTCTGGAAGGCTGAGGATTTTCTAACTTCCTACCGTCATGAAATTTAAGGATATATCACTGTACCCTTTCTTTTAATTTTATATGTCTGGCCTTTGGTGGCATCTTGTGTAATTGTTTTTCAAATAGAACCATTAAGCTGGAAGGACAGCGAAGGGTTTGGATCCCACGCACTTTGGTGCTTGGCTAATGAAGAAGGTAGCCATGAGCTGCCTGCATGGCTGAGCCCCGCACCTGGAGCTGCTGGGGACACCCCGGACGGTCACCACCGCGGGACGCCCCTGGGCGCCTGCACCCCGGCCAGCCCGCCGTGCCCACCAGCGCCCACCCGCCAGGCCGCGATGGCCATGCTGAGAGCCTGCCCTTCAGCCAGCTCCAGAGCACACCTCGGCCACCCCCATGGATGCCACAGCACCAGGACCCCTTCCCATTCTTCTCCATCCGGCACCACCCATCTCACTGGGTAATGCAAAGCGAGTTCCCCTGATCTAAGGCCAGGGTCACTTCAAAGGCAGTGATCAGCCCAAGACACATGCCAGAATTGATAGCTGTAATCTTTTATAAGGGATTTAAATGTCAGAAGGGAATCTGTACAGTTTTGGTGTGCTTTTCTCACACTGTGTTAGTTTCACTGCTGGGGAGCAGCCCTTGGTGAAGGTTTTTGAGACAAAGAAGAGTGAGAAAACACTGTACACCCACAGTGACTCTGAGGAGCCACCCAATTTCTATGCAGCAAGCACTGGGAAGCCCAGTCCTGATCCTGACAAAGACAGCAAAAAGGGGATTTTGCCATTAGTATCAACGGCAGTGAGATCCAGCTGCCCACAGCAGCAAGGTTCCATAAATCAGTTGTGTGCTATGATAAAGACTCTGGGACACAATGATCTTATTGGAGTCAGTAGGGACAAAAAAGTCCCACCCAATTTAATGCACCAAAACATTTCAGCCTATTTTTGCCTTTTACCATGGCAGAAGTCTTCTGAAAATTATTTAAAATAATATATAAATATGAGTTCCAAAATGTTAGTGTTACATCCTGCAATTTCCGCTAATGTGCCATGTAAGGGACAATGGATAACCTCATAAAATCTAATCAATAAAATCAAAGCATACAGCTGAACAATCAGCCTTCCGCAAGCTGACCAGCAGTCGTGACGATGGTTGTTTCAAATGACATAAGTTAGGAGTAATTGCAAAAGGGTCAATCTTTCTATAATCAGACCAATATAGGGACATTGTTTGCTTCTGGCACATTTAGGAAGGCTGTTCTTGCTGCTTTTGTGTCACTGGAGAGGCATAAGCATGACTTTGACATGTTCTTGCTCCATTGGAGAGGTTACCCACAGGGTCGGGGTGCTGGGCTCCCAGAAACTCTTACCAGACTGGATCTCGCATGCATTTTCAGCAGTGTTACAGGGTAAGGAGTAGTCACAGGCATAGTCTGGCCCATATAATCTGTTAACCCAACCAAAGATCAATTCCTGGAAGAAGTCTATCCCAGTTTTTAGGAATGACTTTGTCGTCCTCACTGTAAATCTAGCAATAAACTGTTGCGAAACTCTATCCTCTCCACACTTAAAGAGCTTTGTAAAAAATGGATCTTGAGGGATACGGAGATGCAGGAATATTTTTCTGCAAATATTTCTAAAATAAATATTTCAATGTTTTCTACCTGGGACTAAAAATATTTTTGTGTTTTTGAATATTTTGGTAACTAGTACATTTTTAGAATGTTATTTTTATCATTCTTTCAATGAACTATAGCTTTGTATTGTCAATTCCAAAAAGCACAGGCAAGAGTATCTTTGTCAGAGTTCCATATTATCATCAGACATACATATTTATAACTCTCCATTTCCTAGAATGCTCCACATAAATAGATGTTCAGGGCTTGTCATGTAACATGTCTTGCAGATAATAAGAACAAAAGAAAAACAACAAAGAAACAATACCAAAAATAATTTTTAAAAATCTGAGCTGAAAACATAAAAGAGAAATGCTCAGGCATTCACTGGTAACAACCACACATTTGAAGCCAGTGAGACTAACCTATGTTTTGCTTTCCTCATGCTGATGATTGATGTCATGTGAATGGGAAGATGTTTACTTAAATTGAATAATATTCTTTATGTAAGTGTATTTTATATTGATAGACTAACTCAAAACCCAGTCACCTTTACCCACTTCATAGAGTTCCAGCCTGCAGGAGGTCTAGTGATAGGCTAACCTTAATTTCTTTGCTTCAGTCACATGAAACTGGCCAGGGTCATGAAGAGTTACCTACGCCTGTCATATGGCACAAGAGTCAGTATCTACTAATTCCAGTGGCTACTGTTACAATATTCAACCACCAAAAGTTTCGGATCAGAAGTTGAAAGTTTGAGACATTTATGAGTGTGAACAGAGGGTCCTAATTTAAAACGTGTGTGACCTTAATATAGCATTGGGGGTTCAGAATGTTCTTACGTACTTTGTCTAATACTGCAGTTTTACAATACTCCCTTGCTTCCAGTCATAAAATCTTATCTGTAAATTTTGTAAAGATGTCTGAGAAAAGCAAATTTACGTTGACTCTGTGAACCAGCAACAGGCAAATAGTTTTTCTTTATGCAAAGGCAGAATAAAAAAACCCCATGCATCTAACCCTTAATTCCAGATGTAAGTCTGCGCTTTTCACAGATGTGTACATTTTTCAGAAAGTACTGTAAATCAGAATGATTCTGTACTTGTCAATGATAACTCCGTTAACGCAAAATAATCTTATAACAGGACACCAGAATAATCTATCTTAATCAAAGACAGATTTATATCCATACAGTCCAGTTATTCACAGACTGTAACAAACCATATAAAAATGTAGATCTGACATCATTGTAAGTCTTGCATATACAATTGCCTTCTTCATGTATTGCATAACAATGAAAAACTAACAACTACTCCTGCTCCCATTGAAATCAGGGACACATTCCCATTTACATCTTTGCCATTTGGATGAGAGATCAAGACTAATGTCCAGCTTTTGAAAACTACGTAAGACTGGGTATCACATGTATTTGAATAACTCTGATTATTCCACAACTTATTGGAATATAAATTTTTTTCCTCATAATTAGCCCAAAGAATTAAAAGAAAACTCAGAAAAGGACGGACAGGCACAATATTTTCCGTAATTCTATCCATACATTTTTCCATAATTACAGTTTAGATTACAAGAAACCAACTTAGAACTCAGAAACCTGGCTCTTCTAAGCATTTTCTTGAGGAAATTACTTAATAAATGGCAGTAAGAAATAGAAGATCTGTAGGCTATGACATATTTCACTTTCTCTGGTGGGAATTAGTATGTTGTGGATGAACAATACGTGGAGCAAAATCTTTATTTATTTATTCATGTGTACTGTTTCTGAAGCCAAAAGCCAGTGTATCTACGACAATAAAACTACAAAAGCTTTGTCATCAAATATGACCAAACCTACCGTCCTTATCCAGCCAAAATATCCATTATTTACATGATGACTTTGCCTAAGGTTCTCAGTCATGTTTCAAGAGCCTTTTTGATAAAAGCCTTAATAGATGAACTGACAATGGAATCATTAAAAAAACAAATGAACGCATTTTTAATAGTATGCAAAGTTTAATGTAGATATATTAATTACCTGGTTTCTGTATCAATGTTAGTGAAATTTCACAATAGGTAGGTAAAATCCAGTGCAATCCGAATTCTTTAAACGGATTCTAGTTCAGATAAAAATAGTTACATTTTATTCAAAGTATATTAAAAAAAACACAATAAAGTTTTGGTGAGACAGAACAGCGCAATAACTCAAGAAAATTAATGCCATGAGCAGTATTTCCTCTCTCTTTGACGGCAATGGTCAACAAAATAAATGAAGAACAACGAAGGAGAATCGATGCAAAGGCCTAGAGAGTAACTCCATTTTTTTTAACTATTAATTTTGTTCTCGGTGTCAAAGGCAATGACAGTAAGCATTGAATAAATACAAAACTTCTTTGGGATTGCTATTTTTTTCAAGATGAAAAATGCACTGGCTTGGAATGTTTATTTGAACCAGCTGTACGGTATTACTATAGAGAGTCAGGAAGTTAATATATTCCTTGGAAGTCCAGTATCAAAACATGTTATTCTAGCAGGCACAGTGAATGAACAGAGGACTTGCAATGGGACTTGGCAGCCCAGGCACAGACACTGCAGACACTCCTATATTCAAGCTACACAGCAGCTAGAAGTTACCAGCACCATGTCTTGCTGCTAATTAGTAGAGTGACTGGTAAAAGAGGCAGAATCAGAATTAATATCCACATTTCCTAGCAGATGTCATAGGACCGATCCTCTCTTAAATTTAGAGAATGAAATCCTCTGACTGAGATTATCATGTAACAGGATCAGCCTCGTAACACACTACACCTTCTTTTCATTTATTATAGAGCTTTATTCTGGGTATTTGTGTCCTGTGGTTTATGCAACCATGTCCTCATTGTTAAAGTCCTGGCAATACAGCAACATGTTGTGATAAGAAGAGCTGGAAAACCAAAGAAATTTCTATTCTGCCAAAAATTTTCATGGCAAGCTGAGTGTTGTGGAGAGGGAAGGGTATATATTCAGATATTCCAGTTAAGAATAGACATGAAATCTGGTTGTATTCTAAATCTCTCTCATAAAACCATTAAATGTGAAATCTTTTGTAACACTACAATCAATCTCTCTGTAACCGTTTAATAGCTATGTTGAGGCAAATCAAATTATTATCATAATCAGAGGTAAAACCCAACACACTTTGCAATCTATCAAGTAGATCTCTTACTTGTACAATTAGAGTCTAAAGATTGTAGTGGGTTGACCCTGGCTGGATGCTAGGTGCCCACCCACTCTATCAGCCTCCTCCTCAGCTGGACAGGGGAGGGACAATATAACAAAAGGTTCATGGATTGAATGAAGGACACAGAGAGACCACTCACCAGTTACTGTCATGGGCAAAACAGATTTGACATGGGGAAATTAGTTTAATTTGTTATCAAGCAAGTCAGAGTAGGGTAATGAGAAAATAAAACCTAAATCTTAAAATACCTTCTCCCCATCCTTCCCTTCTTCCCAGGTTCAACTTCACTCCTCATTTTCTCTACCTCCTTCCCCCAGCACAGGGCCAGAGAGAATGGAGGCTGTGGTCAGTTCATTACGTTTTCTTTGCTGCTCCTTTCTCCTCATGAGAACTCCTCACACTCTCCTCTGCTCCAGCATGGGGTCCCTCTTGTGGGAGGCAGTCCTTCACCAATTTCTCCAGCGTGAGTCTTTCCCATGCAATTCTTCCCAAGCCTCTAGAGTGTGGGTGGCCCCTTCCACAAGGCGCAGTCCTTCAGGAGCAGGCTGCCTCAGTGTGGATCCCCGGGGGCTCACAAGTCCTGCCAGCAAAGCTGCTCCAGGGTGGACTTCTCTCTCACAAGGTCACAGGTCCTGCCAGAAGCCTGCTCCAGGGTGGGCATCTGATATGGTCGCAGCCTCCTTTGGGCACTCACCTGCTCTGGCATAGGCCTCTCTGTGGGCTGCAGGTGGATCTCTGCTCCACCTTGGACCACTGTAGCCTTCACCACAGACTCCAAGGGAATCTCTGTCCCACACCTGGAGCTCCTTCTCCACCTTCTTTCTTCACTGATCTTGGTGTCTGCAGAGTTGTTTCTCTCATATATTCTCATTCCTCTCTCCAAGTGAAGTTGCAATGGATTACTTCCCCCTTCTTAGGTGTGTTAACCCAGAGGCTCTACCATCATCACTGATGGGCTTCACGCTGGCCAGTGGCAAGTCTGTCCTGGAGCTGGCTGGCATCCGTTCTGTTGAACATGGAGAAAGCTTCTGGCATCTTCTCAAAGAAACCCCCGCGTAGCCCTCTCTCTACAGAAACCTGTCCAGGCAAACCCAACACAAAGATCAACTGCTGTGTTTCAGTATATTAATTTTATTATATCAAGTGTAAAGCAAATAATTTAAAGTTAGAGCTGAATTTCAAAGGTAGATACTTTCATGGCAAGATGATGTAGGAATGTAAGTTATGACACAGCAACAATTAGAAATAATAGGGTAAGTTAAAGTTACCATAACAGATGTTTTGACTTTGTCGGCATTCCCAACTCTAGCTAATGTTGTCACAATCTTCTAGGTGCCTAAATATGGATTACTGCTATCAGTCATATCCCATCATCCTTAGGCAACTTTCCCAAAAAGGGAAAGGGGAATTTTCTTTGAGTGGCAGATACAGAATAGTGACAGATGCGGAATGCACCATTTTTTATCCTCTGTCTGCTATGTAAGATAGAATGTGGAACAGTTCTGAAATACCTCTTCATTGTAAACAAGGACAAAAGCCTCTTCCACAAAGTACCACTTTTACCTAACTTTTTTACCTTCATGGAGCAATAGAGACATTAAAAATTTACTGAAATTTTAGAATGTGTAAAGAATCTGTCTGAATTTATTTATTCTTAAAAGTGGGTTATGCTCTAAGCTACTATATCTTCACTTTCTTTAAATAACAGAAACAATTTATTTTCCAAAATAAGAACAGAGACATATAATATTTTAGTTATTTAAAGCAATCTAGCCAATAAATGGTACACCTACATAGGTGTTATCAGATTGTGCTTGGAGACGTGTTGGCTGATAATATTTAATCTCATATAGTCCTGTAAACAACAGAATAAGCAAACAAGTACTCTGGAATGTGCTTACATTTTAAGACATATATTATCTACCTGATGTAAGAATACTCCTTAAGTTAATCAGGTATTTTACTATATTCACATATTATTTAAAAACTGGGCTAGGTTACAGTCCAGTACAGAATATTCCAAATTTTGCCTTTTTTTTTTTTTTGAGTACTACAATATTACCATAATATCTCAACTTAAATAATTAGATTACTGCTATGAAATGCATGCTTGTCCTCACTTCTATATTCAAAATACTTATCGCATTTTTCTAGTACAATGTGGCGCAGTGATCCCGGTGATCTGAGTGGATGGTGGGAAGCACAAAGCAGGACTCTAGCTCCAATCCTGAGCAGC
This sequence comes from Donacobius atricapilla, assembly GCA_013397315.1. Lineage (NCBI taxonomy): Eukaryota > Metazoa > Chordata > Aves > Passeriformes > Mimidae > Donacobius > Donacobius atricapilla. The sequence goes on from WBMY01007616.1 coordinate 301,897, forward strand.
ATGACTTGCCCAGCCTAATCAGCTCCATAACTTCCATGGAGTGAACAACTTTCTGCACTGAGAAGTTCCAACACTAGCAAAGCTATCCCCAGCATTCATTCTGGGCTAGTCATTCAACCCCAACATTCTTCCCTTCTCCTCTGACTCTCATTTGTCACGGCCACATTCAAAAAATCTTGGACTTTCTGCCAAATGGTGCTCTCCAATTTTACTCTGCATTAAGAGAACCGGGGGAAATCAGACAAATCCTAATATTAACTGGGGGGTGTTTGCACTTAGACTCAGGGCAATGGCTGGGAAACGAAGGTCACAGTGAAACAGGGCAGGGGGAAAAGGTTTCTGACAGCTTTCCCTGACACTGGGAGAACTCCACAGATGAATGCACTCTTTTCAGTCTCATCATACAGCATGAGAGAGAAAATCCTACCGTAGAACCTCCCAGGGTTTCCAGCCTCTCAGATGGGCTTTGCCTCAGAGAAGACGCCTTGACAGGAACAGATGTGATAACAAATGACCTTTAGAATTGCACCCTGAGAGCTGTTGACCGTTTCCTGAAAGCTGTTCATCCTCCTGAGTTCCTGGCTTTAGTTTGGCAATCTTGAGATCCTGGCATATAGCTAAAAAGGGTCAATAACAAGAAATCGAAAAATAGAGTGTAAGATCCAAAGAAAGCAGGGACAAAACCAGAGTACATACATACTTAAAGAGTCTTCCTTTGTTTTTAAAGCTAAAAATCATAAATCTAAATGCAATGCCAAATCTCAGCATCATCTTCATCCCCAAATCAAAGAAAAATTCTAAGATGACACAAAAGGCTATCCAATGATAATATAATAAAAAATTGATTCAAAGCCATTTAATTTTATTCCAACTCAAATTAAACCAAATGTATCATATTAGATAACATAATATTTGTATATTTCTGTGAGAGTACTTAGATTTGCTCTGTGACACACAAAACTGTCTTTCCCAATGACAGCTTACAGGGTAAGTGGAGCACACAGAGAATAGTACACCTTGGGAAGTCCAGAGGAGAGGCTGCATTTGCAGATGTGTGTCCACAAGCATGAGAGAGGAAGACGGGAGGTAATTTATTTGTTCCTCTTTGACTTCACCGAGAGAGTGAAAAATTTCTCAGCACTGCCTTCTTGTAAAGCTCCTCAAAATCAAGACTATGACTATATCCCGTGACTGACATATAGCAAAAGTCACATTTCACTCGTATGCTCACTTAGGTTTCTGTTGAGGATTTCAGCTGTCTTCACTGAGTCTTGCAGGGCGGGGGGGGGGGAAGGCTGAAAGAATAACAGTATACTGGCATTCCATTTTCAAGGTAAGTTCAGGAAAAACCTGGCCCTGCTAATACAATGATACGCTACATCTCATTTATTGCCGGTGAGAGGCAGAGAAGAGAAAAAGGGGAGGGGTAAGCAAGAGACGGAACGAGACAGAAAGCAGAAGCAGAAACAAAGATGCAGCATCGGGAGACAAAATGAAAGGAGGGATGACATGGGGGAATGTGCACAAGATGCCTCTTCTTACATTTGTTAAAACGAAACATGCACACGAACTATAAAGCTGAAATGAAAAGCAAAGGCAAGCTTATTTGGTTTAATCCTTTCATGCAGTGAAATGATTTTCTCTATGATTTTTTTTCCCTGTCAGTTCCTGTCATTTCCTTGCAATGCCTTCTCCTTTCTCACTTGTCTTTTCTCCTTTTCCTTTTCAATGCTATCTTGCTTTGTTCCTTTTCCTTTGCTTCTGTCTGCTTCTTTCTTCATCTTCCTTTCTTCTCATGCTCTCCCTTGTCTGTTTTGTCTTGCTCTTGCTGTCCCATGTGTTTTCTGAGCACATGAAGAACATGAACACAAATAGTCAAAAAGCTTTCTTTTTCCTGATGCTTCTTTTCTATCCCCATGTGGTTTTGACTGTTGTAGCTCTGTTAGGTTTTAAATGCACGTGGGGAACCCACTTGTAGTCCCATGTGTTTTAGAACTATCTACAGTAGCACACTGCAGGAAAAACATGTGGGAAGGGAATGTGTCAGAAAAGTTTCTTGTACTCCCTCCAACACATGGGCCACATTTAACAAGGTCAAGGGACAAGTGTGGCTCACAGGCATAAGTTTGACCGGTATGATAAAAAAGGATCACACATTCTGCTTTCTTTTACCTGCACACACTCTGCAGTTAATCACTCACCCAAATACAGCTTATGGAGTCTCAATTGATCTACTTTTATTTTTAGGCTAGATGATCAGCTTAACATATTTTAGGAAGAGATTATGATATCTTCTTTCCTGATTTGATGATTCCAAGATAATGAAATATATAAATGAAACAGAAGGAAATCTTTTTTCTTTCCTTTGTCTTCCCTCCTGCATGAGAGCATCATACACACTGTGATGGAGCAGACAAGGGTCTGCCTGTTAAGCTGGCTGGCTGTTCCTAAGGCAGATTATCTCAGTTGAGGGTTCCTTCTAAACTTTCCTGATACAACAACAAATTCACACAAAATGTCTGTGAACTGTTGGTTCACGTTATGCACATTTTGACACCTTTCAGCTGGTTTTCACAGATTTTCAAAGCACCTGTTCCAATACAACCTGTCTTTTTGGCAGCAACCAATACCCGTAAACTCCTGATTTCCTTTCCTCCGTTGCTTAACCATTTCTAACAATGCACATGTCAAAAATATAATTAAGTGAAAGAAGGCAAATGCTGTCCAGCTCTCCTAGATACTGGACCACACTTCCTGCAGGAAAAAAAACTGTTCACATTGTTGCAGACCAACTAAGCTGTTCTTCCCTGTCACTCATTTCTTAGAGGAAAGGTCCAGCTCACTTGCAAGTGGGCTGCTTGCCATGTGAGCAGATGGACCCAGGGTTTGACAGCCAAGAAATGATGGATCAAATTTTGAAATTTGTTGCTCAGTCTCCACTCTAGTAGTTCCTAATTGGCCTCAATGGAACTTTATTGCTGTAAAAATGGTATAATGGCAGCAACATTTGACTGAACAAACACACATCCCATGCAGGTGCTGCAAGCACACTTCCTGGCTGACAGTCAGAATGACGCCGTCAGCGAATATCTGCTGCAAGCTGACGTTGCTCTCGAAGGTTAACATGCTCCTGGGTGAGCATACAGTGGAGTTGAAAGGAGCTTCTAAAGCTCATTTTGAAAGGTGGTCTAAGATATTCAGCCTTTTGTCTGCAAAGAACCTTTTAGTAAATATAACCATATAAACAAAGAAAAGGTTTACTTATGTTTTACAATAGGCACAAGGCAAGAGGTTTTTTCAGTGATGCACTGTTTCTAATACATTATCTAAAATTGTTATCACCTGTAAAACAAATGCAATTTGGTATTTTATATTTAAAAATTACCAAAATTAAATTATATTTGACTGCTACTAAGAAATGAAGAAAATAAATTTGCCTTTATAAAAACATTGTTGCCCAGATTTCTAAGAGCTGCTATGGCAATATACGTTCACCTCAAATTCCTGTGTGCTCAGTGAAAACATAGGATGTGAAAACAACACAGATTTATCATTGATCTCACTGATGGACTCATATAGTTCTGGTTTGTATCATCAGCAACTTGAATTATTACTGATTAAGTGCTATTTTACCTATGAAATAGAGGCTTCTTAAATTTCTTCATATTGGTTGAACATAGCTGTGTAATTTTAACTGTGTCTTTCTGTTGTCATTTTAACTGTATCAGCACTGTATTAACTAATATCAGCAGCTGCAAGACAGGATCTTAACATTTTGTTTATGCTGTAATTGGAATTTCTCGCCTTGTGCCGCTTTCTTCTCTACATTTTGACAGGTTACTGATGCATTTGCAAAAATAGTTGAATCCTATGACTGCATAAATAACAAGTAATTATTATTATAATTAGTGTTATCTTTAGAAATTACATTCTATTTTTAATAAAACTGCAGATACAGAAAAGATGATAAAAATCTTTATAAGCAACTGCACAATACATTTCATTAATTTTTTCAAGGAAAAGAAAGCAATTTCCCAGGGTCTCTTCCAATTTTTCTCCACCACCTTAGCCCCAGTGCTATTTGGTACGGGCAGATTAGGGTAGCTGATGATTCCTATTGATTTAAATGTCGTGCTAGGAAGCCTAAATCCCCAAGAGCAATAGAATCTCCCCTATCACTATCCTACTGCTTATTGACCTAATTCACTAACCAACCATCAGGGTTTTCTCTCACAACAAATAAATCTTGCATGAAACAGCGAGTACATGGACACTCATAGTTTTCAGTGGTGTTGCCAGTATAATAAATTCAGAATCACCAAAGCATTCTTCTTTGTTTGCTCAGAGTGATCATAATGTCATTTGCTATTTAAAATGAGCAGAAACCACAACAGTATTTTTAATAGCAAAACTATTTCCACAGCCTGAAGTAAACTTGATGTCATATAAATGATGCAGATAATTCAGTATGTGTGAAATTCCACGTACTTCAATGCTTCGATTTGCCCATAAGTTATTGCTGGAGCATCTGCTGAACAGGTTTAATGGCTGCAGCATCACATCCACTGATTGAGATACTTCTTAGTCCCAGTGTTTACTGCTCAAAATTCTGATAACTAGTAGATTTTCATTAATTGAGCAAAAAAAATGAAGAATTAACCAGGGTTTGTTATGTTACTCTGGGTCTTGCGGGGTCGTCATTTCAACTAGAACTTTTAACTTGGAACTCTGCAGATGCCTCTGTATCTGAATTCACTCTTGGTGATTTTACTGAGTTGAATAATACATTTGTTTATATGTAAAAGCCAGGATTCTAAACTTAGTGGTTCTGTAAAACGTGGTTGTTACAAGATATGGAATACATGCAGCAGGAGAACACAAAAAATACTCTACAGATATAAAAAAAATAAAAAGGAAAAAAAAACAAACCACATCATACTACTTTGATAGGCAGATCTGTTTCAGAGGACAGAGGCCTCATTCTGCTCCCAGTAAAGTTAATTAGAGCAACAGCAAGATCCTAAATTACTGGTCCTCTCATCAATAGCAACTTAAGCTTTTATCAATGTAATTTGAAGCAGCATTAAAAGCAATAAGTGCTAATTTATAATTGTTGATATTATCAAAGCAAGATCCTTTGCAACCATACATAACTGTGCCAGATTTTTATCACACTATAAAGGTTAACATAAGTGTTACAAGAAACATCAATGAGCTACGTACCCTACGTTTGCTTTTGGTTAGATAAGTATGCTTTGTAGTAGTTGATACTCCCTCTAGATAATGGATATGGGCCAGATTTTCTGCTGACACAATGCAATATAAGTAATTTGAAGGCAGATATGCTGATTCACACTAGGTGCAGATCTAGCCCTAATATGTTTAGAAGCAATAAAGCATCTTAAGTCAGTTTCCTAACTATTACTCAGCCATTCCTCACTTGCCAAAAGGGAACTGTGAATGCCAAGGTCTGCAGGACTTTATTTATCAAAGCTTCTTTTAAGGCATCTATCATTTTGGTGCGCAAGCCTCGCTTTATGACCAGAATCAAACATTTTCATGCAACAACAGCAGGTCTAATTCTAGCAAAAAATGCATGTAGTGCTTGTTCTTGCTGCTATATTACATCTGTTCCAATATTTTTTTTCTAGAAACTATTCATTACATTAGCACAATTAGACACTTTTGCTGCTTGATACTCTGAAACTGTATAAAGAGAATTAAAAATGTTATGTCATCTACCTCTAACTGCTGGATTAATGATAACTCACTGTCTGTATTTCTGAATTTCTCTAATTCGATAGGAAACTAAGTGCAGAGCTAAGAAAATCACATTTCTGTTTGTTATATAAATACAAAATTATTTTACATAGCAAAATTAGGTGCTATGCTAAATAACATTTTAGTGTCATGACATTAAACATCTGGAGAAAAATAGTATCTAAGCCACACAGATGAATTTTCCTTTGAGGTTTATCTATTTTTACTTACATTTCCTGGATGTCAGCTTATAATAATTACTCTTCTACACACATCTCTAGCACTAATGTGACAGACTGTGAATGCTTCTTGACAATAGAACATAATATCCTCCTTACAGGTTTCTACCAGCAAGGCTACAATCTTACCATCACGTGTATAAACACCTAAAAAGCCTTACTTTAAACATTAACAAATTTCAAATGTAGCTGGCTTACTGTTAAAAATCACATACAGATTCGACTTTTCTCAATAAATCTACAAAATAAAGCTAGATGTAAAGGACTTTGGGTACAATGTGTGACATCTGTATCTGAGAGCTGCCTCAACTCTGAAGCATCTGTAAATTACGTCAGATCATTTCAAAAGTAGCCAAAATTTCCACTTAAGACCTGCTTCCACTAAGCGTTGCTTACAAAGACAGAATACCAATATAATAACTAAAAAGCAGTTCCTAGCATTTCTGTGAATATGATGAACTGTTCATCTGTGACACAGGACTAGACATGGAATTACAATAGTCATTCCAGTAAAACAGCAGGAAGGTTTGTATTTCTCTATCTGACATTAAAAGCAGCATGCTTTATGTAGGCCTCACTTGTAAACCTCCATGAATTTAATCAAAGGCATCACAGTTTTATCCAAAGAGAGAGCAAACACATTATGAACTACATAGCTTTATTTCCCTGTGAAGGAAAAAGAAGGAAAGAGAACCACCGAAAAATCAGTAAATACAGGACTTTCATTTAATTAGAAGGACTTCAAAATACGTCAGAACACATGAAACAGCAAAGCTGCTATCCTGGAGGATGTACTGTCTGGTACATCACAGTGACTCTGGCTTGATGCCTTAAAGATCACATCCACAGATCTTTACACTCTTTTATTACGCAGTTTATTGCATGATCTTAGGCATAAAGTATGCAAATTATCCCTCTGATTTTTTTTAATTTGGCAAGAAATTGTAAAATATAAATTCAAATAAATTTTTAGAGTTTTGATTTGTGTTTTCGTGAAATAAGAGGGTAATGGAACTTTTATAATAGGTAAGATTTTCCTGAATTGTTAGAAATCAGAGGAACTATAATGTTTTAAGCAGTGGTACTTCTCTGGCTGCCTCTATTCCTGACTATTTAAATAAGGACTGAAATATCAATAGCTTAAAAGTAAAATTAAAATGTGAAGCTGTAGATTTTTTCCTTTTTTTTTTTTAAAGCCTAGGAATATCTGGCTTTTTTGGTGTATGAAGGGAAAATCAGAAGACTTTAAGTTTTGACGAATAGAAGATAAAAGCAAGTCAAATAAAACTAATCAAAAGGTAAATAGATAAGACCTACTTCTTTTTTAATAAATTAATCTCATTTAACTCCAAAATGCTACCTACTAGAAAAAATGGTTTTCAGGTTAAGTAGACAAAAAATATTAAATACCTGGTAAAAAATGTATTCAGCTACTATAAGTTTTACCTTCCTGAAATAAATCAAGTGCTTTCACATATTTAAATAAAAAGCTATTCCTTAACTGTTAATCAGAACTATTTGTAAGCAAACAAAGCATGTTTTACTGAATAGTCCTTGTGTCTAGACAGACAATGCATTTATTGAAATTATACATACCAAAAATTTCTGAAAGCAAATATTTTCTTTTTAATATGAGACAAGTGCTGCACTTTCAGCAGACATGAGGACTGCCTACAATAATCATACCAATTAAATAATTCACATAATTGCCTGGTTCAAGGCAGTATTTTATTTAATAGATTGTACTTTTGTGCCTGTGATGAGAGAAATTTTCCTGGACTTTCTGGCACATGCGGACTCCTTTATTTCTATGTTCATGTCAGTTACTGGTATATGGATATCATGCTGTCTGTAACGATATTGATCGAGCAAGAAATAAATTTTGTAGAGAATATTGACCTATTTTTACTGCTTTGATCTGCTTAAAATATTTTATTCAGAAAAATATGTTTTATAATAAAGAAGGCTTGATACTGACTTAAAAGTTCAAGGGGCATTTCATTAATGTGTGGGAGAAACTCTCCGAGTTCAGTAATAATGTGGCAGAAAACTGGTGTTAGAATATCATCTTATGTTACTGCCTCTTAACTCTATGAAGAGCAATACACAGATGAAAAAATGTTAATCTGAGACTTTTCAGAAATACTTATGCTAATGTTTAGATGTTATGAATTAGTCCTCTGGAGATGCTAATGATTTTCCTTCGTTTTGAACGGTTGAACTATTTTGTTTTCAGTAAAAAAGCTCAAGCCATAAAAATTACTACCCAGCATGAGGTGAGATAGCCTGTTTCCCTGATTAATTATTATTCAAGTATTTATGCATTTCCTTCATAATTTCTTTATTCAATATACAGGTTAGAATTCTCTAGGAAATTTTAATGAACAGCTCTTTAAAATATGTATATGCTCTAAACAAGTAGTAAAATATCATAGCGATCTCCACCTGAATCCATCTCATGATCTTGAAGGGAAAAAGAAAGAACAAAAATCAAGCTGAGAGACTGAGTAGAGGATGTGATAATATACCTTTTGCAATGAAATTGTGATGAGAGTTACATGTACTACATAATCTTGCGATGAATCTTTAGCAGTTGTTTTCCCTTTAAAGCTAGATGTTAATTTATAGATTTCAATATGATATAAATGATAAGGAGATGTTGATGAAAAAATTTCTGTAATGTGCAATCACACCCTGTGTGTACATTTTAATGTATTTTAGGTTACAACCCTCCCTTTCTTACAGTCCTTGTCTCTTTATCTTTATAATTCTACAGCTCACAACTCTGTCCTCTCCTCCATGTTATGTTTTTTTCTTTTCCTCCATTTCATGCTGGCTTTTATTAGGTATCATGTATATACTTGACAACCATACCAAAAAAAGAGAGAAAGCCTTATTTTGTCAGCCTACCTGCCTGTCATCATCCCTTTCTTGTTTCTGGGAAGGAAAAAAAAAAAACCCACAAAAAAAACCAAACTGGGACTTCTGTCTGCCAGACTCTGAAGCTTGGAGTTTGTCAATTCAGTGGTATTAACTTCTATGTATCAGGCCAGAGGTAGTATTTCAGAAAATATTTCAAAACATTCCCTGTTTGTTCTTGACAGTATCATGAGGCCCAATACTGTGCATGAGAGCCTGATCCTGCAGCCAGTATGATTGTCCTCCTTACCTTAATTTGGGGACAATTAAGACCTAGGTATACACACACATGGTTTTATAACACAGTGGCCAGACAACCTACAGGAGGCAGGAAACAGGTGGCAGAATACTGAAGGAGATGCATGCACTGGCTGGGCTTGCATAAAATATTAATTAATTAATGTCACAAAAATATTAAAATCACAAAAAATGAAAAAGGAAAGAAGTTGAGGGATGATCTCAAATGCAGCATGATTCAAATAAACGTAAAAGGTGTTGTGGTGAGATGTGATAAAGTCTAATCTCATCATCTGTACTAGGACAAAGCTGGAACTGGCCTCCAAAGCTGGACCAAGCTTTTAGATGGTGGATTGTAATTAATGAGAGTGATGGATACAAAATTCCAAACAGCTTTTTGATTAAATCAGCTATCAGTCAATTACCATGAAAGTTCAGAAGAAATTAAATTTTTTGTTCTTTTTTACATTGTATAGACATTCTTTTAAAATAATGAATCTGGCAAAGGCCTTTAGCTTTTACTCATATTTTTTAGGCTGAGTAGCTTTTAGCATTGCATATCCCTTTAAGAAACGTTCAGCAGAAATGTTTGTTCAATAAAGAATGCCAAGTAACACAGTAATGTTCTTGACAATTCAGAATAGACACACACAAAGAAAAAAAATGAGATCTAAAATATTTTCTGTACATGAACTCCAAAGGTCGTATACATCATGATTCATGTAACACAAAAAGGCCTTTTAACCTTTTTTTATTACATCAGTCCTAATTTGGTCCTTAGCTGAGATATAACCACACAGTATTTCATTGTTTACTTTTAAGTTACTTAAGTAAACATCACTATTTTTGAGGATTATGACAATGTTTCAATACTTAAAGAAAAAAATGCTAACATAAAAGGTTAATATCTCGTGAAAAATTTATTAGATTTTCATGGAAATGTTTTCAGTCATCAGTTGTACACCTTTTCTAAATCACCACAAAAGGCTGTTTTGTCTATCTGTAACTATTTTTGTACGTCAAAATGCACAAAGCTTTTTGCCAAAATGCAACAACAATCCTGGTTAGAAAATTACTTTAGGAAAAAATAAATTAGTTTAGTAGTAAGGTCACATTTCAGCTGGCCATAACCACAGGTAAAAAACGTTGTTTGATACACAAACCTATAACCATGGGGGGAGGGGAATATTTGATTATACATATAGAGGTTTCAGAAACGCAGTAACGTTCTTTAGTGGAAGAGTGGTTAAGCATCGGAACAGGCTCCCCAGGGAGGTGATGGAGTCACCATCCCTGGAAATGTCAAAAAAGCTGCATAGGTTGTGGCACTTAGTGGTATGGTTGAGTGGGCAGGGTGGTATCCAGTGGAGGGTTGGAGTTGACGATTTTGAACGTCTTTTCCAACCTCAGCGCTTCTATGGTTCCCTGTAACGAAGGGATAAGGCTCTGTTCCTGAGGATTTGAGATTGCTGGAAACGCATTTTTGGGCTGTAATGCTTCACACCAGCACATGCACGTTAGACACCTCTTGAGACACAAGCGCTTTAGGGACTCCCCGAGACAGGAGCATTTCTAGGATTCACTACGAGCTAATTACGGCCCCAAACGCGCCTTTGCGGCGCATCTCCCGCGAAGACAGCACCGCCTCCCACTGCCAGCCCCAAGGAGCGCCACGCGGGACAGGCGCGGAGAGGAGGGC
>WBMY01007616.1:329141-403830 GCA_013397315.1 Donacobius atricapilla
CCTTCCAAACATCACTTCTGGACTGTTCATGTCTCACCACGCAGGAACTGCTGCAGTTCCGATCTTTGCCACCAAACTGGCTGACGAGGATCGGGTTGTCTCGTCGGGCCGGGCTCCGCTCTCTGGCCCCGGCACGGGGCGAGCGGCGGCCCCGCCGCAGGCACCGCAGCGGGAGGAGGGTCGCGGCCGCCCCGCCGGGCACCCCGCGCCCTCCCAATTTTAAAACGGTGAAATTCTGAGACGGTGTTTACTCAGATAAGTGTTTCCTGTTTCCGCTGTTAATTTTTAACGTTCTTGCTCCTACTCTGGGTACTTGAAACGGATTTCCTTTATTTTACTCTAAACAGTTTATTTTTCATCTTTTCTGCCCGTCTCCGAGCCTGAGGACGCCTGGGGAAGAACCTGCCCTCACCTCCCAAGGGCTGCGGATCCCCGCTTTCCGCAGCTCGACGTCGTTGCCCCGTTCCGGGAGCTGCGACCCACGGTTGATTTGTGTTTTATTAACTCAAGGATGGCAAGGATTCCGGCAGTGAGGATTTTTTCCAGCTCTGGCTCCTTCACTCGCGTTCCCCGAGACCAACAGAAGTGTCCCGCCAGGAGAACAGAAAAACTTGTAAAGCCCTGTGTGGACCAGGCAATTCTCGGTCTCGCTGTCTTTGGGAATGGGATATTTGTTTTTATTTAACAGTGATGATGTGGGTTAAAGAAGAAAAAACCCATCAGTGTCAGTAATGGGTAGAGCACGAAGAACACGTAACAGCCACGGCAAAGGAGGTTTTCCTGCCGGGGTTGGGCAGGGAGAGGGACTTCCATCCCCGCTCTCTGCCACGAAGCCGCGGCCGCGACGGGCAAGGGAGCGGCGGTCCCGGCAAGAGCGGGAGTGGCAGCGCCGGAGGCGGGCAGTGCCCCAGCGGTGCGAGGAGCCCGCGGGCCNCGCCTCTGGCAGCTCTCGGGCCGTGCCGGGGGGCGGCGGGCACGCCCGGCGGGCAGCACCCCCGGCCGCAGCCGCGCTCCGCTGAGGTGTAGCGGCCCCGCCGCAGGCTCCGCACCCTCCTGCGTCCAGTCTGCCTTCCTCCGCCTCCTGGCCTTTAGGGTGCTCCAGCCAGCCCGGGCATGTGGGGATGTGCGCGGCGGGACGGGAGCGTCCCGCGTTTTCCAGCTGCGGAGCGCCGCGGTCCTGTGTCTCCGTCCGCCCTGCCCAAGCACAGGGCCTCCCGCTGAGGCCGGCCGACACCAGCCCTTCCCGGGGCACGGCGGGGCCTCGGGGCGAGCCCACCTCCCCGAGGGATAGGAGGAAGTCGCGGTAGCCATTTGGCGTATCTATTTTCATGGCCCGCAGCTGAATATCGCACCTCGTCTGGAGAGACAAAGGGCTGTATGTTCATATCGCCGGGGACAGGCAGATGCCTTCCCCGTTCCGAACGCCGATGTTCTCAGCGGTGTGGAGGGGGTACATTTTCCGGCAGCGGCCGGGTGAGAGCTCCCCAGTGGCAGGGAGGCACTTTCCAATAGCAGAGGCAGCCACCGGCCCTTCCCCCTCAGCACCCACCGCCGGCCTCCGCGTCCCCGATGCCTCTCGGCCGCCGCATCCCCGGTGAAGGCCGAGCCGGGAGGAGCAGCCTCGCATCCTGCGAGGGCCAGGATGAGGCCCCCGCTGAGCGCAGAGCTTCCAGGCACTGCTGCCAGTGGTGGCATTTCTTACTGCTCCTTCTCCATGGGCTGGGGATGCTCGAGAGTTGCCTTTCTCAACGAGGCACTTTTTGATCTGTGAGATAACATCGTGTAGCTGATGGAGGCCTCAGAGGTGAACTGAGTCTACAAAAAAAAAAAAAAAGAAAAAAAATCAAAAACCCACCAAAAAAAACCAACCCACAAAACACCAAAAAAACCAAACCAACCAACCAACCAACACTAAAAAAACAAAACAAAACCAAACAAAAAATGCTCCAAAACTCAAATACGAAAATTTGAAAAAAATCCTAACAAAATAAGAAAAAACTCACACTCCACCAAAGAACGCCCAGAAACCTCCACATACGCAATCCCAAAACTCTGAAGGAGAAATGAGGAAAAAACCCTCCTACAAAACAACAAGATAAAAACCAGAAGAAAGCCCAAACAACTGAAATCAAGATACCCGAAAAGCTATGCTACCAGGGTGCTGAAAGGAAGGTGTTGGCATGGCCAAGGTGCAGAGACGCTGAGCGAGTGATGCCCCTGCGAGGCAGCTCTCACTGCGCGGGGTGCGGAGCCTGGGCACACCCTTCGTAGGTTCCCGACACCGGCAGCGCGCCAGCCCAGCTGGGGTGCGCGGGGCGCGGAGCCGCAGCTCTGCCCGGCCAGCGGGTGCTTCGAGGTATCCGCTCGGGACGTGTCCCATCCGAAGGGATGGCACTTCGATTTCTAGACTGGCTGCGAAGGGCTGCGGCTGGAGCCCCGGGGGACACGGCGCTGCTGCTCCCCGGGCTGGGGTTCTGCTGCCGGGCAGGCGGGGAGAGCCCCCGGGCACGGAGGAGCTGGCAGCAGAGGGGACTGGCGGAGGGCAGACAGGGACTCAGCGCCGGGAAGGATGCCTACAAGCCATGAGCTGCCATTTTGTCTCTTTTACGAGGGTTGGCTTTCCCCTCTCCTGGAGCGCAGTGCGCGGCGGTGGCAGCGTCTCCCCTTGCTCTGCCCCTCCTCGGCCGTCCTGCAGAGAGGCAGCTCGGGGCGGCACGGGAGGTCCTCTCGGGAGAGCGCCCATCAACCCCAGCCCTCCCAGCCCCGGCGCTCTCCCTGCCACCTCCGCCCTAGGTGCTCGGGGTTTGCAGGCTGTTCAGCTGATTTGTTGCTAATAGCAACCACACGACAGCGATTTGCAGCCTTTGCTGCTGCCAGCGCCTCTCGTTACACCTTCTTCTGCAAACCGGGATACGGTCGTCTGGCTGCTGCCTGTCCCCACCCCTCTAACCGCGGCAGCCAAGGACAATAACGGTGCAGGAGGACGGGGCGGCCTCGGGGCGAGCTGCGGGCTCCGCTGGGCACCGCGCGGATTTGGTCCTTCCACATCAAGAGCTCAACACTCAGCAGCAGCCGCGCAGGCTCCGCGCATTTCGCATTGTGTGGTAGCATTGTTGAGAGCTGCAATCCGACCGGCGCGNNTGGCGGTGGTGGAGGGCGGTCGAAGAAGCGCTGCTGGGTTTACATATGTAGATGCGGGCAGCGTTCAGCGCCAAGCCAACACACACCCTCCCCCGGAGCATCAGACACAAAGGAAGACCTCGTTCCTTTCAAGTCCCCAGAATAAATTAAGCTCCGGCTTTCAGTTTTGGAACGTCCCAAAAATATTTTTTTTTAATGGCACTGCACAGGCGCTGACGGTTCCGCAGGAAACCAGAGGTGTAACCATATGCACGTGGTAAAAAGGGCTCAGCCCTACCAGCTAATATTTCCTGGTCTCATCCTGCAAGTCAACCTGACATGTTTTGCCCTTTCGCGGTTTATTTATCCCTTAATTTTTTTATTCAGCCTTTCCTAATGTAATGGTGATGCACCAGTCTCCACTAGCCAAATCTGTACCGTTTACACGTTTACAGCTACAAATTTCTGCTCAAATGCCAGCGTCGTCCTCTTGGGTGAAGAAAAAGGAGAAGTCCTCTTTCTAGTGCGTCTGAAGTGCCTCGACGTTTGTATCTTCGCCTCACAGAAATAATTTACTCTTTAGGAAGGTCTTACAAACTAAACTCGCCACCGAAAATCCGGAGAGGGCACCCCAGAATGGCGTGAGTCCCTGCAGCCCCGAGCCAAAGTTCAGGGAGAAAAAAGAGAGAACTCTCCATTCCTGCGGTCTCTCTGACAGAGTTTTTGCTAAAATCAGGTAATGGCACAGCCCAACTTAAATTTTAGAAATAAGCTATTAAAGCTTTCAAATTAATTTTAGTAGAGGCTATACGTGGAGTTGGAGATTCTTCACTCAGTGTACTCTTTTCGAGAGGGCACTTCAGTTGCCTACATCCCATTCACTCTCACCAACCTTTCCACGTTCAAACTCCCGGCTTTTAAAAACCCAGCGCTTCCAACTGTGATCCGTGGGAGAGTTTGCGCGTTACTCTTCCCACCGAATGAGCGGAGTCGTGCAAACACGGGATTAAAAGCCCTAATTTCTGTAACCCTATGACTACCTCCTCAACGCCTGGAACGATTTGCCAGGCGTGTGGCAGGAGGAGCAGACCCTCCAGAAGCAGATGGGGGGACCCAGCTCTGCGCCGACGGGCGCGGGGGGCGGCCGGGGCGGTCCGGCTTCAGCGCGGGGGTCGCTCAGCCCCGGTGGCCTCCCGGACCGCTGGGGAAGCCGCCGCACCAAGGCACGGGAAGACCTCACCTTCTCATGGGCGTCGCGCAGTTTGAAGCCGTAGTGGAGCATCCACAGCTTGAGCAGCCGAGGCACGGCGGGGCATGAGCCGTCGAGGGGCAGAGAGCCCGGTCCTGGACCGGCCGCCCAGTGCCCTTCCAGTCGGGGGGTCTTGCGGGGGGGACCCGGCAGCTCCCGGAGCTGTCACCTGTTGCCTCGCACCCGCGGGGAAGAGACCGAGCCGGGAAAATCCACGTCCTCGGCACGCCTCAGCCCCCCCCAAACCCCAGGAGCAACTTCGCCCTTCCCCGTCTTGGGGAAAATGATGCTTCCCCGCCCCATTCCGGGTGTATTTCCGAGTGAATCAAAGTCCGAGGTTAAAAAACACCCACCAGAAAGCGAAGACACATTATTCATTTGGATAACTGTTGCCTATTCTCCTGATCTCTGGTTTATTTTTTAAGCTGACGTGTCCGGTAGCGCAGTCATTACTAACACCACCCGCTTAAGGATACAGGTTTTCTACTAATGAGCACCCCATCAGTAGGCAATGAAGTCTCACAACTACGTCATTTCCATAAATGATTTTCCGTCTTCAGTACTTTTGCAAGAACCGGTGACATTTCCGTAGACTGCATTTGCATGGTGTTTATTCCTCATTATTATTATTAACCATGGGAACAGACTTAGTATCAAGCAACAAAGTGTAACGGCAAGTCTTGGTGGTACTCAGGGTGCGTTTTGTTTTTCCTTATCTAAACATTAGACTTAATTAGACAGATAAATCAATTTATCTGTAATCAACACATCTGCCTTTTTTTTTTTAACCTCTGGAAGTAATTAATCACCATTTGTTTTTTTTTTTATTTAACTTAAAACCAGAAATAAGTATAAAGAAATGTGTTTAACAGCTGTTCCCTTCCCAAGTACACATGGTGATAATTTCCCAAAATATTTTCTGTGGCAAACGACCTTCTCACCAATCTGATTTTATTTGTCTCCTTTATTTGTAAGGAATAGCACACCGCCTGTTTAATTTGTTTGCTGAAAGAGATTTTTTTTTCCGCCCTAAATACTCTTGGAAACATGTAGCTCATTTAAGACCATGATATTGTGTATGTTAGCCCCTCTCTTCTCAGCTGAGCAAACACAGACAGGAGTTTTTAAAAATTTAGACGTCTCTCTTACACTTTTCTAAACTTTAAAAAGGCAGCTGAAATACCTTCTCCATTCCAACTTTAGGGTATGAGACAAAACTTTTATATTACCTATCAGATAATATGTTTATATAGTATCAGTCGTCTGATTTTGTACATTTACAGCTTTGCAGGACAGATTACCAGCCTATGAAAACCTGAAGCTACTGTGCAATAATGTGTGGCTACAGAAAGCGACATTCTTTATTGACTATTAACTCTGATTTTCTGTTGTGGATCACAACTTCACTTGGAGCAGCCTGATCGATAGCAGAGCTAACTACTACCTTCGTTCACAAGTATCCCGCGTCTTGGGAATCGCCCTGAAAAGATACCGGGGGAGATGTAGTGTCTATTTCTCTTCAAACCCTGATTTTATTTTCCAGTCCCACCGTTTGCATTAGTCGCTATACAAACCTCCAAGGTTGTGTTTACTCGTTGATGCAACCATGTCTTTGCCAACCAGTTATGAAGAGAATTATTCGCAATTAGTCCTTATGGCTGGACGCCGAGATGAAAAAAAGTGGAAGGTAGTGCGCAGCTTATCTACCAGAATGACACGCTGCTGGGGAGAAAAANTGGAAAAAAAAAAAAAAAAAAAAAAAAAAAAAAAGGAACAAAAAATTACACCCCCCCGACTTATGGTCACAAGAATAACTTGTGTCTGTGCCAGGCAGAGCCGGAGGTCTGCTGCCTGACCATCCTTCCCCGCCGTGCCCCTTCCCGCGCTGTTCCGCCCTGCACCGAGGGAGCGGATGCTGCTCCCGGCCACCTGCGGCCGAGCGGGGCGGGGAGCTGCTGCTGCGCGCGTCTTCTGCGCTGATGGGTGCGCTCGGGCGGATCAAGAACTGCGCTGCGTATCGTCTGAGAAAAGCCTTCCCTTCCAGCGGGGCACGGCGCTTCTCCTGCCGCGCTTCCCCCGTGGCTCCCGGCGGAGGCGGTGGCTGTAGCCCAGGGTCTCACCCCTGCCCGCACCGCCCCGGCGCCGCCGTGGCCGTGGGGGCCTCCGCGGGCCAAGTTTATTCCCCGTGAGGCGTAAAACCCCCCTGCGTGGGTCGTCGCGGCGGCGTAAGGGAAGAGCGGAGATCCCCGAGGAGGAATCGCGTCGGTGGTGAGAAAGGAAAGCAAAAACTAAAATCAAAGGACCCCACTTCCCGAAGAATAAAGGCGCGGCGGGGGGGCAAACAACTTCGAGCTGCCCTTATTTTTCTTATTTTTTTTTTCCCCGCTGCTCCCTGGGTGCGGTGGGAAGGGGGAGCCAAGCAGGAGGAGCCCGGAGGACCTGCTGGGAGATGCGCTGGATTTTGCCCGAGCGGCGAGGCTCTCCCTGCCTGCCCGCCGAGCCCTCGGCGCAGCGGGACGAGGGACGCGCCCCCGGGGGAGCATCGCGTCCCACCGATGCGCACCGGCGGGGCGGCCGCGGCGCCGCTCCCAAATGTCCGCGGGGCCGGGCAGGCCCCACCCGGCAGTCCGACGTCTTCCCGCCAGGCTCCGCTGTGCGGAACTCGGCGCCGCGCCGCGGCTGTGGCCCGGGCACGTCCCTGCGCTGAGCCCGGCATCGTCCCACGGGCGCTNTGCCCGGTCGCAGTTCGCGCAGGCGGTGGCCGACCTCGCCGCCCGCCCGCAGAGCATCGACACCCTCCGAAGTGCAGGTACGCGGGAGCCGGCGGGGCCGGGCCGTGCGCGGCCGCGGGGTTTTGCGCGCCCCGGGGCGGGCACAGCGCGAAGCCGCCGTGGCCTTGCCCTATGTTTTCTTTTTTATATCCCTCCTCTCACGTTGGCCGCTCGGTTTCCGGGGATTTTTTCCAGGAGGATTTGGCCCCCACCTTGCTCGGCGAGTCCCCCTCGTTGCGGCGGGAAAGCAAACTGCGCCGGTCAGCTGCGGGCTGTGCGGGGGTGGATGTCTCTGGCGGAGACCTCCCGTTTATTTCAAGGAAAATTTCTCAGTATGATAATTTTTTAAGTTTACTTTCTCCCGGTTCCGATATAGCTTTATGTAAAGTACAGGAACTGGAATTCCCGATGGAGCCAGCACTAATTTGCCAAGGAAATTCTACTTTTAGAATTAAGAAATTTTTATACTGGCATTACAGGTTGTTGCTAAATTCTTCTTTCTGCCGGCAGATTGACTCAGTTTAGGAGGGATTTGCTTTTGCTATATTGCTGTCATGGGATGTTGTGAACCAAATTGAACATTTTTAGAAAGAGGAGCTGCGGGAGTACTTCTACCAGCTGTTGTGCTGCTGGCATCTGGCAGACCCACTCTGCTCGGCCCAAGTTCCTGAGCTTAAAAGAGGAAAAAGAAGTGCCCGGTAATTGATTACCTGAATGACAGTTTGAAGATGTGCTACAGATCAGTGGTTGGTTTGCCATGTGGTATTCATGAATTGACTATGTTTTGGTGTGTCTAGATTTTGGTTTTAGTACTTGTTTCCCAGATCTAATAAAGCTATCAGTCTTTTCTCAAATACAATGATATATAACAAGCAAATGAAAAAGAAAACCAATGGTGTTAATATTTACAACTTTCTGTTATTGTATTTACAACCATTTATTAAAATTGTTTTATTAAAAAATCTATCACTTGAATTTTTCCTAAGGAAACATTTCATTATGGGAATGGCATGTTGACGCCAGGCCTTTTCTATTTCTCTTACCTTGCTGTGGCTCTTGATTTTTTTGTTTTGTTTTCCATCTTTTGGTGAGTTAATGCCACTGCTGTAGTTTATACTAGTGATCTCTGTT
This sequence comes from Donacobius atricapilla, assembly GCA_013397315.1. Classification (NCBI taxonomy): domain Eukaryota; kingdom Metazoa; phylum Chordata; class Aves; order Passeriformes; family Mimidae; genus Donacobius; species Donacobius atricapilla. Next base: position 337,413 of record WBMY01007616.1, read on the forward strand.
TGTCAAAGGGACATCTNCGGGCCGCGCGCCCCCGCCAACCTCCGTAGGTGCCGATACCCACACCTGTAGCGGCAGGGAGCGTGTGACACGCGTGTGCGACCCGCCACCGGCCGGGCACTGCCAGCCGGGCCCAGCCCGCCGGGCTGCCGCTCGTCCCAGCCNGGAAAATTTCTCAGTATGATAATTTTTTAAGTTTACTTTCTCCCGGTTCCGATATAGCTTTATGTAAAGTACAGGAACTGGAATTCCCGATGGAGCCAGCACTAATTTGCCAAGGAAATTCTACTTTTAGAATTAAGAAATTTTTATACTGGCATTACAGGTTGTTGCTAAATTCTTCTTTCTGCCGGCAGATTGACTCAGTTTAGGAGGGATTTGCTTTTGCTATATTGCTGTCATGGGATGTTGTGAACCAAATTGAACATTTTTAGAAAGAGGAGCTGCGGGAGTACTTCTACCAGCTGTTGTGCTGCTGGCATCTGGCAGACCCACTCTGCTCGGCCCAAGTTCCTGAGCTTAAAAGAGGAAAAAGAAGTGCCCGGTAATTGATTACCTGAATGACAGTTTGAAGATGTGCTACAGATCAGTGGTTGGTTTGCCATGTGGTATTCATGAATTGACTATGTTTTGGTGTGTCTAGATTTTGGTTTTAGTACTTGTTTCCCAGATCTAATAAAGCTATCAGTCTTTTCTCAAATACAATGATATATAACAAGCAAATGAAAAAGAAAACCAATGGTGTTAATATTTACAACTTTCTGTTATTGTATTTACAACCATTTATTAAAATTGTTTTATTAAAAAATCTATCACTTGAATTTTTCCTAAGGAAACATTTCATTATGGGAATGGCATGTTGACGCCAGGCCTTTTCTATTTCTCTTACCTTGCTGTGGCTCTTGATTTTTTTGTTTTGTTTTCCATCTTTTGGTGAGTTAATGCCACTGCTGTAGTTTATACTAGTGATCTCTGTTTGTCAAAGGGACATCTTGGCTATTGGAATAATTTATGCCTTATCTGTATGAAGAGGTCCCTCTGTGTCCTTTTACAGCCCTGGTTTTAGCAGCTCCCAGAGAGAGATCCCAGATAGGCAGGCTTCTCGCAGCTCAGCATTTTAAAAATGCAGAAAGTTTCTATTTTAAGAAAGCAATCAAAGTGCTAAGCTAACTTTAATTGACGTGTATTTCTTTTTAAAACAACTATTTTGATGTAATCTGGTTGGTAACTTTACCTCAGAACTGATTTGTTGCTTGTGCTGAACAAATTATAGGTTCAGAGGCCTGAAACTTTCTTCTCCACACAGCTGGCCTTGGTCTCAAATTTGCGAGAATCGGGCCCTGGGTAATGTGGAAATGTGCATTTGTGTAGCTTATCCTACTAGGCTGTTTCTGGTCATGAGCTGCTTTTCTACAAGCTCTAGTTTTTCAGATGCTGGGCAAGAGGGGAATGTCTGCAAATATGGCTGTTACAATTTATTTGTATGGCCCACAAATATTTTACTATCTTTCCCACCTGTGTCTTTAAAAATACTTTGGAGTTATATAATTGCAATGACAGCTGTTCATTTTGGCCTTTTCTGGATTGCTAGATACAAGTTTTAAAACCACCTCCTAAATTACATGTGATTAAGTGGTTTTTTTTTAAACCTCCCACCAAATAAAATTGGTCCTTTTATTAAAACAAATATTTTGGGACATTGCTGTCTAGCATATAACTGGTCTGCCTTTTATGGTCTTAATCTAGTGAGTGCTGGAGCAGTGGTTTAAGAAACATGCCTGTCTATATGTGTATCTCTGTAGAAATCTGTATTTAAAAGGGTTTGGGGCTTGTTTCTTATTCTGGTGAATAAGAATTCCAGGCGTCCCTCATGGAGATTGCTGTTTTAAGAAGATGAGAAAAGTCTTTGCTTGCTGTCATTTCACATTAGCCATAGGAGTCAGGGGCACCTTGCAGAGTTCTTTTGTTGTATCTCAAAAGTTGTCAGGGTTTAGTGTCTTCCTGGCAAAAGCAGAAGGCAAGATGACAGTGACTTGAATTTGAACAAAATTAAATCCTTAAAATGTACTGTCATGTACTCTTGTATTTAAGGCCTCAGTTTATATTCCTGGAATAAGAATGAGAAATGAGTGCTCAAGGAATAAAGCATCCAATCCTATTTGAGAAGTCCTTTTGATAAATACTTAACATCTTATACAGAAAATAAATGCCAGTTTGAGACCTTATTCTTTGTGGAGGTATCTCTGGACACCATGCTAACATCATGAAAGGTGGAAGTGTTGAAAAAGTAATTCTACCCTCTGAGCCCTGCTTCTGTGGTGTTAAACCAGGTACAGGCAGTGGTATTGTTGCACATTTGGAGCCTGGAGTCTGGCGGGGAGCAAGCAGCCAGGATCAGAGTCACGAGTTCCTTATGCTGGCTTGACTGTTGAGAAACCTTAAGGTACCATTATTTTGGAGACTCCTATGTATGACCTGTAAGGAAACCTGGTGGGAAGCTGAGAAGAAGGTCAGAGAGGGCCCACAGGAAGCCCACCTTTCCTTAGGGCATCTGTCTTCTGAAGCTTCTGTATCTCATCAAGTTCTGGTGCTGCTTTTCCCACTGGGCAGAAATCTCAAAGATGTTGTAACCAGAGAACTGGAATCTGGCCACATTTGCATGGCACTGGTTCTTTCCTGGTCAAGAAAGACCTGGGGGGTTAATGCCTGGGAGTTTAACAGCTTTCTGGTGGCAAGAAATTGCAAGGAATGATGAGAAAGATTCTTTTGTCGAAGTCATTCCTTTGTGTTTTCCAACTCTCTGATTTGCTTTGATAAAGTTGTTCCTTATGATTAAATACTACCACGAATAATTGCAGAATTTGTCATTTGAATGTTTAATTAGTTGATACTTGGGGAGAAAAGTCTGCTCCAAGACTTCTAAACCTTTTCCATTTAGTAAATATACATGTGGAACAATGACAGACATTTTATCAAATCTTGTTTCTTGAGGGCTGCTGACTAATGAGAGAAGCTACTTTGATAGTAACAACTTTAAATATACTCTTTAAAAATAAGTCTATTCATTTGGCAGCTACTGCTTATGAAGTTTGGTACTGGAATGCATTATTCAGCTCCACACCTCCTAATCCTTCCAAAATTTAAAATCCCAGAAACAGGCTATTTTCAGTTAAAATGGCAGATGAACTTGAGCACTCATTCTTCTGCTGAGATTTAGGCATCTGTCTGTCTTTGAGAAGGGCTAGGTGAAAATCTGAAGAGCTTCTAGTATGTTTAAAATAGTGGTAGTCACTGAGGGTCTAAATCTTTTTTTTTCCTTGTGAAGTGCAGTGTTCTGTAAATAAACAACCCCTTGGAAATTGCATTTTGTTTTGATTTTTTTTGGAGGCATTTACAATTCAGGATTAATGCGTGTACCAGAATAATTACTTCTGGCTTTTCGTTTTTGATTGATTATTTGACTAGTTTTTATTTATTTATCTTGTGTTAGAACATATGGTGATGAGAATGTTGCTTCTAATATGTGAGTTATTTAAGGCTATCATTGTGATTAAGAAACAGTTTAGTCTTGTTACTTTGACTTTAAAGATATTACAAGATCAGCTCTTTAACCCTTTTCTTGGGGCTAATCATATTCTTAAGCATAATGCTGTGGAAGTCTTGGGGAAAGCTGAGTCTGGAACATGGAAAACCAGGTCTGTGTGGTGCAGCAGCCTGTGTGCTGGGGCCTTGCATACCTGGCATCCCTTCACATTGCTGCTGGGGAATTTTTATCATCTCAGGCAGATAACTTCAGCTGCTGTTGAACTGCCTTGCTGGCTTGCTGGCCAGTCTGCACAGTTCCAGGGAAGTTCCAGCATGTCATTGTAAACAAAGATCCTCTCCCAGTGGATCTCTTCCAACTGTCCTCCCACTCCATCAGCCCACAGCCCTGAGCCCAGGTCTCCCTTCCATTGTGCCTGGTATCAAGCTGTTTCTCAGGCCTTATTCTCCAGTCCTGAGCCCTCTCCCTGGCTTTTACCTCTGCTTTTTCACCTGCACCTTTTCCGCACAACCCATGTTGGCAAGAGGCTAAAACCTGGAGGCAGGGCATATCTGAATTGGACCAGGGCTCCACCACCAGCCCTTGTGGCATGGCACTTTCCCCTATTTAGTGGTCTGTTTTTCTGTAGGTGAAGGGTGATGTCATCAGTGTTCTTTCCTGGCTTTAGACCTATTCCACTGGTGACAGGTTTTAAAAGCTATATTTCTGAATCTCTGGATTGGTTTTAGGAGCCTTCGTTTTAAAGAAAACGCTGCTCAAGTTGATTTCCCTCCTCCAATTACATTGAATCTTTTTGCCCATGCTTTTATCAACTTTTCATCCTGATGTGTGTATTTAAATGTACATTTTTGAATGTGACAGTTGGACACTTGGCCCTGTATAATCAGGACCAGACCCTAGGAAGGGATTTTAGGATATAGTTCCATATTTTATATAATATTAAAGAATATGATTCGATAGCACTATGCTTAATAGAAAGCCTGGGAACATTTGGATCTTGCAAGCAGATATGCATGGACAGACTCCAGTGTCCCCAAGTAGCCAGTTTAAACAATGGAATTTATATACCCTTTTGTAAAGGATGCACACATCTTTGGTTTGGTGTTTTGTTGGGGTTTTTTTGTGGTGGTTTTTTTTTTTTTTAATGTTGGTTGTTTTTGTTGTTGTTTGTTTTGGTTTTGTGTTTTCTAAAAATATTTTTATGTTGAGTTAAAAGGTTTACTGAGCTTTAGCAACAGAAGCGGGAGAGGATTATGCAATGTGACATAAAATACAGTTGTAGTAGATCAGGTGTGGAGAGTGGCTTTCCCAAAGGCTCGCTGACATTGTGGTACCTGATAAAGGGAAGAAGGAGGCTGCTTTAAGGAAAGTACAAGAAGGATGACAGAGAAGGAGAAAATAAAAGCCGTTGAAGCTGCAGGATTGACTTTTTCTGTAACTCAACCTAGTGAAAGCTCAACTGTTCCTGAATACCTCCTCTTCTCACTCTCCTGGCCTGTCTGGAGATTTGCAAGTAAGATGTCAAAACCAGAATTTTTTAGGAATTTCAGTCTCATCTTGACAAGTGGACATTAAAAAGAAGCAGCTCCTTGTGACCACCTTGGTTTTTGCAATTTCTGTGCACAATTGCATGGTGGTCACTAACAGCCCTGTAAGGGGTATTTTCAGAAATTTGTCCTCTTGTAACAGGATTAGTTCTGCTTCATTAATGCAGAAACAGGGGCTGGCATCTATGGAGGAGAAACTTACTGTTCCTCAATCCTTTAGGAATCTTCAGTGATACTGTCAAACTGAATCTGCATTAATGTCCCACACCATCTGGTAGTTGCTGTATGAATTACTTGATCAGCCAGAGTCTCTGTTACCAAACTCTATTTAAGTTGCCTTTGATCTCTGAAGGATGGCAGTTGTGCTGGGCATGGAACTGTCGCAGTGAGGAGCCCTTTCTCGTGACGAGTCACACTTGAGGAGTATGTACTTGAGACTTACATACTCTGGTGTCTCTGGAAGAGGCTGTGTCAAGACGAGTGAGTGTGAAAATTCTCTCTCACTGCTCTTCTGGAAAATTTGTTTTAAGTACGGGATTTAAAACCTACTGCAATGCAGCTCCTACAAAAGGGTAGTTGAAGATAGGGTGTTGGGATGAGGCAGAATTAAATTTCCATTTTGTTTCCTTGTTAAGTCAGCTGAATTTGACATGAGGAGCTCTGAAAAATTAAGCTGATATGATGAATGTTGGACTGCTAATATTAGCTCTCTGAATGTTCTAAATGTAACAGGTAGCGCACAAAAATGAGGAGACGTTATCGTGGTCCAAAGCATAAATTAGAAGGACAGCATCTTCAAGACAAGAGTGTGTCCAGAGACAACAGTGGTGTAGAACAACTTTTTTCACATTTTAAAACAGAAATCATTTTTCCTTTAAGGAAGGAAGATAAGGTGGGAGTAGGCATCTTCAAATGCAGAAATGGAAAGCATTTCCTGTGTAGTGATGTTTCTTTGATTTGTGACTAGTCAAGTTTGATAAGGATTTGATGGGTATGGGAGGAGGGTAGAAGTATTTTTCATGAATTCCAGGTTGTTTTCCCCAAAAAATCGAAATGACCAGGCAAAGATTGCTATCTCTAGAACAGCAACTGTTTCCTTGCTACAGAAACTTAGAATGAAAAAAATTGGAACCTCCTGCTGCCTCGAGTGATTTTTTTTGTTTGTTTTCCAGATAGGCAGCAGCCAGCACTTGCTTACTTAAAGTGCATCAGGCCTGCATGTAACAGCTGCACTTGAGAAGTGTGTGAAGAGTGATTCAGCTTCTAAAGTGTGTCATTCTTTGAAAGAAATTTGAGTGGGAAACTGAGGACAGAAAGGGGAATCATTCCTTGCTCAAGGTCAGACAAGGTTCTGTGATGCAGGAGAGAATATTTGGCAGTAATTCTCTGTTACTCAGTTTCTGAGTGGTAGTGGGAACTCTTCCAAAATAAATCTAGTCCAATAGTCTAAATGCCTTATTTTGTAGTTTACTTCTTGTGTGGCTGCTTTTGAATTAGAGTTAATGAATTTCCTATTTCTGTCACAACAGACTTATTTAGAAGAAGACCAAAGAGTTCTAAAGTTTTCAGCAACAAGACACTGCTACTCCATGATCTGTCTGGCCCTGTTCACTTGAGTGAATGATCAAGATTAAAGGAAGTTGTTGGAAGATTCCTGCCTATTTTACTACTCTAAATAATGTCAAATACATTTGAATTTAATTAAAAATGCTGATAGGAATCCTGGCTTGGACCTCTTTGGAGGAGTAGACTGCTGTAAACAGGATAGATGAAAGGAAGAGATCAAATAGAGGAGGTCACCAAATACAGCTGTCTCTGGAACAAAGAGCGGGGTTGGGCCCAGTGCAGGAAAGCCTCATCCTGTGTCAGGCACATCTGTCCTTTACAGCATTATGTTCAAAAGTCATAGAAGAAAAGGTTGGATATCTTGGCTTTCCTATAGGTGTTTTAGCGGAGACTGTAGAATCTCTGTGTAGCTGTTTTCACAGAGAATTAGTTCTTTTTTTTTCTAAGTGCTGTAAAGAAAGAAATACTACGTTTGCTGAAGTTACAAAAACGATGACAATGGTGACAACTCCTCCGGCAGTTGGTTTTGCAGAATAATCGGAGGTGACGGAAAGCATCTTGACACAGAGCAAAAAAGTGGTTTTAAGAGAAGGTGGAAAGTAGAAGTAAAAGCTTTTGATTATGTTCTATGCACAAGCATAGTCTAGGCCTAGATATACTTCTCTCAATTCTCAGTTAATTTGATGTGAATATAAGGCTTGTATAGCACCAGCAATTGTTTTCTTTGTCTTGTTTCTCCAAAACTCATTCCATTGTAATTATTTGTCCACTGTCTCTTCTTACATTCAAACATGACTTTAAGAAAATACAGTCTCCTTGAGGACCAGCACAGTTACTATTATTTCTAAACCTGATTTTTTTCCGAACCCTGGTGTAACATTTAGTGTTCTTTCTTCAAACAGTAACTCCCATTTCATTTTTCATCTCTTTCCTCACTATAAGTTATACCACCTAAAGTAATTCACAGAGGAACATTTTGTACTGATTCTTGAATGTCATCACCAAACTTTACATGGTTTATACTTTCATGAAGTGAAAGGCATTGGTCATGGGGAGGCACGCTGCTTGGAAGCATTTTCAGATTGTTGGCTTTTTAGGCTGTTTCAAAAGTGAAAGCTGTAATCAGCTAATCTTGAAAATACAAAATATATAAATCTCATATTTGGAACAAGTCAAAGCATATATGTATGTAAACCTTATTAAATGTGGTTTTACATTTTGCAGTGCCTAGGTATTTCATAAAGGTCAGAAATGTGTCACGTGGTCTGGACCTAGCTCCTGGGTAAAGTGATTCTAGTCTCTTTTAGTTTCACTGCATTTGAGATCATCAGAATTGAACTGTCTGACACATCCTGGTTTAATGTCCCAGCCATCAGGCTCCTGGCTTTTTTAGGGTCAGGACACTGCATGCTGAAGTGTTCCTTTCCCTCTCCCCCAACCACTTCTGGCGGGCACTTTCACATCAGTAAACTACTTTTCCCCCTTCCTTTTTTGCTTTTCTATTTATTAAATAATCTTGTTTTCATATTGTTAATAATATTGTTATTATTGTTATTGTTATAATATTGTTGTTATTGTTAATAATCTTGTTTTCAAGTCAAGTAATATCTGTACAGTGAATAAAAGTGAACTACTTCTGACTGTTTCTGCTTAACTGAAATACCTTCAATGTAGATTGTAAGAACAGTGTGAGGTCCCCTTAGGAATTTCAGCATCTGTTTGACCATGCGACTGATGTTAGAGGGAAGGATGAGAAAATACCCTCCCATAGAGGGTGTAGATGACTGGCTAGAAGATAACAGATGATACATGGCATTGGCCCCAACTCATATGTTTGCTTTTACTTCTAATTTGTCATAGAAACTATTTAGTGGTTTTTCATATGAAGCATAACTTGCTAATGACACTATACCCAGTATGGAAAGTTCATGAGTCAGTATGATGTTCACATTTTGATGTAGTAATTTCTGTAAAGTGCTAAATGAATTCACTTTGATCTTACAATACTGGAAGATCTATCTTTTGTCATTTGTTACACAGGAGACCTCTTTCAGCTTCCAGTGGCTTTAACAGAAGGGTGAGCAGGCCCCAGCTATTTTACAGGCCTGTTTCCATAGGTTCAGTTTACATTTCTGTTTTTGTTATGTGTCCCCCTGAAACTGTGTTATTTTGTCTTGTGAACGTGCTGGGAGGCTGTACCTCTCATGACAGTGCAGCTTTTGTCTAGAGTATTGACATTCCTACAAATTTGTTAGTGGACAGCATGGCCTCCATGGTTAGTTTTTTGTGTCCTCCTTCTCAGGCCCTTCAGAGCCATGTATAGATGATCAGCTACTTTCTTCTTGCTAGGAGCAATTTGGTTTTGGTATAGAATAAAGGTGAGAATTTTACGGCTGCTCTACTTACTTTTTTTGTTTTTAGGCAAAGAAGTATGCTACAGGTGTAACTTGTTATAGCCTCCATCCCTTGGGACTATTCCTTGCTCCGAGGTCCTCAGCTTTTCCTTGTCATGGAGTACCTGTTGAACATCTGGGTGTTTGTTGCTTGCCATTAGGCAGTGATCCCCCTGTTGTGGCACTGTCACACCAAAAGGCTTTTATTCAGTGCTAATAACCATATGAACCTTTGAGAAGGCAAGTCTTGCTTTCTTTCGCTGTTGCTCAACTAGATCTTTATATTTGTAAAAAAAAAAAATAATAGAAAGGACTGAGAACTAATATGAAGATACCTGTAGCTCTGAGTGTTCGTTGTTCTGTTGTAACACCTCTCCATTTTCAGAGACCTCTGCTTTCTGGCCAAGGTACAAAGCTCCAAAATGCTAATTCAGGGAGCTGGTTGCTACCGGGACAGCACATTTGAAGGATCACAGTACAAGAAATTCTCTCATCCCAGACCTTACAAATCACATTCTTTATATGACCATTAGGATCTCATTTCTATCCCAACTGAAGAGTCTTAGTTTAACAGGAAGAGCTTCCACATACATATTGGTCATCTTTGATCATCCTTGTTCCCTTTCATTGAATCTTTTTCAATTCTACTCTAGTGGAGGGTATTAAATGAAGGATAGTGATGATAAAAAATGATTAAATGAATAAAAAATAATAAAAATTAATAAAAAAATTATTAAATGAAAGATAGTGACCTCTGCTTTAGCCTCTACCCTTTTCCAAATAATCCTGAGTACTCTGTATGCTTCTGCAGGTAAAGTTTCTTCTCTACTACTGAACAAGTGCTGGGATCTCTATCGAACTGTCTGTTTTAACGTCGAGATTTTTCTCCTGATTGGTAGTAACCTGTTTGGGGTCCATGACTGCATATGTGAGGTTGGATTGGCTTCCCTGCATGAGTTCCATTTTACTTGGCATTTTGTCATCCAGTCTGTGGTTTCTTAGTTTCCTGTGTTGCTGCTTTTACATTTTTTATGCTTAGCTGATACACTGTGAACTCATCAGTGAAAACACGTCATAAATAATAACATGATAAGAAAATCTACAACCCTTCTATCTGGAGTGTAATGTATTATGGATATTGGTCTTCAAATCAGTCATTACTTAACAGATGAAATGTAATTTGGTGTAATTCAGTGTAGAGGTTCTGCTGGCATGATGAATGAGGGACACATGCCAATGTCTTCTCACCAGGATCTCCAGATGGAGTTTCCTGTGCACACGGTAACACATGCATTTTATGTATGTTTGAAATAACTTCATTTCTTGTTTAAACTTCAATATGTATTTTATAGATATTTAAATTCACCTTTTTTCTACATGTAACTTTTTTAATATTTCAGAATTGTTTTGTACCTATGAAAAGTGGGCAGAAATATTGCTATACATCAGCAGTGTGATCCAAGTGCCAACTTCATTTCAGTGGAACACCTGGATTTCCTACATGTTCCTGTTACCTGGAAGAGTAATTTAATAGGTTTTTGTGAGTAAAGGCAAATGCTTAGAAAAACTTCTGCTTACCAAATTGGCTTTTGTCTTCTTGCTGCAACTCAGGTGTAGTGTGTTTGCTGAGACCTCTTCTGCTGGATACCGTCCCAAGTATTCGACAGACCACTGCCTTGGCTCTTGGGAGACTTGCTGATTATGATGTGGAGCTGGCAGAGGCAGTCGTGAAGGCAGGCATTCTTCCACAGCTCATGTGTTCATTGCCTGAGGAGAATGTAAGGCATGATTGTTCTCTTAAATAATATTTTTTTAAACTATTATACAGGGAAAGGGAAATCTTTCTGTATCAGCATCTGCTGTTATTCTAATAGGACATTAAATGTATTGAAGTTAGAGCAGCATGTATGTTTGAATCCCCGAGAGATCGCTGTGTATTGTATGCCTAAGTCTGACTTCAAATAAGCTTGACTTTAAAATATTGTGTTACCATTAAATGCATTATAGGAAATACATTAATTGCACTGTAACATTTTTAAAATGTTGAGTGATGCTTTGTAAAAGGTCCCTCTTCAAAAAGGAGATAGTATGGAAGCTGCGGTGATAATTGACTGGGTTTTGTCCATAATACCAGACACATGTAAAATACTTATAAAACCCCCTGAACTTCTGTATTGGAATACTTTGTATCTCCAAATGACGGCCTTTGAAAGTCTGTAGCATGAGAAATAAACCTCTGACACAGGAGAAGATACGGAAAGGTTTTCATATTTGTTGAAACAGAAAAAAGTACAGTCACAATTGCAATGCAAATAAATCCGTTGGTCTCTTTCACTCCCTTCCTCACATTTTTCTTCAAGTCTCTTTCAACTTTGATTTTTCAAATGATGCTAACCTAGATTAACATAAATACTTTCAAGTAAGGTTCCTAACAGCTGGACACTGACAGCCGAAGGGTTAAGTGCACTGATACCACAACCATACTTATGTTGCAGCTTTGATTTTAGAAAAGTAGGTTTTCAATGGAAATATAATTTGGAAAACCATGTATTTTCATTTTCAATCTTTTGTGCAAAACAAAGATATAAATGTACTCATTGCGTGCATTTTGTGCGTATAGAATCATTGCCTATACAATTAAAATTGAACAAGAAAATGCTAAAGAGCTACTTTGATGGCAAGATGCTGGTATAGTATGAAAAGAAAGTAAAGATTTTAATTAGACAAGGTTATAAGCATTTTGGTTATTTTATTTCTATTTTTAGGGGAAGATGCAGAGCAAAACTCTACCCACTGTTGGTTTGGAAATTACCCCCTGCTACAACTTGAAACCCTCACTAAATTAGCTCAAGTACCCCGAGATAGAGTAATTAGGGGAAGCAAGAGCAAGACTTGTGTGAGGTCATGGAAAGCCTGCTATGCCTTGGTGACTGTGGGCAAGTGAAGGAAACTCATCCTGTTCATGCAGAGTTTAGTAAGCAGACAGTTTGTCACTTCCTACAGGCAAAAAACCCTTTCCATTCCACTCACTTTTAGTGTGTGAACATCTGTATTTAAGGATGAGATTCCTTGAGCACACAGTGAATATTATTTCTGCTGATTTATGGGGAAGAGTCACAGGGTAGCATCCCAGATCAATGTTTTATCAATGAAATAGAGTAGAATTCAGTTTTACAGCTATGCCTGTGAATACAGTTTGTTGTAAAGAATGTGCTTTGAATAATGAAAACAAAGAACTCTTTTTCTTTGCCAGGAACATAATTAATTAACAGAAACAACATACCCATATTTGTACAGACGTGGACTTATGTAAACATAAAAATAAAAATTAAATATAAAATAAATATAAATAATATGACTCCGTTGAGTTCAGCAAAACTTTCAGTAGCTTATATTATCTAGAGATTTGAGCATTTGTCTGTAGTGTTTCCCTTAACTTCTGTTCCCCCTAAATGAGGTTTAATACTTCGCTTGTAAATTATGTTTAATGTACCTGCTTGTTGACCTTAACTTAGAAAACTGGATTTTTGAGAAAAAAAGGAATCATATCAATACTGGTAAACTAAGGAAGGTAAGGGCGTGAGTTGGAGCACTGAAAGATAACTGTGCTCATTAATCAGGAGCATGCTCTCTGATGTGGTTTTAGGTAATACCAGCCATCAAACTACTCAGCAATGCTTGGACATGGTTTAAGGGATAGCACAAGGCAGGAACAGTTTCCAGTAGCATAAATGAGGCCATTGTGCTTTGGGGAAAGAGGAGTTTAGGTGGATGGATGTGTTATGCTGTGTCACCTTTCTTTAGGTCCAGGGAGTGGGCCTGGGGGTTTTATTTCCTGGGGGGCCGTTGCAGATACTGTTTTGTTGCCATATCTTAGTGCTTTAGATCAGGCTTTTGAAGATATTTGAGTGCCTTACAGGATGCACAAAAGCACTCACGTGGTTCTTTGTTTTTCTGGACTTGATCCAGAAGGGATGTGGGCTTTGCATTGTTTAAATTGTGGGTACCTTGACAGTAGGACTAGCACCATGAAGTGCCCAGGCTCCCTGTGCAGAGCAGGGGAGAATCAAGCATCTTGGGATGAGATCAAAGCCAGCTGGCATATGGAGAGAGAGCCCTCTAGAGCTTGTCCATAGGGATCATCTGTCAGTGCCCAGGCTGGGGGGCATACTCCAGGCACACAGACGTAGCAGCAAGTTACTTGTGTCCCCATGAATCTTGCCCTTCATGAGGGAGGGGAATGGTCTTTCTCTCAACACGGTTTTCTCTGGTCAGAGTACTTTAACTGGGCTCTGGATTTTGAAAATATAAGGCAGTAGAAGAAACCTAATCTTCAGCTTCCATATCCTAATGGTGGTTATAAAACTGCAGGAAGAGACTGAACTATGACTTTTTGAGGGAAGACTGTGCTTTTAGAAGAAATCACTGCTGCAGTTTATATGGGAACCCCATGCTGTGTGCAGTGTCATGTATTATATATACATAATGAAAACATTATTTGGTCCAGCACTGAGGGAGGTGGGCAGAACTGGGACAAGAACTTAGACATCACATATTCTTATGACAAAAAGTTGAATTCAAAGTGAATTTTTTCTGGAGTAAAATTGCAGGCTGCCATGGTCAAAATGGAGGATTATTCAGTATTGGCTGTTGGTGGGATGGGTTTTCAGTATGCTAGCTGTAGGTTTTAGGCAGTATTTAGGCATTTCAGGATTCAGATCCTAAACTTTTATTGGATCTAATTCTCTCTGTCTCAGTTTGCTGTTTGCAAATGTAAGTAGTGTTTTCTCATGGAGATGTTGTGAGGGTATCTATTTTAGAAAGTATAAAACATGGCAAGTGTTACAGATGAGTATTGCCCTGCATAACTTGTGTAATCTGGTTAAATATGTTAAGAGTTGTTGTTTTTGTAGCTCTTCTTGTTCACTATTCACTTCAACAAACAGACCTACCTAGACTATTATCTTTTTCCCCTATCCTCTTAGCTCTCTTGAATTTTTTCTGTTTGTTTATGCACTTGCTGCAGTTTTTATGTCATGAGCTGTCCCAAAGAACTGTAGGTTCATTGTTTGTGTGATGTCAGTGGTCCTGATTTGGATCTGTAGGGGATATTGCTGCAACTAATTTAGGCATGTCTGTACTATATTATGCTTTGAACTTCTAATGTTAGTGAATGTTGGTTTGTTTCTGATTTGTCTAGCGTTACTACAAGAAAGCAGCTGTATTTGTACTAAGAGCAATTGCTAAACATTCTCCACAACTAGCTCAGGCAATAGTTCAGTGTGGAGCACTGGAAATGCTGGTGATTTGCTTGGAAGATTTTGACCCAGGAGTCAAAGAAGGTGCATCTTGGGCATTTGCGTGTATTGCCCGACACAACCCAGGTAATAAGTTTCATGTGTGTTATCTTTTAGCTTAATGTCATGTGATAATAATAAAATGTGTTATTTTGGTAAATAGAACAAGATACTTTTCCTTCTTCACTGTTACAAATTTTAAATTTGGGATAAGACCCTAATGTAACTGTAGCATTCCAACAGTGATGTACCTGTTTGTGGGAAACAGGCACCAGCAGTGCCCAGTTATGAGAGGTGCTTTAAGAGATGTGTTTGGCCTGTGGCCAGAAAAGGACACTCTGCTTTATTCCTCTTCATGAAGTGATTTCTGAATCTTTATACATTGTGTAGGTATTACTGCAGAACCATTTGCTTGACATTAGTTCTTCTTTTATGTACATAGTTGAATGGAGAAGCCTAGGGAGCAGCAAGTTTCGTTCAGCTTACAGTAATGTTTGCAGGATAAATAGGCCAAATTTATTGCACTATGTTGTCATTAGCCAGTGGACCACACTACTCTCTGAGAGTCAGGAATAGATCCTAGGAATCCAATATTGAGCAGTTCACTGCTGTCTCACAGGCAGTTGTATAACTCACTGGTGGTGTCATGTTCCTATTTAAAAGCTGATCCACGTGGTTGATAGTTCTTTTACCAGCTATTTATATAGTTCAAGTAAAAGTTTAGACTGTGAATGAAAGAACCGAGGGAAGAAACTGCTAGCTGGAAGGGGTGCGAGAAATGGTTAGTGTTCATATTGTTCAAAGTTAAACTAATTTTAGGATCATAACATTAACTCCTGGTTTTATATTTGGTTTTGGCTCTAAAATGTACATAGACTGATTTTGGAAGTGATTTTCTTTGTTTTTTAATCAATACAGAATGTTGGACTGCAGAAGGATTCCCCCTTCCCACTTAGAGGGTTAGATTACTGGGACAGTCTCCAAAGTTGTTAGCACCTTTCTAACAGACTGCATTTTCTGGGGAACAAATTAATTCTTGGGACACCTCTCTGGTAATGATCTTTTATCGTTTGGTCATCAGGATTGAATTCCACCCTTGGTGGAAAATAATTATTCCTTCCATCTGAAAGATATTTATTCAAGTATCAAAAGTGTTCATTTGTATAAATGTGTGGAAGTGTGCATGTGTCTGTGTTACTCTTAACATAAACATTTCTGCAGTTTTGTTATGTCACTAAATCAATATTGACTCACTTCAATTGCCCTTCATGCCATTCACTGCATGAATGCTAACTGAGCTTTAGGGTGATCCAGTTCACTCTGTGATAGTATTGTCTGCAAAGATGGAGGTGATGTGGGGGTATTGAAGACAACAAATTCTTTGTACAAATTTTTATTCCATGGTTTTGAATAATTTGTTTGCTGATGGTGAATGGGTGCATACCTTATGTCAATTTACAATGACAATAAGAACAACGTCCTCAGAAATTAGGTTGAAATTGTGAGTGCTACCAAGCTGCAAGCATCAGGACATAGACAGATCACTAGATGTAATCAGTAAAAAAACCCTGAATGCCAACAAAAGCCCACCAAAAGATCCCTGAAAAAATTGCCCAACTACAGCCAATTTAGGGGATTTACTGCCTCTATAACACAGTCACAGGATGTCTCTAAAATGATTATTGAAAATAGAGGAGTTATACTGAAGAAAGATCACTCTGTGCATCATATGTTTCTTACGCTGCTGCAAGCGTGCCTTTGCAACACGATATTGGTGGAGATGGGATACAGAGATAGAAAAATGGGATACTGAGACTTTTTCTTATCGATAGCTGATGTTTACTGTTCAAGAAACTCTGGATTAGACTGGCATTCTCCTGTTGACAAAATTTTGTGGTTATGATTTTCTGTCATTGAGTTTCTGTGGACGCATAGTGCAGCTTTAACTTTAAAAATAGAGCTGGGTGTGAAATGGTTTTCCCCAGCCACAAAAGGTTTTTCAGTTTCAAAAACTGCTATGGTTCTGAACTGGGATAATATGAAGACAAGACTTTTCCTCTCTCCTGAAAAGATTAGGGGGTAGGGAAATCCGTTTGCCCCAGCAAGAAAAGTTCAATAATTAGGGCATATCTCTGGGATTAAAATCCTGACCTGTTTTAGGCAGGATGTGAACCTCTGTCTTCATGAGTACAGTCAAAGGCTCCCAGCATTCAGTGATAACTGTTTGCAATGGTGAGGGTCTCTGCTTTTAATCAGAAATTGCATCCATGACCCAGTAAAGCTACTAAGAACTGCAGGGTATGTTCCCATGAAAAGGCTTCCATTTTGAGAAATTGATGCTTCCCCCCCACCCCTCCTGATGAAAACAGTCTCTGCTTAGCAACTTCTATACTGACTTCATACAAAAATCTCTTAAAATGCAGTTCTTCTGTGAACAGATGTTGCCAGAAAGCCTGTGAGATTTTTGGTCAAGATAGATATCTCATGAGGTTTCAAGATGCTAGAAATCTTGTCAGGTCAGATTCCAAAATTTAGAAACTGCTCTAGTAGTTCTGCCCTTTCTTTCTCTTTGAGCTGAATTTCAGATACTGGTCTTATTCCAAAGTGTACAAATCAATGTGCTGTGAGTTTGCCATTCGTTATTTATATTTGCGTTTATAAAGAATGTAAAGTGTTTCCAATACCATAAATACCATCACATACATGAAAAGTATTTTGTAACATTTTACTTATACCATATTCAGTTAAAGTGCAAAATTGTTTTCTTTGAAGTATGCAAATAATTTGGCTTTCCATTTTCTTTGTCTGCATTAAAGGTGTAATTCATTAATTGTCTCATACCTGCTTCAGTATATTGTGAATTGGTAGGAAAACAAAAACAAACAACACTGTTTATACTGAAGTGTATTGCTAAGAGCAGAGTTTTGCTCATTTTTTGTCATACAGTGCGTCGTAGCTGAGCTCAGAAGGGACCTTGGGAGATCTCTAGTCCAGCTTCCTGCTTGAAGCAGCATCAGCTACAACAACTGTTTCTTCAGCTCTTCAGTGATTTGACTCTAACCTCCATCCTCCAGATGAAAGGTTTTCTAGCTGGTTCCTGTTGGAATCTTCAGCACTGTGGTTGTAGTGGCCTGCATAAATCTCTGATTTTGAAGTGCAGCCTTTGGGGTACCTGTGGGAATTTGAGTCTTTCTATGTGGCCATAACGTGATCACATAGTCCTCAGAAAAATACAGTATTGGTGGTTGTTTTGGTCAAACCCTGTTGTTTCCTGTGGATGCACCTGCTACCACAGCAAGGTCTGTTTGAGAACCCTGGTCTAAACTGAAACTTGCATTTCCTTCCAACCAAGCATCTTGCTGCTGCTCTACTATGGGGATATAATATTGTATATTGTCAATATAATATTGAGCTGATTTTCTTTCTCTGGGGACAACCTGGACACTCACTTTCTCACCTTCATCTTTTTTATCCTCATCTGTTTTTTTTTTTAATCTGTACTGTTATTGCCAATGTGTTAATATTAAGAGGGTTTTTTTTTAAACACCTTAAAGTAGTTTAGAATAATCCTGTAAGACTTCCCATTGTTTCCAATGGGTATGTAGGTAGGATCTTGACTCCACTTTGTTGGCTTTCCCCTCTTCCTGATCACATAAACTCATGACAAGTCTTCAACTTACAATTAATTTCTTCATCCCTAATGAATACTTTGGTATTGAGACAAACCAGTGCAACTCTCGTACAACTGCTAGTTGCACTAGAACTGGTGGCATCTCAGACTCCAAAATCTGTCTTTATTAGTCTTTCTTCTACATCCATTTGAGTCTTGTCTGCAGTATCTCCACTTGCTAAAATCTTCCTCATGTAGATCTGGGTGAAAGCGATTAATTTATGGTCGGTTTTGAGCCATAATTCTCTTGTGTCTGAACATACAGAGTTCAATTGCCTACTTCCCCTCACATAGGGAGTTCAACTTTATCATCATGTACTTGGACAAATTCCTTAAGTTGTACCTCAATGTGAGTTCCAAACCTATGGTTTTCATAACCTTCTGTGGAATTAAATGAGGTTCATACATTAGCTTTTCTCTTCTGTCTTTCTCCTCTGCAGCTATGGGTCTTGTCTTTGCCCTTATAGTACAGCCTTTGCATCATATTTGGAAGACCATTTTTGTAATTTGATTCAGTTATTTTAATTTTTTCAGAGTGAATATTTGGTTTTAAAAATTTCTTGTTGCCAAGTTTGTTTTCGCCTCTAACTCTTTCTCAGTCTAAATTCTTTTCCCACTTCTGTATGTGTTTCTAATTGGATGGCAGAGTTTCATGAATTGTTTGGTGTATAATCCTCATTAAAGATGTTCTATAAGTAGGAAGATTAATTGAGCCTTTTCTTGAGGAAAAAAATGATTTGCAATTTATAATAGAATCATTAATACTTAGAATTGTAATTTTGGACTGTATTTGCAGGGAAACATGATGGGAAATACTGTATTTCCTTTCTTCCCTGCCTCAGCTTTTCTGTTTTTCTGACAGTCCATTTACAACTTGTATGTCTTGACATAAGGTCCAGCCCTCCATGTGGTAAGCTATTAGCCATGAACCTTATAAACACCATTGGAAGAAAAACCATTTAATTACCCATGACCAACAGTAACCATCAGTATTTAAATGATATCACACTTCTAACAGCAAGAGCTGATCTAAATTGAATCAGATTTAGTTTGCTCTTTTGAAATAACTTGTACGGTTACTTTTGCATGCCTGAGTGTAGCTGTGACCTGAAAGTATTGCTCTTCCCCTGCCTGCTTGAACTTCATGATTTTAGCTCATAAGACATCAAAGAAACCCATTCTTCTAGCACTGTGTCCCTCTTGACATCAGATTCTTGATATTAGCATTTCCCAGCAGACTGTGGGCAGTGGAGCTGGTTGATGCGAAGTTCTGAGGCACAGTCAGAGTGGTTAATCTGGACTGTTGGTCAGTAGATCACCATGTATTCCACTTGGTCAGGGTACAGCGGCAGAACATCTGAGGAAGCTGAGCATGGCTTTTTCCATGAAAAGCTGAGTGTAGCTTATACCACTTATATTGATTAGCTCCTTTTCAGATTTGTTTTTACATACATTTCAGGTATGTTTCACTTGAGATTTTTAAAACTGAAGGTACAGCATTTGAGTTTTGTGCAATCTTATGATTTGTGTATTTTGAGGATGCATGTGCTACATTTTCAGTCAAATATTTCTTTGAAAAACAAGCTTCGTAGAGTTAATTTTACAGATTCACAGAATATTCTGAATTGGAAGGGACCCACAAGGATCATCAAGTTCAACTCTTAAGTAAATGGCCTGTACTGGGGATTGAACCCACAACTCTGCTATTATTAGCACTATGCTGTAGCCAACTAAATTAATTTCAGGGTATTGTATTGGTTTAAAAATTACTGCATGATTTAAATTTTTTATGTAATATTTTTATTTAAAAAAATATTGTATCATAAAATAACATACAGTAAATATTTGACTTATCACATGTATTGCAGTGTGTGGTTATAACTCAATAATTGAAAACAAATCTGGTCTGAAACATTATTTGGATATTAACGTAATGATGACATGACTTACAGATTTCATGAAAAACTGTATTAGTCTATGTATATTTAATGAAGTATGTTGTATTTTTCTTAGTATGAAAATCTCTTTATGGATGGACTATAAATCAAAAGCTAAGTTAGAGTCTTGAAATACAACAGCCATATGTTGCCATGGTGCTGTAAGTCAAGATAAATGTTAAAGATAATAATGGATATGCATAATAAGGTGTAGCAAAACTGAACGAAGAACCTAATAGATTATTAAATCCCCTGTGGTTTTAACCACTTTTTCAACACTATTTTAAAATAGCACAGCTTGGTTATAATATAAATTTTGCTTCTGATACCCAGTAATTCTCATTTTCGGACTGTGATTAATGCTGCATACACAGAGAGAGCTAATGAATTTCTAATAGTGTAATTTTTGTCCATGTCAGCTAATCACATGCTTGGATTTTTTTTTTTTTTTTTAAGGTGCAGATAGTTAAGGATATTGTGCTAATCTTAGACACACAATATCACTCATGATATTTCTCATTTGTCTAATTGTGTATGATAACATTTTCTTGTCATTAAAGTATAAATTCTGTCTCATCCCATGTACGGTAGCAAAGACTTGTTTTGATCAGCAAGTTCCATTTTTTGCAATCTTTTATGTAGGATAAAGCTTTTATATATGTTTTTTGTATTTTTGTTTTTGGCATTTGATCTATGCTAATATCTGCTTATCATTTAAAGAGGGTAAAATGCTCTCTAATTAGCTGGTTGATAAAATTTTGGTACTTTGGCTTTCTGTGTTGTTGTTAGCCATGCATAAAATGCTTTCCTATTGATCAGTGTAGAATAGCCAGGGTTTAAACAGCTGACATCTGCTTACTTTAAAAAAAGAAAAAGAAAACAGAATAACAAACCATTTCAGCCTAATCTACCTCAAATGTGTGCATGTAAATGGGGGTCCATCTATTGACCTGCATTCTTTTCAGTTGTGGATTGGTCCACACGGTTTATGAAACCAGGAGGGCTGATTTGAAATGCAGATGTCGAGACAGTGAACTACACCCTCCCCTTTTTCCTTTGCTGTATCTGTCAGGGTGAAAAATGGCTTGCACAAGGGTCAGTCACCCATACTCACTTAATTACTTTCCTTGGACCTACAGAACTGTCACAAGCTGTGGTGGATGCAGGCGCTGTTCCTCTTTTAGTGCTCTGTATCCAGGAGCCAGAAATTGCTTTGAAAAGGATTGCTGCTTCAACTCTCAGTGATATTTCAAAGCATTCTCCAGAGTTAGCACAGACAGTAGTGGATGCAGGAGCTATCGCTTACTTAGCTCAGATGATCCCGAACCCTGATGCTAAACTGAAGGTACATTTAATTTTTTTTTCAAATCTCCATTATACCAGTCATTACTTGAGATTGAATCAAAGACACGGATATGCATATTTATTTAGAAGCTCTTGGTTTGAGTGTTAACAAAATGTAACAATGTAGTTAGTGACAAAGAGTTCTGAACATATTTACAAATTTAGCTACTGGATATAAACTGCAGCTCTGTGAGGAACAGCTAAACTAATCTTTAAAGTGACTAGTATGGGGTTTTTTTTGAAAGATATAGTATATGAAGAATGCAACAGCTACTTTTAATAGATAAAATTTGCACATTTCAGTTACGAGAAAGGTTTTGCATACTAAAGATTATGTGATAAACCAGTTAATTGTGAACTTATTGTATTTTAGAATATACTATCTGATGTGAATAGCATCAGATCTATTGTTGCATATTTAACTATCTGTTGTCAAAGATTTAATCACTAGAGTTTAATCGACAAAAAATTGTTTTGTATTATAAATTCTGTAAATGTCTTACTCTACCAAACAGAAGACAACATAAAAATGCCACAAAAATTTCTTAATGTAAGATCTGACAGATCCAATTTCTGTAAATAAAAATAGTTTCTATAGATTTTGCTCAAATTTTATAGTTTTAAATGGTGTATATATATATATTTTCTTTTGTAATACATACAAGCTTGAATGGGGTAAAACAAAAGAGAAACTTTTATTCAGGAACCAGGGAATGTTCTGTGCCATTATATTTGTGTGTGAATTGACTCAGTGAATTGTAAAATAGCTGTAATTGTTTTTCCTATCCTGCTTTGTTTTCCCTGATGCAATAGATTTTTGTGTGCAGGGGGAGTGTGTGTTGTGGGATGTTTGTATACTATTGATTTTATAACAATTTTTATTTACTAGCGTCAGGTGCTGTCAGCTCTAAGCCAAATAGCAAAGCATTCAGTGGATCTTGCAGAGTTGGTGGTTGAAGCAGAAATTTTCCCAGTTGTGCTCACATGCCTGAAGGACTCAGATGAATATGTCAAGAAAAATGGTGCAACTTTAATTAGAGAGATAGCAAAGCATACGCCTGAGGTAAAACCTTGAAAATGCAAATACAAGGTCATATCATTAGATTTTACACTTTAAATAAAATACAGGATTATTCTGTCATTTGCTTTTCGAAAGGGAGGGCAAATGGCTGTTTGGCATGTTCATTGGAAAATATGGAAATGCTTGCTGATATTATGAGATGTGTATTGAATATGAATTGGGTTAGGAAACTGGGAATCATAAAATGTATACCTCGTTACTTTATTCTGTGAGATATCAGCACAGAGAGGGAGTTCTTGGCTGACAGTACTGCCAGTCCTAGATATTAAAAATATTATGAGAAAAGCCTCACAGAAGTCATGACACCAGCTAATAAATTGCAAGATCATCCTTTAACAGTAATAGATGGTGTGTGTCTTTTTCAAAATCTTCAGGGGTGCTGGGATCACATTTTAATTATTTCTCCAATGACAGTGAAGGTAAAAAATTCTTTTATTTATTATTAACCTGATGGTAACTTGAGTTTGTAATTTGAGTTTGAGCATTTACTGTGTTTTTTGCCCATAGGAAGGTGTGGATGTTTAGCAAAATCAATACAAAATAAATAGGAAAACCATATAATTATAACTACGTTAATCTGCCAGACCACAGGGATAATTAAAAGGCTCTAAATATGACTTTGGAATGAGATATAAGCCATATATTTGTGGAACACACTAATGCTGAGCATACTAATTTCAAAATCATGATACTAACTTAACAACTGAGGAATGTTTAGACATGAATGTTGTGCAGTTTCTTCAGCCTGCCAGTCTTTAAGCTGGTGATAGAAGTTTACAGTCTTGGCACATTTCCTGCTTTCTCTCTGTACTTCATGGGCAATACAACTTCATTTCCTCAAAAAAGTAAAGAAACTGTCATTATCAAAAGGGGGCCCTAGATTCAGAAGCCAGAGACCAGAGTCAGGATTGCAGGTGAAGTCAGAAGAGCTTCTGGCACCAGATTCTCCATGCAAGAGGAACTGGCCATACTCTCCAAAGGAGCAGTAGGAAGGATCTTGGTGACTCCCAATGGGAGTCACAATCCGTGTCTGACTTCAGAGTGACAGAGGTGACTGTCCAGCTCTGGGATCTCTGTCAAGCAACACATGTTGCAGCAGAGACAGGCTGGCAAATGGTATTTCTAGATGACTTGGCTGTGTCATTTGAGACTCATGGCTTTTGAATTTCAGCTCTCTATCTGCATATGCAGTAAAATTCATGTGAAGGTCAGCAGCAGAGGGACTCAGAGCGAGGGCTGAGGGACACGACAGGAGCTCTGCACATCCAGGTGCACGTGGCTGTGTCCAGATGTAGGACTTGGTTGCCACTGGCTGTAATTCACAATCATGTGAACAGATTTTCCTAAGTACTAAATGAAAATTTTATCTGGCTGTTTCGTGAAGAAAACAATCCCCTCTTAAAGGCTCTAAGACAAAGGTGGATTTCATATTTATAAAAAATCAACTGGATTGGGAATTCACGTGCCTCAGTTTTGTTCAGGTAATTTTGACTTTTAAGAATATGTTCCTTTTGCTTTGGAATCTGTAGGGAGAATGAGATATACCAAAAGTGTGGAAGGAAATAATAATAATAAAATAATAATAATAAAAATAAAATTAATTTTTATGCATTATTGATATCATACATATTCTACTGCTGTAGATGTGAGAAGTTTGCTTTTGTAGAAACCCATGCTGCATAGCTTGATTATCATTTCTTAGCAAGGCTATGTAGTTTGGCATTCTGGGGCAGACTCCATTACCCATCAAGTGTGTGCCCTGGACACTTCCCTCAGAGCATGCTAATGTGGCAGAGTGGTGCAGCCCAAATCGGTTTTGCACATCCAGAACAGCTGTCCTTGGCTTCATGCCTCAGCGTGAGGATCCACAAAGGATTTTATGCCACAGAGGTAAATTAGAATGCAGGTGAGAAGAGGAATGGGCCTTTCCCTCTGTCACTGCACAGAACATAGGATGTTAGTTTGGGAATGAGGGGGGCACTAAGATGAAACAGTATCTGGCTCGGTAGGTGCACCTTCAAGATCAGTCATTTGATAGGCTGTCATTTGCACATTTCTCTGGTGTGTGATGAGGAGTTGAGAATATGTCATTCCATGTTATACAGCATCAAGGATTCGGAGCCCTGATTTCTTTGCAGTAAAGTCAATCAAAAACACAGTAGCAAATTAGCCTCATTCCTGAAAACTTGATGCTGCACTTGGTTCCCGAGAGTCTGTATGATACATCACTCTTACTCCAGCTTTATTTTGTAAAACAGGAGCAATACATTAAAAGGCTTATCTGATGTGGTACTTCATGCCTGTTGATACTTCACAGTATCTAATCTCTTCTGTTTATCTTTTCAGCTTTCACAGCTTGTAGTAAATTCAGGCGGAGTTGCTGCTGTGGTTGATTGTATTGGCAGCTGCAGAGGGACTGTCAGACTGCCTGGCATCATGACACTCGGTTATGTGGCGGCTCATTCCGAGGACCTGTCAATGGCAGTGATTGTCTCCAAGGTTAGCTATCACTTTGTTGTCTTCCTGTAGTTCTTCAGCAGTATTCTTTACTACAGATACAAATTAACATAGGCAGAGAATGTATTTTGTGACAGGATTATATACTTGCTCTGGATGAATGCACTTTCTCCTAATATTGCTGCTTTCTATGACTGAAATTATGTGGTAACCTGATAAAAGGGTGTCTTTATAGTGTTGAACCTTTTACAAAACATCCTGGATTAGTTGGTATTACAGTGCATGATTTTTCTGTGTTGCAATTGCATGGGTACAGAAAATAAGTCACCGAATTTCTGTAGTCTGCTTCCTCTTAAAATGTACATTAGTGGTTACATCAAAAGCTTCTTTGAAACAACTATGTTTAATGGCATGTTCTTCATTGTACTAGCATGACTCTGCTAGTACTGCTAGAGTGTCTTGCAACAGCAATCTTCAGACTTGAAAAGACCTCAGTTTCTAATGTAGTGTGGTTTCATTCAGTTGTGCAAGTGACATTTCAAATGAGTAAAGTTATACATTTTCAGGTTTAAATAAATTCTGCTGGGCAATGATCTAGAAGAGGGAGAATTCGCAATGTTTGCAATAGTTGAAATCAGTGCCTGGCTTAGTAGTCTGATGTGAATAATGCTAACTAATGACAGAAGGAAGGAAACAGTTTCACTAACGTTTTTGACCCATTTTCACATGATGTCTGTCATTTAAAATATATGTATGAGTGGAGCAACTAAACAATATAAACAAAGGAACAAATTTCTTCTAGTAGAAATGCAAGTTGAAAAATAGAAGTTGCTACAACATAATATAGTATACAGGGAAAGTAGGAGTGATCAAAAAATGCTCTTCTGTATTTTAAATCTAAAGAAATAGATGCTTTTTTCCTGCCATCTCTGGAGGCCCTTCTTCTCTGGATGTGTCTGTTTTTCCACTTTCAGGAATGCCTAGAGCAAATGTGCTCCTGCTGTTGAGTACTTGACATTAAGTGGGATGAAACCAGGATTAAGTTCTGGAGGAAGCCCCTAAGTTAGATTTTTGAAGAATAATAATGATTCCCATCATAACTGAACGGAACTGCTGTGAGAGCTGTTGTAGGGATCTGAGCAAACCTTGATGAAATTAAATATGTTAATGAATGATCCACAAAAGAAATAATAATAAACCCAAATAAACTCAAAATCCATTTAAAAAAAAACTGCTTCAGGGGAAATTAAGCTTGTGGAGTGGTAGATAGTGATGAGGATGGGGCTTGGTAAACTGGAACCATTTGAAAGGAATGCACTGTGGCATAACCATATGCAGTTAGACACTGATGATGTTATGATGTAAAGTGATAGTTCCATTCCACGGTACACTAACCTGGAAAGGATGAATTTTGAACAATGGTTTTTGGGATCATACCGGACAAACACTTCATTGTGGTCTTCTGTTGTAATGCAGTGGCAAAACCCCCCACAATTTAGTCCTTTGTTGTATGAAAGAGTAGAAGATGAAGCACTATTGGAAAAGAGAAGTGAATCTATTTGTGGTACTAATATATATATAGTTCCACTGTCTGTATTTGAAAAGTATTTTGGGGAAAAAAGCCAAAACAACAAAGCGGAAAACTGTGGAAAAGAGCAAAGAAGGATTCATGGGATGGAGAAAAAGGGTTTTGGGATAGAGGTTTGGTAGCCTTGCCTTACCTAAAGTAGCATGAAATGTTTCCTGTTGGAGTGTTTTGGCATAAAATAACAGCTAGTTAAGTAGTTGTGGAGAAAGTATAAAGACCCTGAACCAGAACAATTTTAGTAACGGCTG
Source organism: Donacobius atricapilla (assembly GCA_013397315.1). Taxonomy (NCBI): domain Eukaryota; kingdom Metazoa; phylum Chordata; class Aves; order Passeriformes; family Mimidae; genus Donacobius; species Donacobius atricapilla. Next base: position 364,082 of record WBMY01007616.1, read on the forward strand.
TATGTGAGATCTCCATCTCTTGATGTCTGCAAATCAAGAAACTCTTCTTGAAGTGATTGGGTGAGTCAAACATGAACTACTGTACTCAAGAAGAGGTTGATAAGTTGAAATTTAGTGCAGTGGATAGTAAAATAGAAAGACTCAGTGATTGAGCCCTTCTGGTCTTAAACTGATTTCATAGTATCATAAGCACTCAAATTCTTTTCTTTTCAGTCTGAGAAAAACTGCCACCTTTACTCAGTATAGCCTGAATTTTGTTTTGTACTCTTTTTATACCTTACATTTGCATGTTTGTTCGAACTCCTTTCTGACTTAGAACATTGAATCTGTTTCTTTTTATTTGTTAAGATTTATTAAAAATTCTTGCTAATCATGATGCTGTAAAAATATGACATCACTAGAATGCATTCTCTTACAGCTTTTTTTAGAAGAAGAGTGTAAATAGAGAAACATTTTCCAACTATCTGTATCTGTTTCGCATTGTCATTCCCTGGTCTACATTTGTAAAGGTTGTGCTTTTGATTAATGCTACAGGGAATACCACCACTGTGTGTCTGCCTGATAGAAGAACATGAAGATCATATTAAGGCAGCAGCTGCTTGGGCCTTGGGACAGATTGGAAGACATACTGCTGAGCATGCACGTCATGTTGCAGTAGCAAACGTGCTGCCCACACTGCTCGATATCTTTGTGGACACACGCAGCTCAGAAGATCTTAAGACGAAAGCAAGTAGATTTGTAGTATTTGCAGTATGGTATATTAATGGTAATTAAGAGATTTAAGTGCTTAGAAATGACTAAATTATATGTGTTTTTATTGATGCTCATTGAGTCACAGCTTTCCTGGGTGCGGAGTGTCTGAAGCCTGTGTCATTTATTAGGGGACTGGCTGGTCCTAATGCATGTGCATATGGTGTATACCAAATAATATGCTACAGCCACCACAGTCTAATTCCTTATTTTTTTCCCCGTTTAGATTAGAGTTGCACTGGCCCATAAATGCTGTAATTTCTTGTGACTCATTTCTGATTATCCACTTCTTTTTTTGCAAGTGTAAGCGGTTGTAGAAAATATTACAGTCCTTGTAATAATTTTGCCTACATTTTTATTATTATAATAAAACTGTAACAGCTAATCAAGGCTCTGCTCTTTAAAACATGCAACTGCCCATGTTCAGGGCCTTTCCTTGTGTGGGAGCTAGTAGAGTTGCGGTTTAGTCAAGTGTATTTCTGAGCAACAGTAAGTGAACCAACAGAAGAGTGTAATAGGACAGGGTATGATCTCCCGTATTGCACCATGCTTCTGTCCATTCCACTGAAATACCACATTCCAGATCTGTAAAGTAACTTTTATATAGTCATTTCCAGTGGTCCCAAAAATATTGAAGCCAAATTGGCTGTATCTGCAATCCCCACTAAGAAGATCGCTACTGCTTGTATCAGTCTACATTGAGTTTGCTTCAGAAATATGCACCAGTGCACAATTGTTTCACTCTCTCTTTTTCCCTCTGCCTGGACAGTACTGTACTTTGCAATCCCAGACCAGCAGCCTCTCCTAGTAAGCCACTTCTAAAATACAATCTTTTAAAATGTGTTTTGATTTAACTTTCTTATTATATTAGAGTGCTTCAATTTACCTAAAGGGTCTAGTCCAGCTTTCATTGTAGTCAAAGGAAAATTGCCATTACTTTGACCGTAGATAACATTATAATAATATGATGCACTGTAGGTTTTGAGGTTTAATAAATCTAAGTAGAGAATTGATTCTTCATTAGGTGACCTGATAGATATCAAAGTTTCTATTCAGAAATTGCTCATTGAAAATTCTGATCAATTTGCTTTTTGATCAGACTTCAGTGATATATATGAATCCTTGTTTTCATTGATATCTTACTAGAGAAAATTTATTCTGCATTTCAATAGACTAAGAAAGCCTTAAAGGACATTCTTCAGAAATGCACGTATCTTCCAGCACTTGAACCACTGCTTCATGAGGCCCCTCCCAGTATTATAAAGCATATTATTGGGCAGTTTAGTAAGGTAAGAAAAGGCTCGGCTTGGTTAGTAATGTGTTAATTGCTAATTGTTTCCCGTTTAGCAAGGAAGCCATCTTTCCCAAGAAGAAGTCACACTAAAGGTGTCATTGTTTTCTCAGGATCCTCAAGCATCCCCTTCAAAAGCAGTTTGGATCCTGTTTTTCTGTCTGATACAGCTGGATACTGTTTCATTTGGAATCTACCATAATTCATCCTAAGACTGAGAAAACAGTTTCTTATAAGCAAGGTGTTTTTTTCTTCCTTGCCTCTTGAGATTAAGTGGAATATTAACTCATGTGCAAATATTTTCACTGAGCCAATGTATCACATAAATCCCAGTCACATCTGTTTTAGATAAACTACAAGCTGTCTGTACGGGAGTGACTTAAGTCAGATATTTTACAATAATATAAAGGCTTCACTCCTTTTATTCTGATTAATTTTCAGTGTAAAAATTCCAAAACTTTTCTCATCCCTCTCAAAATTATGAAGTTAGTTGTTAATTACATTGTTGATTTGAATGCAGTGTGTAAAAGTGATACAATTTATTCAAAATATTTAACATTTGTAAGCAATTGCTAACTAATTGGAAGACTTGCAGTGTCTGTCATGTTCAGCTCGTGTGGGGAATACTGTTCAGCTATGGACTGTGTTTTGTGCAATACTCTGCAGTGTAACCTGTTAGCCGGGTATACCAAGCTCTGCTGGTGAGATGTTCTTTCTGGAACTGGCCAAGTAAAACACTCTTGGATACTCAGTTCTGATTATGACAGATCTGGAAGCACTGCTGTTGGTAGTGCAGATTCCTGATTATGTTGCTCCAGTTTAATTTGTCCTGTCTTCTTGCTAAGGCTGTTCAAAGACTGGAGATTTGCACAGAATCCAGTCCCTTTTGCTTCTCTATTCTGACTGGAGCTATTAATGAGCCAAGTGAATAGCAACTGGTTATTCAGTGTATAATTTGAATGTTGCTTGCTACAGAAATGGTTTTTTGTCCTTCATATCAGCTGATATTTTGTTTTGTTTCATTTTTCTCCTTTGCCTATATGTTATTGAGCTATACTTGTCTGGCATTTGCTCTTCTGAAGTATACTCTTAAAAGTAAGTTTGCTGTAGTAAAAGCATTTTTCTCTCCTGTACCGTAGCTTGGAAATTTCCTATTATTAGAGCTGTGGTCTGTTACTTCCATGGGCTTATTTATGGCATAGTAAAAGCCTTATTTCCAAGCTGTGCTTCAAAATGGGGTGCTATTTGTTTTTCATGCTGAACTGTGTGTTTTAGCATTAGTGTTTTCAGGGTGTGTGCAATTCTGTGCTGTCTCAGGTTGGACTGGGGGAAGGGACTGTGTCTCAGAGGTGCCCTCTCTCTTTAGGGCCCCTTCCAAGAGAGTTTTCTGCTGTCTTATCCAGCCTGGAAGTCACAGTGTGGAGGAGGAAGGCAGGGAAAGGGCCATATCCTGTCTCCTTGCTAGTTCCTCCTTGGCAGTTCTTGTTGTGGGAGAAATGTGAAAACAGACGTCTGTTCAGTTCCCACAACGAAAAAATCACAGTTTTTCCTGACACTTCTGTGGAGCATATAATAGAGAGAAGTCTCTATGCTCTCCTGCTTTTTCTTTACCTGGCTGTTGATTCTGTACAGCCTAGGGAGCCACAGAAATTAAGGTTGTTTGCCTGTATACATGGAAGAAATCTTGTTCCTTTTCTTCATCCATTTAGGCATTCCCTTCCTCATTTGAGGCTCTTGCTTTACACTGAAATACAGTCAAATTTATGGCTTAATGTCTGACCAGTGTGGAAGCTTACAAAATGCTTTTGCCCTCATAATCTGTAACTCTCAGAGTTGGTTTTAAATGCATCTGGTTTTGCTGTAGATGCAGCTGACGTCTTGCATTATCTTCCTGTCTTTCTCTCTCTCTCTCTCTCTCTATTTTTTTTAATAANTCTGGACAGAGCTGCGTATTGGCATTACTCAGGGAGCACAGAATGTTATTGTCTGATCATTTCTGCTTCTCATCCCCTTTGGCTGCAGAAACTTCACGTTTTTGCTTTGTGTGTGTGTTTGTAAAAGGCTTCCATGGCTACACAGTGTGTTAAAGGATTTTAATATCTAGGAATTTAATAGTAGCATGTAATGCTTCAAGGCTGTATTGTTCACTTGCAACAATTCTCAGTATTGTTTTCATGCACTAATCTATACTAGATCATTATAATGATATAAAATTCAGCTCTACAATTAAACTGTGGGAATCGACATAAAAGACTGGAATAACTTGGTTTAAGTGGAACAGATGCTGTCGTTATTCCATGTTAGTGTTTTGTTTTTATTATCTATTTGTTCTCCACAATCTTATTGTCTCTGTAGGAATAATTCAAGAAATATTATTTATGCAAGGATAAATATTAAATTCATTATTTTATATATGTTATGTGTTAAAGTACATGATAAATTATGTTGTAATCATAAATGACTTATGGGTTTTTTCCCTGTACAACTGGGTGTTATAATACAGTAGTCATTACAGATGTTGTTTCTCTGATTTTCCATTTTATCTGTCCTCTGAATTAAAAAAAAATAAGCAGTATTTGAGCCTAGTGGCATACAGATTAATTCAAAATAATTTTTAATGTACTGTTCTGTGTGTAGGTGTTACCATATGACAGTAAAGCACGCCGTCTCTTTGTAACAACCGGTGGACTTAAAAAGGTTCAAGAAATAAAAGCAGAACCTGGGTCACTTCTTCAGGAATATATCCACGCTATTAACAAATGCTATCCAGAGGAAATAGTAAGGTAGGGAAAATGAAATTTAAAGAATTCATACTTGTAACATTGTTAGATGTTTTTAACAGGAACAACACAAAGGAAGGATTTAAAATAGTAATTTAACTCTATGTGAATTTTGGTTTTTATAAAACCAAAGCGTAACGTTTGGTTAATTGCCCCAGCAGTAACACAACCTCTGGACACAACATTAGAACGCTTTCTCTTTTTGTCTTCGGAATCAAATTTCTTTGTCTGTCAGCAAAGCCCAAATAATCAGGCTCTTGCGGGAAAGTGTAACAAAAAGTCAGTCTGCACTGCCCAGATGGACTCTGAGTCTTCAGTACATCTACTCATTTTTATGAATGTAGGAAATTTATTTTGGTAACTTATTTTTACTTAGGCTCCAAAATACAGGTATTGGTGACTCTTTGGTTGCATCTTGGACTTTCATAATAGTGTGTCTGAACTGGTGTATTCAGAGGCTCCTTTGAAACTTCCTCTGATGTACAGAGTGTCCAGAGGCTCTCCTGCACAGTTGGCCTACCCACAGCTGCCCTTCCTCCCTGAGCCTCATCATGAGGCTTAAGTGTTATATAAAAGGACCATACACCAGCTGTCTGCACCAAGTTGAACTTTGCCCTTAATGAATACAGAAACACTATTAAATAGCTTACAGTCAAAATGTCACCATCCTAAATTGTAATAATGAGAGAAATGCCCTCCTAGATTCTAGATATCCATTTACCAGTCCTTCACTCCATCAACACATCAGAAAGATGTTGTACTCATGAACTCCCTCTACAGGCTCTGAAAATCTGCATCATCAATTTTAATTATAGCAGCAGAGTTCTTCAGTTAATAGTAGCTAGAAACTAAGTCTCACAAAATGAAGCCCTGTTTGTCTCCACAAAGAAAAGCCAGTGTCTGTCAAATGGGTAAAAGCAAAGTCATAAAGAAATTTTATTCTGCAGCTAGTACTTCAGAGGGAAAGAGGTATTTGTTTATGCACTTCTGGATATTAATAATGTTTCTTTGTTATAGCTATTTTTTCTCTCTGTAAATGAAAAAAGGTTACTTATCTAGCCTGGGATGTAATAAAGAAAAAGGCCTCTTCGAGCATCTCCTGCTTGCCTGTCTGTGCTACTGCCTGATGTTGGTTGTGCTGCCTGAGGCACAGCAGCTGTGACAGAATCCAGCTCTGGGTTTGTCCTGGAGACCTGTTATTTTAGTCTCTTTGCAGACTGAATACAGTAATGTATTGGAAAGTTGGCTTTACAAACACAGAAGTAATATGAGATTTAAAAATAACTAAATTATGCAGAAGTTATCCAGAAAATGAAAATTAAAAAGGTAAATAGATTTTCCTTTCAGGGAAATCCTTGGGGATTTTTTTTTTTTCGTGTATTTTAGGTCTACATTACATGGAGGTGTGTTCCTCTCTCTTTATAGTTGAAGCTTGCAGGGCTCAGAGGTGACAATTCACATGCCTGGAAAAGTAGAAATATACTGAGATGTATGTTTTTAGAACAATATAATGTTAAATTTGAGATAGTCTCAACCTGGAAAACAAGAACTAAATGCAGCTTTGATGCTTGCATATTGGATCCATGTAGTTGGTCCATTGTGGAAAACCAGTTGAATGACAGCAGGACAACAATGGCACCATAGAGTCCTACTCTATTGAAAACCTGCTGGATAATGTCCATCCTTGAGTGGCATTAGAGAGAGAAGGTCACTGTGACAATTTTTTTTGTTCCAGAACCAGTGTCCCTCTCATGGATGTAGACTTCATGTGAGTTTCGGGGTGTGTGCTTATGTCTGACAAACAGCAGCAGACTATTGTCATTTGCAGCGGGCAGTTCTGTGTAAACTCATGCTTTTTTATTAAAGGCCATAATTTGAAAAGAAGCCAACTCCTACATTTCTTAATAAAGACAATGCTTATGGCAGCTGAAGCTGAACCTATCTAAATTGTAGCTACTTACCTACTTGCCCTAAAAGAAGCTAAATATATTTTTAAAAACCTGACTTACAAGTATAAATTATAATGTAAGTTGAAAAGCAGGTTGTTAGAACATTGTTGGGGAGTAACTGTAGAATTCCTTGACCAGTGTTTAATGCTAGAGTTTTTTCCTGATAAGTAGAAATATGCATAATGTTTCATAATTTTGCACAGAACATGCTTTGTAGTCTAAGAGACAAACAAAATGTTTCTCTTTCAGGTATTATTCCCCTGGATATTCTGAGGTACTTCTGGAAAGGGTGGAAAATTACCAACCAGTTTTATAAACTTCAGTGTTTTATTAGAGCTGCATTTCACATTTATGCCTTTATGACTGTCATACAAATACAACTGTTGAAAGCCTTGCTTGATTCTCAAATCTCCTTCTACTTTTTGAACTACTGAAAAAGCTCAGCAATTCTAGCAAGCTATATTTTGTTCTTTATAAACTTGTTTGTTGCTAAGTTTTTGTTCCTTTTTTTTCTTTAACATTCCTACCAGATATTGCCACATATATGAATGGAATTTCATGCAGGGGTGATGATTTATCACAGAAGCTTTTTTAGAAGCAGTCATTTCCTTTTCCTTCCACAAGAAAGGTTTGTTATCTCATTCAAATTTTAGCCTTCTCAGTACTATTACCATTTTCCCCTTTTGCCTTGGCATATTGTTTAAAGCTTCCCAAGCTTGAGGGAAAAAAAGCTGGCCCCTGTGCTTCTTCTAATAATGGAATTCTTTCTGCACTGAGATATCTCCTACTGCTACCTTTGAGGAAGTAAAGTGTTGTGATTTTGCATGTCCAAACATGTTAGTAGCAGCTAAACAAAGAAATATTCAGATCTGAAGATGATACGAGGGCTGAATTCTGCATGGTATGATAGTGTGGTGATCCTGGCCTGGTAGATAATAATACATCTTGTGCCAAAGTCCTCCTAATTAGGGCAGGATTCCGTGTGGAGGAAAGGAGCACTACATTGTTTGGCCTGTGCATTGTTGTTCATCTTGGGAAGAACAGAGTGAACTCAGAACTGGACGCAAAGGAAGGACCCTGAGAGCTTTGGTTCGGCAGGGGTCAGCAGCACATTTGTGTGGCTCAGAAGAGAGGAGATTTGCTGGGCTGCAGGAACACTGTTAGCAAAGTTCTGAGCACATTCAGAGAAAATCTGAGGACACTTAGGTTGCAGTGATTGGACTGATGGATGGCTTAGGATTTATCCTTCAAGAGCTGAAATAGCTGAAGAGTTGAGTTAAAACACATTTGGAACTTCAATCTTGAAGCTGCAGATCGTATCGATGTAGAGGTATGAGCTCTTTCCCATCTGTAGAACATCCTGTAACAATTTTTGCTTTCTTTTGGAGAGTGAAAAGACTTTTACATTCTGCTTACTCCTCTGGTATATGACACAGCAAACAACCCTCTAGTCTTCCCTAATATGTAACTGTCATTTACCATTTTTTGTTCTAACCATTTTTCTTTTTGTCATTTGCAGCAGTTTGGGGGGTGTGGTTTTTGTTGTTTGATGGGGGTTTTTTGGTTTGTTTTTGTTTTTTTGGTGGTTTTGTTTTGTTTTGTTTTTTTCCCAAAGACTACTTAACAGAGGTTCTGGAATGGGATATCTAAATATTGGCAGACACAAGGAAAGACAATATTTGAAAACCTCTACTGGAGAGAAACTTACCTACTTCCTTAAACATGTAACTGAATGGGTTTATTAAAGAAGGATAGTCTCATCTATTACTTGTAAAGCAGGAGCAAAGACTGATTGCAGTTGGAAATTATTTAGAGTGGCTTTTCTTTGTGAAATTCCAGATGACTCTTTTTTATTCTTGTCAACATATTTTTCAACAGTTCACAGAAACATTGGTGGGCTATCCTGTGTTAAAATTTATTTCTACAGAGGGCTGTGCTCCTGCTGTGAGTTACTTGGTGCTCTCGGACTCTGCTTTTCAGGAGGAGCAGGGGATGCACAGTACCTTACTGTGTGCAGACTGAGAGAGAAACTGTTGGTGTCATGAATGTTGGTGTAGAATCCACACCAGATGAGTTCTTAGCCCACAGCTGAGTGAAAAGCCTTGGAACTGACTAGCTTTTACCAAATGCCTTTTTGGTTGTAGTGTTTCTATTCTGACATTAATGCTAGGATATTCTGGCACTATTAATGCTAATGGAAAAACTTTTGAGACTCTTAACAAGATTGCTGTTAAGAGTAATACTCAATAATTTTCTCATGTGCTTTATGGATATTTAAAAATCAGATCTTGTACAATCTGAAATAAAATGCAATGGAAGGGCTTCAAGACAGTCTTGAAGGATCTGAAGCCTCTATTTTCATTAACAGAGCAGAATTTTCTATTTTCACCCAACAGAAGTGGTGCAGAGGGCTGCGTGCAGCAGAAGCATGGAGCTGTGTGTCCCCATAGCTGCCTCGTGTGCTCGGGAGCACCCCCACCCCACACAATGCTAATGTATATGTTTTGTGCAGAGAGAGCAAAGAGGCTTCAGTCCCCTGACAAATGTGCTCCTGCTGTGTCACACTGTGCTACACTGTAAGGATTCCACAGGGTTAAATTTCAATGCCTAAACAATTTGTTCACAGTCTTTTCACAGTCTTTTTCTGATTCCTGACAAAGGAAATGATTGCACGAGGCAAACCTTCAAAGCGATCTGATTGTGTAGAGCACAATCTAAATCAGACCTAGCATAAATACATCTTTACATCTGCTGGGCAGCTCTGGCCTAGGCTAGTGGCTGTTTGGCCTCTTGTGGCAGGATTCCTGGACGATGCCACATCCCATTCGGCTGTGGCAGTGCAAAGTCCTCTCCCACGTAGTTTGAGCCCCTGCAGTTGTTCTTTGCTGGCAGGCTGCTTCTCTGCCTTGCACAAACACCTTGTGGCTGGAGGCTTCCCTCGAGGTACATGTCTACCAGATGTCTAGACAGATCTATCCCTTTACAGCAGAATTATTGCTAATTTGTATTTTACTAATGTACTATGGCAAGAGTTGCTTTTTTACTGTGGTGTTTCACAAGGTGTTTCTTCAGTGTTTCTATTCCATCCTCTCATTTGATTTAAATCATCATCTTAAACTATATTAATGTTTGTAATAGCTACTCTGGCAGGCTTCAAGTGTGTATCATTTGTCTCAATTTCATATAATAAAATGTAGATTTGCATTTTAATTCATTCAAATGCTGTTTTCATGTGAGTGGGTGACCGTGGTGCTAGAGAAGATGAACAACAGGCTCATTTTGCAGCTTGGCCCTTACACTGCCTTTGGATGTTTGTCTCAGCTTACCACTCAATGGTGCCTACTTTGGAGCTAAGGACATACAGGCATTTCAAGTAAGAGTCCCTCTCACAGAGGTGGCTTATTAAAACACACAAAGAAAATTAAGCCAGTGCTTTGGCAGAAATAAATGTCAGCCCTTAAATCATTTTGCCGGTTCATTTGACTGCAGCACTGGGACTTTTCGACTCAAGTCTCTAAAGATCTTCTCTGGGGGCGTGGGCCATGATTTTTGTCTGCATTATTACAGTTATTATTACATCTACAGATGTAAACCAGGGCCTTGACAGAACATGTAGATGTGTAGAACTTTTACCATATTTCATTCAGTGGATGGATTAACTGGCCTACAAAAGCTCCTTTCTTTATCTGAATGACTGGAAACCTAGAGGATCTGAAAAGGGGAAATTCAAGGAGTTCAACTCTTGTGCATATAATATGTTCTGCATGTCCAGAGGGATTTACCAAGGGATTGCTTTGTCTCATCTGAAGTGATCAAGCTGCTGGAGATCTGCATCTTAACAAACAAATGAACAAAATGTTGAAGGAGTTGAATGGAACTGGTGGAGGAAATGAATCTCATTTTGTGAAGTAAAGCTTAAAGTTACTGTAATTAGGAAGTGGATGGAGTGTGAGTAGATCTTCAAGTGTTCTTGATTTGGTGTAAGGGGTTGTGAATTAGCCCGGCTGAAGGGGAGTTTTAAGCATGGAAAATGCCATGGGATGCTTTCAACTTTGTTATAAATTGAAGTACTCTGATTTCTGGGTATGTAGGGGTTGCAGACAATTGTCTCACCATGTGAGGAATCTCTGAAAGCATGCTTGCCTCAATTTCTTCCTTAATGGCTGCTTGGTTTCCAGTATCTTGGTTGTTGGAATTTTAGATCTCCCTTTGTGACCGGGGGGGAAGGAAATGTGGAATAGGACTGGATTGCAAAGCCAGTGGTTCCACTTCTCACACTGACATAAGATTGCTTTTATGGTCTTGGATAATTATTACAAATCCCTATGATTCATCATCTTCATCTGTGAAGTATCTGTTCTACTCCTTTGTTAACTTACAGAAGTGCTGGGAAAATTAAATTCATATGAGAGATTGATGCAGCAGAACTTAAGTTCTTTATAACTAATACCATATTCAGAAAGAAATATTGTTCAAGAACCTACAAAAATTTACCTAGGAAATCTTGGAGATGCTGATTTTTAGAATCAGAGTTTAACTAAGCATCAGTGAATTTTGTGAGTTTCCTCATCTGACACAAGTTAAAGGGATCAGAGAAAAAGAGGAAATTATTTTATCTTGTGACTATACTAAAACTATTGATGTTATTTTTGTATAATACTTAACTGCTAATATTGATGCTACAGTGCTTTATGCTGCAGCCAGCTCTGTAATTTAGCTAGTGAAAATACTAATTATGTTATTACTGCTGTACTGTATTTCTACATACGGCACAAAAGACTGAGTTAGAAAATATGTATAAGCAATACTAACACATATTTTGACGATGAGAATGCCTTTTAAACCAGGAAATAGTTTTGTGCTGCCTTTCACAAGAAGTGACTCCTGCTTGGGTTAAACACGTTTCGTGGCTGTGTCTGTCCCCGCTGGAGATTGGATCACGAGGCTCTGCGTGCCCGGAGAGGTGCAGAGGGACTGGGAGCTGCTGTCCGTAGCACAAACCGGTTGTGTTCACGCTCGTGCATCAGCAAGCCATGGAGAGGAACAATACTAATGTCATCTGTTTAGCATATTTCCACTGAGATTTTGAAGGCTTGCTTTTTCTTCATAAATACATGCTTGTTCCGACTTCCAAACTAAGTTAAACCATAGGTACCCAGATTAACATTAGCTGTTCTGTATTTTATTCAGAGGGGAGAAAAGTGTGTTAATGTATTTCTTTAAAACAAAGCTTTTGATTACTTTTTTCTGTCATATTTAGCAGCAAAACTCTTCATACTCTTATGACAAGATCTGTGCTCTTTGCTCTCAAGGAAACTTTTGTCTTCACTGATGCAGACTAGTGATGTATTTTATTCCTGTTGTCCTGTTTATAATTAGCTCTGATGCCCTCTGAACACGTTCACCTTTCAATATTAGGTCAGTGTTAAAGCCATTATCAACCTAAAAGGTTGGATTACTATCAGGACCCAGCCTTTGTTGCCCCGCAGTGCTATAAATTATATTTCAATCTATTGTTAAAAATTAATAATATGCAACATAGAGGTCTGATGGAATCATGTTAATGAGAACACTGAAGCTTCATTGACTTGCAATATCATTAGAGCTCTGAGACAGGTTTATAGCCTTGTGCAAACTATATTTGTGTTGGTTTAGACACAGTATTTATTTGGTCACACCCAGCCAAATGTTTCCGTACTAAATTAAAATAAATGCTGGTTAGCTCAATGAACTACAAAGATATATAGTGCAATTTCAGGTTCTCAAGTCACAGAAAATAAGCCCCAACAATGGAAATAAGCAGAGAATCAAAAATGATGGATATACTAGAGTGAATATGAACAAAGAGGGAAGGGGGTTCATTGGGCTGGGTACAGTTAATATTTTGTGACTCAAGTAATGTGTAAAATTTGGAAGAACAGCTCCCATTCGTAGTCTGCCCTGGTCTTTATGTAACTCCTCCGTGTATACACATACGTACACACTTGCAAGCATAGTTAACCAGATGCTAATCAAAATTATATCTGTCTGCTTTCACAAGACTTGCCTCGTAAGGGGCTGGTGGAGAGCAGGTCAGGGGCAGCTCCTCTGCTCACTAATGCCAGCTTTATGGTAATAATTTCCATCAAGGCCAGCAGCACACATCTGATTTCCATTGCAGTGAGAATTGGGCACTAGATCTGCATTACCTGGGCTCCGAACAGCTCTGCTATTACTGGAAGCAAAGCAGAGGCAAAAAAATGACTTCCCTACTTTCCTCTCCAACAGTGCTTCAAATGAGGGAATGGTAGGAAAATCTTTCTACAATTGTGGAATGGCTCATGCTTTGTGTTGGAAACATAACCTGCAGCCGTGCAGAGCATGAGACAGAAAGGGAGGTTTGAAGAATCAGTAACATGCTGGTGTTGCAGCTCTTACCTGCTTTGGGAAATGGATGTTAAGGAAGCTTCAAGTTTCCCATCTCCTTTTATGGGTTACACTTCCCTGCTGTAGCTGTCCCCGAGTTTGGTCATGGGGCTCAGTCTCCTGCTCTAGGGACAGGTGATTGCATCAGTGACACCGTGGCAGTGCTGCTCATCCTAGCCAAGCATTGTGATTCCTACGGAATTTTTATTTTATGGAAATGGAAAGGATGATAATTTAAGCGATTTATAAATGTTTTAACAATACAAAACTTGCTTGCCTTCAGTCACTCCAGAACAAATCCTATACCAGCTTATCTGTGAAGGCTACAAGGTCTTGGAGCTCACAAGAGACAGGGAAATTGGGCAGTGGGAGGCTGAAGAGGGTTCAAGGAGAATGGGCCTTGTGCTGGTGCTGCTTGTATGCTGTCACAGCTTGTGAGCGGAACTGAAATTAGCCTGTCCTTAATTGCATGGTCAAGACCCCACCCTACCTTGGACAGAGCATATCCACATCGAGAGCATATGCCTGCGGGGTTGAGAGATTACAGATTGCTCTCCCTGCCTCCATCCCATGTCCACTTGGCAGCAGTGCACCAAACTTACCTAGCTGGCTCTGGCACAGTGAGGACTTCCACCTCCTCAGGATGTCCCGGGGTGATGTTCACAATGCTTTGAAGTTGAAAATTGCTATGAGTGCCTTGCACTGTTACTGTTCCTCAGTGCCATCAATGTGTAGCTGACCATGACTCATTTTGCTGTGGTAATTCCCTTGGTTAATCTGAAGAAAATGAACTGTTTTGATGATAATGTTTTAAGAAGCTGCCATTTCAGAAGCTATAGCTATGCCTGTGATGTATTGCCCTGACTGACAGCAAGAGCAGAAACATGGCTTTCCCTCTGAAGTGTGGAGCTCCAGTTTGGACCACCTCCCCTTATTTTTGTACTTTTTTAATATCAGACATTACCTACTAATAACAAAATCTGCTAAAATTTTTGCCATGGTCCTGAATTATCCTAAGGTTGTGAATCACTACTTAAGGCCTAGCCCTTCCCCTCCTCAGTGTTTTTTAAAATCCAGATTTGTGTTTATTCTAACGTAGTTGTGCAATGTGAATGTTTGGCAAAATTGTCATTTAATTTACAACAGAAGGCTGCTTTAGCAGCTGTTTTATAGCAGTGTAACTACTCTGACCTAAATGACCATATTTAAGAGATTGGAAAGTAATTGAAAATGTAAAGAAGTCCTGGACCATCTTTTTTTTTAAAAAAAGTAATCTTTCAAATGGCTTATAAACAACTTGAATTCCTCTGCAGAATTCAGATTAGAGAGGAAAGAATGTCAGTTTACTGGGAATTGTTCTCTGACCACCTGAGAAAAATGAGTTTTTCATCCCCTTGAACATCATCTGGAGTTACAATAAAACATGCTCTCAGCTGGATTCCTTCTGTGTGCAAATAGACAGAGCTACATCATTGCACACCTAGAGGAAGCACACAGAACTATAAAGGCAATCTAAAATCTGGCTTTTTTTCTTCTTCTCTGAGGCCACAAGTAATTTTCTGTAATCTCAATGAGTATTATTTGAATCTTGAAAGAAGGCTATACCTCTTCCTTCCCCTCAATGTGAGCAGTGCAAATGAACAGAGCTAGACATATTTTATACAGAATTAAGTCACCTGTCAGGATTGTAGTGTGAAAACCCTTAAGCAATAGCTACGGAAGGAATTGCAAAAATCCACAAAACCAAAAGGTAATTTGTGAAAATCCACAAGTAAGTTAATAAAACTTCAGCTGAATGTTCATTCCAATCTGTAGCAGATGAATGAAATGTGGTGCTAGTGGTGTTGGAATCCTGTGGTGATAGACACATGAAGAATAGATAAAAGATGGTTGTTGGTTAGCTAATGGTGCAGACAGGCCATCCTACTTGTCTGGGGAGCTGGTCCTGAAAACCCTCAGCCAGGCAAAAGCTTTTGTTGATCTGAGGGTGACTGCACTGAGGGAATGTTCTGGGCTGGGGCATATGGCAGTCAGATGACAGTGGTGCAGCTCCCATGATGTGCTCTGGACTGGTAGGATGGTTAGATGACAAAACTGCAACTTCACACAAGTGGGTTGTAATTTGAAGCTGTTCTGCAGGGAAACCGTAGGCAGTAAGTATAATTTCTAAGCCTGATATAAAATCCATCCTGTTCAGCTGCCACCAGTTCTACTGCTGCAGATGAGTAAACTAAGTGCAAGAAGAAAGCAATGGAGGGAATTGATCTGCCTTCATACTGCAATTGAAAAACTCTCCATTAGAAGAGTAAGATCTCCTGCAGTAAAAGATTTTGAGAGAAAACCACTGTGGGCCCCATGATGTTCTGTGCATAGGCAATGCAGCGTGTAGATGCCTGCACAGTTTCTGCTGGATTGTACCTGAGTAAAGGGATCACAGGGCAAATGCAGTTCTACTTACCCGGCAAGAGAGGATGTTCCTATTTTACAGAGTTGATTTATTTCTTCAAATAAACTTTTATCGGACAACTACGTCACGGCCACACTGAGATGATATTTTAATGACTGCTTTGGTTTAAAGCTGTGGGGCATACACCTCTGGTTTCATCCTTCTCCCTCCTCTCTGTATCTTTCTTCCACCTTTCCATTACTTTTCTCCATTAATGTTCAATGCACGCTCTAAGGTATGTCTGTCGGTGGGTATTACTTTCACCAGCCTTTCCTTGCAGTCGTATGTCTATAAATGGCAGGCAGCATCATTCCTAATTACATGTTGCCCCCAGATGCTCCAAGGGTGATGCTGATGGATTGCTGTGTGGGTGGTGTTGATGGCGCTGGGGGAGGGGAGCTGGGATGCAGCTCCTCTGAGTGGTAGCAGAGGTCTCTCTTCGGGCTGGGCTCATCAGTCCTCCCGCGGTAAAGCGAGCTCAAGAATCTCCGAGATCGTGGAACTGGGCATTGGAAAAGGGGACGCAATGCAGGGAAGGCTTCAGCCCAAACAACCGGGGAAGCCGGAGGAGCTGAGAGAGGAAGACAATTCGCCCTTTTCCTATCCGTGCAGGAGGCACGCAGCCTGGAGGACTGGCAGAGTACACAAGCTGCCACATCTTGCTTCCCCCGATCGAGCTGTCCCAGCCCCGGGGTCCGCGCCGGGCGCGGAGCTCAGCGCGCAGCCGGGGCGCGGCTGCCCCGCGGCTCGGCTCCTTCCCTTTGAGGTGCTTCGGACAGGCACCCGCTGCCTGGCCGGGGAGATCACTGCCGTGCGAGAAGGCAGGCTGGGCTTTGGAGCTGAATCAGGCCGAGTTTGCCTGCCGAAAGGGCGGCTATGGAGCTGGCTGAGCCGCTGACTGCCGGCAGCTCCGCGGCCGGGCTGTGCGGGAGCCGCCGGAGCCTCGGCGGCCTCTGCCCGCGGAAAGCGCCGCCCTTCCCCGGCCCAGGGACGGGCATTCCTGCCCCGGCGGGCTGAAGAGGACAAAGGGGGTGGTGAGTGATCCTGCACCTTAAAAGTATGCTCACCGAACCCCAGACAAATCCAGAGAGCGGTGAGGAGGTGAAAGCCGGGGTCTCCAGTCAAGAGTTTGTCGGCTTTGGAAAGACCTGCAAGGTTTGATAACGGGGAAGGAGGAAGTGAGAGAGTGCTCGTGTGTGAAAGCACATCTGCAAGATCGGTTTCCTTCTCTCTTTAACTGTCCTGTGGTCCTTGAAGGGGTTTATATTTAGTGTGCCTGGGAGGTCAGCCTGCCAGCTGGGCAGCTACCAGGGAGACATGGACGGAATAGGCAGTACTGGCTTTGGGGACTGCTGCAACTGGACTGCATGGGTTTTTACATCTCAGCCTTAGTGCCAGGCTGGGGATTTGCTCCATCACAGTGTGCACTGAAACTGGGAAGAGTCTAGAAATGGCGTGCAGGAGCACATTTAAGGATATAAGACATCAACTGCTGCATCAGATCAGTGGTCCATCCAGCGCTGAGTCTGACGGTGCTGCCTACAGAGAGCAGGAGAGCCTGTCCTCTCTGCACTCCCCGAGCACCCCCAGTGGCTGGGTCTGGGTGTTAGAGGCTCCTCACTGCCCAAGCCGCCTAGTGACTGCTTATAGAGCCATTGCCAACTCACTCAATTCTATGAAGTCCGTCTAGAGTTACTTTCCTGAAAAGACTTTGTGACTTACAAACTTAAGGACTTCACTGTACACTCCCTGTTCAGGTACTCAGTGAAAATGTCGAGTAAAGCCAGTCCTGCCATGAATCCCACAGTGTGGAGATCTTGTTGATGCCTGTTTTTCACCCTGAAAAGTGGTTTTTAAGCCTCATCTTTGGCTTCATGTCCTGCCTCCAATTTTCTATCTGTAAAGAGTCTTCTGATCGTGTGGTTAGTTTCTCTGATAAGCTTTGGTATAGAACCTAATCAAAAGGTTTTTTTCAGAATTGGTCAGTTCTGTGTCTGCTGCACTCACTCTCTGTCTTTTCTGGTGCATTCTGAGGGCTGTGGTGGGTTGGTGAGTCAGGGTTTCTTTCTGCAGAACCCACACTGCCTGGTTCCCAAGAGACCATGTTTATCCTTGTCTACAGTGACTTAATTTTTTCAGACTCTACTGCCATTAGCAAGGATGGATGGCAAACTTCCTGGTCTGCAATTCCCAGGGCCCCTCTGAAGTCCTTTTATTGGCTGTGAGTTGCAGTGGCAGGTTGCCAGCCCACTGACAGCCTGGGCTACCCTCCCCATCCCGGGCAGCCTGAGACTGAGGGGCATGGATGAGTGGTACAAAGGGACGAAGTGGGGCTCTACTCAGGAGTGGAAGCCACTATCCAGAGAAGTGTCAGTAACTAATTTATTTTAACTTCAGAGCACATTTGCTGAACTTCTGAAAGGAATACTTAGGTGCCAGTTATTTGTCCCCCTCTTCCCTCCAAGCAGGACAAGGCATTTTACATGGCTCCTCATACAATGGTCAGCAAAATACAGAGCTGTGTATAGATTAGGTGGAATACAACTTCTGTCATGGGTCTCCTACCTGCTGTTTATATATAATTGGTACTTGGTGGGATATTCCCTCCACTGTGATGGAAATATCTGTATTGGCAGTGTATTGGAGTGAAGGGGGAAGGGAGAGACTATACGCTCAAATCATCTAGATCAGGATTTAACAGAAGGCATGAGCACAAAACTCAATAACATAGCTAGATACAAACCCTTTGGGCTACAGAAACACCACAATGAAAAGTTTTTGGCTCAAGTATTAAAGCAGGTGTCTTAAATGACACCTAATGAGGGACAAATGCTGCTATGGAGCCTCTGAGAGGATACAGCTTGTGAACGAAACTATAAGGCAGCAATGCAGTTTTGCAGGTAATGCTCTTTACTGATCATCACCAAAACAGGAATAAATGAAAATACAAAAGCAAAAAAGAAATAGCAAACAGTAAATAAAAACACAAGTAAAATGTAATTTTTTTGTTGTCCTCGATGCAACTGCCAAGGAGCTTTGTTCTGGGAAGAGAAAGTGCCACGGCAGGATGGGATTGCTTGCACTGGATGGGTTGTCATATCTGTCATCATTATAAATATGGACAGATAATGATGATCTCTCCATTCTGTTTCTAGTTTTTCTTAGTCTCCAGAGATGCTCATCCAGCTGTTTTCACCAGAAAATTTATTCAGCTAATTTGTCCACTTTGCTTTCTTGTTCTTTTACAGTGCTTCTTTTCTCCATCAAGCTGGTAACATCTTTTCTGTGCTCACTGCTTCTTTAAGCCCTTCCTGGAGATGCTGACTACTTTCCAGTGCCTGGAGGTGTGTTAGTTTTCCTCCTTCACTGATTTTTCTGCACAATGTGGCATGCCATGCTGCTTGAGGAGGGGGCAAGGTGGGAGAAGAGAAACAGGCAGTGACTGGGGCTCTTTAAGTGGGTCACTTCTCATAGATACAGGTTCCTTCCTCTCCTCTTATACACTCATCCCTCGAGTACTGACCCCACGTTTATTTTCTAGCCTGCAGCAGCAGTGTGTCTAAACCCAGGCAGCTGACAGCACAGCTTGAGAGTTCAACTACTGCTGTTAGACTTTGAAGACAAGCAGGTTTCACAAGGCTGCAGCTTAAGGGAAAGTATTTCTAGAAGCCAGTTCCTCTCCAGAGTTTTCAGAGAAGATGTGTATGAACACTGATACTTTCCAGACTTAGTTTTTGGTAAACGAGTTGAAGAAAGGTGCTCTAGGTACGTTTCTTCTTTTTTTTTTTTTTTTTTCCCCCAGATGATAACTAGGATATAACAATCCTTCCGAGTTATGTAGCTCTCCTAACCCTGAGCTTGTCACAGCCTGTATCTGAGGAGGACCACTTTGAATGAGATTTATGTGCATTTGGTATAATTTGAAACAGACTGAAACTTAATGTCAGGGCATTTCATGACATGCAGAGCCTTAAAATGATGATGGAAATCATCTGGGGACCTGCATTGGCAGTGTACAGCCCTTCTAACTGGAGTTGTTCCTACCTGCTTTCCACAGCCTGCAAAACAAACAGCCGCCCCTGCAATCGCAGTGCAGAGAAAATGCCGCGGTGATGGATGATGTCCAGGTGTGACCTTTCACCTGCTCCGGTAGTCAAAAACCTTTGTGGGAGGAGTGCATGATGGAAAACTGTGGGATAATAAAATAAAAAAAAGATCACTCAGGTGTAGAATTCTGTTGTTAAAAAAAGTATTGACTATTTTTGAAATGCCCAACCATCTGACAGACCAGGCCACACCTTGAAAGGGTGACTGGTAAAGCCCCGGTTGGCTGAAGCAGTTCAGTCCAAAGGGCAACTACTGCTGGCAAGGGCAGAGCATATCTTCAGTGAGCTGCTACAATGGATGCAAGAAACAGAGCACACAGTCTATTATCAAATGCACAGTGGAAACTTGACATTTCAGCAATGTAATGTGCTTGTTTTTCCAGTAGAATGAGACTAATATGCTCCTTTGCTGTGCTTGATGCAGCATCATTCACATCTGAGCTAAATAAATGAGGAAGAAGACAATTTTGATATCTATTCTAGGCATTGCTAATTTTAGTGTCACTAGGGATAGGGATTTTTTCCCCCCCGATTTTTTCCTTTTTTTTTTTTTTTTAAAGGAAATATAACAAAGCACATGAATCTTAGAATAAAAATAATTTTGAAGGGCAACATCTCTGCTGGTTCTGTGATACTGGGACTTTGGTAACAGCAGTACATCCCTGATGTTGTCTGGAATGAAAACCAGCCATCAAACTGACACAGCGGAGTTATGAAATCTTTGCAGCTTCTCTGAACCCCTAAAGCAAACCAGTGTTTGCATAGCTGAAATAAATAGAGAATCACCATGAATGAAACCTTCTGAATTCAGTGCCATCAATACAAAAGATTACATCTGTGATCTGTGTGCAAGTGGTTTTGAATCCCAATTTTTCAATCAGTCACCTGTCTCCCTTTTGCAGCTCCTCCTTCTGCCATTGTGGTAGTTCATAGACAACCAGATCTGTGTATCAAAGGAGAACGGTTGAGAAAGGCTTGTGCTTGGCCTAGCTTCTTTGAAATGCACACAGACATATTTATTTCCCCTATGATATAGCTCCTATTATGTGCTTTGCATCTTTAAATGTGTGAAGCATCATGCCTGCCTGGCAGGACCCTGAGATTCAAGACGGAAGAGAGACAGGCTTTGTTTTCTCTCTCATGGAGATTTTGCTTTTGGTCTTTCTTTACCATTATGTTGGCTTATTGAGAGTTAGTAAAAAAACCTATCATGTTTTCCCAGTTTCTGTACATTTTCTGTGCACAAAGAGCAAAATGCACATTTCCCCCTGCAGAGGGAAATGCTAGGAAAAGAAAATGTGCAAAACCTCAGTGCAAGAAGCAGCATCTCCGCCACTGCAGAGCCTTCTCACAGCAGACAGGCAGGCTGCACACTCACAGTGGAAACTGCAAAACAAAGAAGAGAAACTCACAAGCACACATTCTGGTGTGCCTAAGGACTATATCTGTTCCTGCCAACCTGCTCCCAGCTGGGACAATAACGAAGGTATGCTGCTGCAGGAGGCCCCATACATGCCACCACATTCTGCAGATGGGGCATTTGCCATCATTTTTCTGCCCGGTTCATCCATATTCTAGAGTACAAGGAAGTAAGAATACTGTGGAAGTAAATCTTCACCTGTGGTAGATTACTAGTTAAACTGGTTAAGCCCTGGTCTGATTTTGTGAGTTGTTCCACATGAGCAAGTGGAGGGGCTGCAGCCAGCAGGGAGTGAGGCTTGGCTGCGTGTGGTGGGGGTGGCTTTCCCGCAGGGTGACAAGTTTGAGCCCTGAGTTTTTCAAGAATAAGTTTTCTTCTCCCCACTCCTACATGGGCCTCAGAAGCTGCATGAGGGCTGTTTTCTGAGAGGAGGTGAGTCTAAAGCAAGCCCAAGTGAGTGAAACCACATTAGCATTAGGGTTTGTTTGTATGGTCAGAGGCTTAACCATGCTGTTAGTCCTGATGAGTTCATGAAGAAGTTGTGGCAATTTGTGGGAAGTCCTCCAGGCTTTTGCATGAGGTGTGGACTGACTGTGGTTGGAGCTGCATTCTTTCTTCCCCCTGTATAAGTGACCTCCTTGGAAAATAAACCCCAGGACTTATGTCAGAGGAGTGTTCCACGTGCATGGAATAGTGACACCACTGTGGTGTGTGTAGCTGTGTTGTGTACAGAGAATAGCAGTGCTCATACCAACATCCTCCCTCAAGAATCCTGTTGCGGGAGGACAGTTATAAATAACGCTTTGGTCACTATAGTTGTTCTGCCAGTACAGGCTGCCAGAGAAATACATCGACTCAGCACATGCCTGAACAAGGTCCTCTCCCAGGCAGCACCTCCCACTGTACAAACGTCCCTGCAAAGTTGTGTGGGTGCCTGGTGGGGCAGCCAGCCCCATTTGCCTGCTGCTGGAACCTGCCATGAGCCAGTGCTGAATCAAATTAATGTTTGTAAAACATACTTAAGACAAAAAACCCCCCCACTGCTCAGGCACTAGTTAATATTATTTTAGTGCCCTCAGTTACAATTCGGTTGTTGCAAGAACCGCAGGTGCGGTTCCCTGCAGTGGTAACTCTGGGTGTTCCCAGTGGAGAAATGGACGTTCTTGTGCCACTCTCACAGAGCTGCACTGGTCTTTACTGAGCCAAGTAAGATGGCCTGGCATGTGTTCGCTGGCAAGAGGAACAAAACTGTTCCTCATGCTAGTGCTCTTAACATCTACTGCTGCAATGGCTTTTATGCCTCTTCTGGCTGCCACAGTCTTACCAAAGAAAGCTCCCTGGCCCTATACCAGGTAGGAGGCTACGGTCAATTTTTTTTGCTGTTGTTCCTGAAATGATATGATTTCTTTTTGATAATTACATTGGAGACTCTTTTCTTTTTAAAAATTGCTTTCAAATTAGTAATTAGGAAGCTGTCATTGTTCATTTTCCCAAAGCAGGTTCTACATGGAGTAAAGAAACTAGACATGTGATTTACTTTTTATCACTTGGAGTACCAAAATGACTATAAATTAATCCAAATGTAATTTTCCTTGGGAAAAAAATCCTCTGTTATACAGGCCCTTTTTGTTATACATTTCAGGGCCTGTTTTACTGCTGTAATTTGAAATTATTTGGAAGAAATCCCTGACTTTTCTGTTTATGCAAGTATAAAGTCTGCATTTTTTATTCTCCTAATCCTGTCTCTGAGACTGCTTTTTTATTAATGTCTACAAGTAATTACAAACTCTAACTTTCCAAGAACCTATTTGAATGTACACAGTATGTTCCCTTGACTGCATGTCTCCATTTAAACCATTACAATTACATGGAGGTACATACTAGGAGATCTACTAGTGTGTTATTCTTACATTGCTGTATCTCTTTCCTGAAATCGTGATGCTTCATACTTTTATGTGAGTAAAATTGCATGTACAGTAAATGTTTTACCAGTATAACTACTTTGGTAAAATATAATTATGCCCAGTCTAATTATAATGAATATACCCGACTCATCTGTTAATTCCTTATTACAGTATGTTTCCAGCTGCAACAGAATTTAAATACCATATTTTCTCTTGTGGGTTATTTTACTTTTTTTTCTGTAATGACATGGCTTTATTATTTCTGAATGCAATTACAACATCAGTTACAATGGGAACATTTTTATCTTTGCCCTGTGTCCTGTAGAGACAAACCTTGAGAAGTCAAACAGTAAGTTTTCAAAAATGGGCTTCACCGTGAGGTTAAACAAGGTGTGGCAACCCTGACATGGGGCTCCTGCATCAGGAAAATGTTATTTTTCTAGCCCCTTGTAGTGGTCCTCGTTCTGTAATGTGAAAATAGTTTTATAGATGTGTATTTACGTATTTTTAGCACTGTCATATACTGTGTTTTCAATGGAGATGTTATATTTAGAAGTTTCTCAAAACGTGGAGCATGTGTTAAGTTTTTTTTGCGTAATCCATCAAGACTAATTTGATTTGAGACCGGTGCCTTTTTTTTCCCCCATCTGTTTGGAAAAGTGCAGTTGTAGAGACATCAGTCATGTAACACTTTCTGTAAAACAGCTTTACTGACAGTTGGGAGTTGTCAGTAACCATGTGGATTTCAAGCTCAGTCTGGCTGCGATGAGAAAAACCCTCTGACACATAATTTCCACACAGCCATAGAATTTGAGGCTGGAAAGACCCAGAGTGCTCATCCGGCTGACCTCCCATCTAGCCAACCCAGAAGTAAGTCAAGTTTCAAGCCTAACAGCTGCAGAAAACACCAGCTTTTGGGACAAACATATGCTAAATTTAATAGCATTTACTCACCAATCACCACTGATTCAATAGTTAACTACTGTTATTTATTTCATATATATGTTGTGTACATAACTGTGGCTTGTTTCCTGTTTCAGCTGATCTAGTTTCAACTTCCAGCCTTTGGGAAAGCTTTAAAAGATGCTGAGTCTGTGTTTTTGTCTACATACTGGAGACCAAACTCTGTGTTGGGTGAAGGTAGAACAGGCAGATGCTCCAGGAAAGCAAATTCCTTGAAGCAGGGAAAGAGTTCTGCAGAGGTAAAACCATGTCCCTGCTGCCCATGCCCACTGTCCACTGAGTTTGTTACCTAGTGCTGGGGCAGAGGCAGGAGCAGCAGCTTGCAGGGCTTGGCACAGCCTTGGTGGGCTTGACATGGGCTTGCAGGGCTCTGCCTTTGTGTAGGAGATGGAGGAAAACACATCAAAGTGCCCACAAAAGCTCTTTTCTTTTCAACTAAGAAGCAGCAAAACTCTGTTTTTCTCCTGTGTCATTGAGAAATGTGGGATTGTCTCTTCAGACCAGTGCAGCAATCTCCACTGTGTTCAGCTTTGGGAAGACACCATACTGAAATGTTTCCATCTCTCATTGTAAGATGTTTTGTAGCCTCTAGGACTCTCTCCTGTTCATTTGTGTCCCACCCAGGAGGTGGCCTGAGCAGAACAGCCCATGAAGGCCAATATCAGAGGTGACATAACTTCCTGCAACATACTTGGCCTATATCCATGTCTTTTCACTAACCTCTGCTCATCAGCATGGGCTCTCTTCTGCTGTGACTCTTTCATCCTTCTATGTGTCTGAGCTTGCTTTTGGCTGCATTGGAAAGCTTATGGTTTCAGTGTGCTCATGCAAATGATCCAGTTGACTCTTTGGGTTAGAATATTCCTCCTTGTTACATACTGTTGCACTGATGGTGGAGTTTTTAAAAATATTACTCAGGAATAACTATCACATATTTTGTGCAGTGCAAAAATAAGAAGTCATGCATATTCAGCTACCTTCTTGCAAATTGGAAATGAATTTGCCTAATCTTATTTATAATAATAATTTTCTATAATTTCATACCATTATCATTTTATTTAGTTACTTCTAGAATCCAGGAGTTCATCTAGGTCAACATCCTGCTTGAAATGGGGCTGTGACCAATAGCGGATGAGGTCAGCTACACTACAGCTAAATATTGAAACACCTTCAGGAGCAGAAATTCCACAGGCTCTCTGGGCAATCTCTTTCAGGGTTACCCTGCCCTCCCAGTGAACATGTCCTGTCCAGACCTCAGCACATGTCCACCCCTTCAGCCTTTAGCAATAAGAAGACAAATTTGACTCTCTTCTGTATAGCCATCCTGTTCCAGCAGCCCTTAGCTTTCCCTTGATCAGATTAAACAGACTCAGCTCCCTCAGCCCCTCTCACGTTGCTCCAGGCCTCTGATGATCTCACCAGCACTTTGCTGGACCCTTTCCAATTTGGCCTTGTGCCCTCTATAATCCCCAACTCCTTTTAACCAGGGTGGCTCCTCAGTGAGGTGCTTCCCAGCCTGGAACAGATCATGTTTCCTTGTTGAACATCATGAGGTGTCTGTTGGCCCGGATCTCAAGTATATAAAGGAGCCTCTGCATGGAAGCTTAGCTGTTTGTCAGTGCAGACAGCTTAAGTCATCAGCAAATCTGACTGTGTCACCATCAAGGTACCCGATGAAGATACTGAACAGTGTGGATTTTGGTGCTGATCCCTTGGTGCACCTCTGGTTGCTGGTGAACTGTCAGGCATGACCAGACAGTTTTCAGTCCCTCTTTCAACCTGTTTTTTTAGCCCACACTTTCTAAGCTTCCAAATGATGTTAAGTGGAATGGTGTCAGAACATTACAGGCAGCACTTTCATCTTCACACATTCAGTAATTTCATCTTAGAAATCAGGCTGGTCAGTCAAATTTGGTTTGTCATCACCTAGTCCATACTACTCGCTCCCAAGTAAGTTTTTGTCCTTTGTGGCCTTAGAAGTGGACCCCAAAAGGGACACACTCCCTGATCTTCTAGTGACTGAGATTATGGTGATCAGCAGATAGTTTCCTGGTTTCCTTTCCTACCTTTCTAAAGATAGATGATGTGTTAGACTTTTTCCAGACATTGGGGACTTCCCCAGTCTAGACAGCTGTCACAGACAGCAGCGTTACAATCCCACCGGCCAGTTCTTTCGGAAAATGGGTACTGTGCCTTGTGTCCATCTCATCTTGTATGTTGTCTTTTTGCATCTCATTTCATCAAGAAGATGCTTCTGTAGCCAATTAAATATTCTGCTGAAATTCCTTCTTCCTGCACAACAGGATAACTTTTTTGCTGAGCTACTCAGTAAGTTGTCTTTAAAAATAATTCAGAACTTCTGGGCACATTTCCACTCCATGGTTGCATCTCAGAGGATTTTATTTAGTAACTCTGTGAGCAAACTGAAGTTTCTTCTGAAATCCAGTGTAATTATTCTGTAGCTTACCTTCCCAGCCTTGGTCTGGATCCTGAATTTAATAATGGTGACAGAAGATAAATCCAGGTTGATACCGTGACCGTGTTCACTACTGGAAGTTGAGTGTAATCCCTAGCTGTCCCCTCCAGCATTCACATGATGGAATTATCACTTGTGCTGTATAAGGAGCTCCTGGATTGCCTGGTCATTGCTGTGTTACTCTTCCAGCAGATGCCTGGTTTGAAATGCTCTGTAAAAATCAGAGACTAGAAGGACACTTCTGCCAGTTTTCTGCAGGAAGCCCTGTTCACACGCTCCTCCTCGCTGAGAGTGAGATGCTGTGAGAGGCTGCCCTGTTTCCAGCAGGTCTGTCCCTTCTGCTCCTCACTCAGGAGTTCCTTCCAGTCTCAGCTTTCCTGATGGAGCTTGGTACAGTCAGGGAACTCCTTAACACAGAGCACAACTCATATTGTTCATGCTTGATTCAATGTGATTCACATCTTCTTGATTAATTTTGAATCTCTTGATTCATATCATTCTTGTTTCTTAATCAAGATGTCACTGATCTCTAACCTTACAGTCAAATGCAGTCAAAGATATCTAATTCCTTTTCTTATTATCTGGGCTTGGTATAGAACTGTAATAATAATAATTACATATATTTCTTCATCCTCAAGCTCTTTGAACCTGACCTTCACAGAATTCAGTGTTCTCCAAGTCAAGCCATCTGCATATGATGACATCAGAAGATGAAGTTCTGTTTGCCACAGAGAACCGCATTTGCACCCTAGAATGCTACAGTTGTGAAGGTGGAAGGTGTTAGAGGGGCATGTGAGCAAATCTTTGTGCTAATGAAAGTACTGCACCAACATTAACATCAGGCTGAACAAGCAGAATTTTTTTCTTTATTGGTTAATACCCCAAAGCCCCAAACAATCATGAAAAGAATGGACTCTTTTGAATGAAAGTCACACATTAACTTTATGTTTTACATTTTCTCCCACACCAGTTGAGGGTGGGGTTTGGTGTTTTTTGTTGGGGTTTTTTTTTTTTTCCTTCTCATTTACTACTCATTCATTTGACCAGGTTTTTGTGTTAAGGAACAGAAGTTGGTGGGGGGATTTTTTGTTTGTTTGGTGTTTGTGAGGTTCTTTTTGGTATGGTTTGGTTTTGGTTTTGTTTTTTTTGTTGGGGTTTGTTTTTTTTTCTTTGTAAGCAGAAAGCTTGATGCAGATCTTGGGCTGTTCCTGTAGCCAGAAGGTGCAGCAGCCTGGCTGCATGGTGACTCATGGCCCTGTGCCACATCGCAAATAATGCTCTTATTAATCTCTCCAGGCTTTGTTCTGGCCCCCCTCCTCGCGGTGTCTGATTTCATGGTGTGGCATAGCCAAAGGTCAGATAAACTACATGATGGCCAGAGTTGCTACTGCAGAAGGAAATCGGAAATGCCTCTCCCAGCAGCTTCAGCAATGAGAATGGAGAGAAAAAGAATTTCTTTTAGTACTAACCTGCCTGATGTGTCATCTTGTGTTGCTGTTTCAGTAGAGGAAAGCTGTGGTATAGCAGGAACCCAGGGAAGCAGCCAAACCCAGCTGTGTTGCAAATGCTTCTGGATCTGCCTGGCTCAGTACATTTTTCAGCAAATATGTTCTTTCTTTAGGTGTTTGATCATTTGCAACAAATGACAGTCCCAAGCTAGAAGAGATACTGAGCTTTGTCCCTAACTGAGCTGATGTCATTGACTGATTCATTAATTACCCACTTTTCCCCAGATTAGATTCAACATACTGTTCACAAAGAGGTAACCAGTCACAAATTAGTCAAGCTGAAGTTTGATGTGCTTGGCTACAGGGCCATTTTTTTGTTACCAGTTTCAGATGAGTGATTACTCGTGTGAAACTAGGAAGTGCCTCTTGCAAGTTGTTTCTTTTCCTCCATGGCTACCCGAAATGTTTTTATTCAAATGAAATGGAGCCCATACGCACTGGGCTGGGTGCTTTGTGAGCAGCTAGCACTGCCAGATCAAACATGCATGCTTGCTGTAAAACTGGTGCGTGGTTTTCCTTGCTCTCCTTTGAACCAAGCTGTCTGTGGTTTCTGGTGACTGCTGTCTCTGTGCTGTAGGTTCTGGCTAATGCCAGCACACAGAGGACTTCTCTGGAAAAAGATGGGGGAGAACAAGACAGCATCACATCCTGCACACAGAGGCCTGGCCATTTCTATCAAAGGTTGAGACCTCACCAAAGCTCTTTCCAAGAGAAGCTTCCTGGGTCACATTTAAATGATTCTGGGGCAACAGAACCTGCTGTTGGCTACGCAGATGCAGGAGAGCAGTAAGATTGTTCCTCTAAAATCCCGTCTTTCATGTATGGGCATTGCAATATCAGCCGCATATTATGGCTTTCAAAATCACATTAGTGCAAGCCTGCAGTGTGTGGGGCTCTGTTTTTCTGTCACATAGAGACATGCCAGCCCTGCTGTCCGTTGCTGTGCTTGGGCTTTCCCTCGTAGCAGGGCTCCCACCACCTGTGCAGGCACAGGGCTCTGTTGGCCGGAGCCAGCAGTCATATGTTCCCATCTGGAGCAAATGCCAGTGATTGCATAAAGTACAGAAAAGGGGAGAGACTGATCCAAGTGGTCTGTGTTAAACCAAGACGGTTAGGGCCAGGTGGGGCTTTGAACTGAGCAGGTTTGGGGCTCATCAGTCTGTCGGCTGCTTCCAAGCTGAGCAGCCCCCAGCTCATCACCCTCTTTTCCAGCTGCCAGCAGCTGCCCTGGGCTGAGGCCCCGCAGGCCCCTATCCCCAAAGCTCACCCTGTTTCTGTACCTCAGCTCACTTGCTGTACCGTGGAGCATAGCAGGGACTGAGGAGGTGACAGCCAGGGCCAGCCCTCCTGCCTCAGCCTCCAGTGTCCCCTGTGTCACTGCCAGCCCCTGCCTGCACTCAGATTAACCTGGCGGCTGGTGGCAAACCGCGCCGGAGCCCTGCCCTCTGTGGCTCGCTCAGCCAGGGGGGTTTGTTTGGCGGAGCGTGGTTATTACTGCTCTGCTTTTGTTACTTGTCATCGGTCCTGCCTTATTTTTATGTGCATTAACTGCTAATAATAATGTGAAGCGTTAAGCTTTGGCGACCAGCTGAGCTCTGCACAAATCCGGGGACAGCACGGCCGCCGGCACCGGGCGCTCGCTGCCACGGACCCACGCCAGGACCGGGCGCCTCCCGACGTCCTGACGGGGCAGCAGGGAAGGCGGGGAGGGCAGCCCAGCGCAGGGCTCAGCGCTGGCCTGGCTCCTCTTCAGCCCAGGCTGCTCCCTCCCAGCACTGCCCCTTGTGCTCCTTCCCACTCTCCCGGGCTCCTCGTCATCCCTCAGGAAGGTGGCGGGAGGAGGGAGGAGCGGAGGGATGGATGAGAGCTGGCTTTACTCACGGATGCTGCTGCTGCAGAGGGAGGCACCACCGCGGGAATGTAGACGGACAGGCAGAGGTGATTAATAGTGATACATATTATTTTAATTGAGTCATGTTTGGCCTCTTGCTTTGCCAGCACTCAATTTTTTTGCTATTGTTGTGGCGTGAATTTGGAATTAATTTAAAGTATAATAAGAATCCCTCAGCTGGCAAATGCAGGCAAGACTGAAAATTAAAACGCTATGTAAATCTCACAAGATTAGGGCATAAACTGCAGCAGTCAGTGGAACGGCTGAAGCTTCAAGAAGCTGGAAAAACCTCTCTCCACATTATTCCTGATACTACAAAATCAATTTACATTGAATGCATTTTTTCAAATAACCATCCACCGCATCCTTGATATTACTAATGAATGCAGAAATTGGATCCTAATATATTCCATGGAAATATGCTGCAGAGGTTTCATTAGTTCTAAAAATACTTGGTGGCATCGCAGTACTTTGTCATTAAAATTGCCAGGTTTTGTGATACAGATATTGTGGGACTGTAATGAGAACGCTGAGGCACTGGCAGGGGTAGCATTTTGTTTTGAAATGTCAGGTCCTTTCCGAGGGTTTTTGGTGTATGAGAGGCTGCCAGCGCCTGCTTTCAGCTCTGCCACAGCGGGGGCACGGCGGCAGAGAGGCGGCGTGGGGACGGTGCAGGGACACGGGAGGGGGCGGCCAGACCCACGGACAGCCCTGAGCTCACACACGCGACTCAGCCTCGGAGCTGCCTTGCCTTCCCCTGAAGAAAAGGCAACAAGAAACAATTACACGAGTTTCTCCCAGCTGGGATGCGGCGGAGGCTCAGGGCTGCAAGGTCCCACCGCGGCAGGAGCCGCTCACCTCGTGCTCTGGGGGGCTGCAGGGGCAGCAGGCGCTTGTTGTGGCTGCTTCTCCCAGGAATCCCAGCAAACCCCATCCAGAGGAAGGCATCCAGCGTGCGGAGGGCGGGAAATCGCGAAGGGCCTGACAGGGAGGTCAGACCGGCAGCCCCGCAGCATCGCTGGCCCCGCCGGGAGGGCTGCTCGGAGGGCCGGGCACAGCCTGCGCAAATCGCCGCCGAGCCCCCCGCGGGTAGGGCCGCCCGCTTCGATCCGCCGCCGCTTCGGAGGAGGTGGCAGTCCCCAGCCGTGGCTGTTGCTTGGAGCTCCATCTGCAGCACTGATGAGGAAAGTCTCGTTCCTCCTGCGCGGAAGCCATTAATTCCCAGCTGCGGGAGAGTGAGCCGGCAAGGGGCAGAGTCCGACGCTTTGCTAGGAAGAAGGCGCTGCGGAGAACCGGCCTGGGGCTCCCGGCAGGTCTGTGTCACCACAGGCTATTTCTGACCTGCCCCCAAGTGCTGCTTATCTCTGCAGATTAGGGGCAGCCCGAGCGCGGGGCTCCCCTGCAGCCTCTCCCCTCCCCCGGCTCAGCTTCCTCACCTCGGGAATCTGGATAACAATATCTGCCCGTGGGAGCTTCATCACTTACAGCCGGGGGCTAAAATTGTCAAACCAAGGGAGAGAAAAGGGCCGTGCCTTGTTAGGTTTGCCACCAAGATTTCCACCTCCCGCCCCCACCTTTTATTGGTAAAAAAAAACTACGTGAATTGATAATGGGACACCCGGAAAAGAAAAAGAACCCTGTGGAATCCAAATAAGACTCTGTTTGTGTAAGGCTTCCTACTATCTTTCACTATTCTGTTATGCATACGGACAACAATGCATCTCTGGCGCAGAGGAGGGTGAAGATCCCCAAAATGAGGGCTGTTGTAAGCAAGGTGGAGAGATGAGCTACAACAGCAACATTAATACTTTTTTTTAGATTCTTTTCAGACATAGTTGCAGCTCCCATTTATTCTGCTACTGATTAATTTGATCAAACATTGTGCACAAATAATTTGTATTAAAAATCGTGCTAGTTCCGCCCTCCCTGTAGTTGGATTCAGGCAGGTATTTATTGGATAACATAGTCTCAGACTAGTGAATGTTGACATTTAATTAATATGGAAGCTTAGCACTGTGAATATGAAGAACAGAAAGAAGGCCCCAGAAAATCCTGTGATAATGAAAGGAGATGACAACCAGGTTCTGGTAGTCAGACATTTCTGTTGACATTGAAGGGTCAAATGTAGATATCTGGTGGAGGGCTGCAAATAACACTGTGGGTCAGGGTTTGCATGTACAAATAGTTCCACACAATGCCTGACTTACACTGGAGCCGCTTGCACTTGCACTGGCAGTGCTGGGGTGGATATTTTTGTCATGACTATACTAGGAAGAAGCCACCAAAATAGGGAGAGTGGTGTGACGTACCAGTACGGTCCTACGGCTGTGAATGCCCAACACACAACCACGGGATTGCTTTCCACAGAATTTAGCCGTTAAGAACCCCCAAAATTAGGCTAGTAAAATTGAATCTATGTTAGGGGATTAGGCACTGTGGCCAAAAAAAAGCAAAATTAGCCTAGTAAAACTGCATTTATGTTTGGGGATTAGCCACCATGACCTACATGCCTATGCCAGCAGAACTCTGGAGTATCTCAAAAGTACTTGTGTCCTGTCTAACTTGTGACAGGTAACATCCGTGCCCACGAAAAGCAAACAGACCGCAAAGAACTTGATCGTAATAAAAAGAGAGTGTTTTATCATAGAAATATACAGGAAGTGTTTCTCTTGTCATGCATAAATCAGGAGCGTGAGGTTGTCTGAATTTTCTATTCCATTAACTCCACACTTTTTGAGTTGCGATGAAAATAGCTGGAGAAAGGAAATATTCTCTGCTGTACACTGAAGATATCACAAGGCATGTTAAATTGCCCAGTTACTTTGTTGGGCATTAGCCTGCTACTTACTTCTGTTTATTACAAAGTAGTTGTGTTCAGAATCCCCTTTATTGCATGTGCAGGAAGGGCATTACTTTTTCCTTACATTATTAGGATTTATCCCCTATACTTTGATCTACTTCATGCTGAAATTTTACCAAAAAAAATTTTAAAAATTAAAAAGAGGTGAGAGTGAGTCTTTTTCTCTGTTTCATGTTTAGATTCAACAGAGAGGTTTCTACTTAGTGGAAACAGATATTCCATTGAAAGTCCACTGCTGCTGTATAATTTAAATGCTTTTTCAACACCACAAACTACCTCAAGCCAAACAGCTGGTGTTGACTAAGAACGGTATTTCAGACAGTTACATGCTGTGATTATTACTTCCCAAACAAGAGTTTATACTTCATTTTCAGTGAAGATTAAATTCATTAGGATGGCAATGTGATATGGGAATAAGGAGATGAGTGAAATTAACAGTTTTCACCTACTCTGAGATTTATTCAATTAACTATTTTCATTTGGAAGTGGTGGTCTGGGACTACATTTTAGCAGTAATACTTCTTTTTGGGCAAATAGTACACTTCACAGGTCACGCAGGGAAACACAAGCTCATCAGAAAGCTGATCAGTACTTCCATTTTGACTATGCATGACATACTAAAAGGAAAAAACCTATTGAACAGATTTAAAAATCTACCTTTTCATAGCATGTAATGAAGATGAGTAGTATCCTCCCAGTAAGTGGGAAGAATTGTAATGTATGAAGAAATTTTATTCTGCTCTTTTATTATATTTGAAGAAATGCCCTTCTCATGTTGCTGGAAAATTGTCACACTACAGAAAGCTACTAATT
Organism: Donacobius atricapilla; assembly: GCA_013397315.1. Classification (NCBI taxonomy): domain Eukaryota; kingdom Metazoa; phylum Chordata; class Aves; order Passeriformes; family Mimidae; genus Donacobius; species Donacobius atricapilla. The sequence goes on from WBMY01007616.1 coordinate 397,644, forward strand.
CCTCTTCTCTCCATTAAAATGTAGTGAGCATTCTCCTAAACCATCAATATTATTGCAATGCTTCTCTCTCCACAGATCAGGGACTATTTCTCTCTCATCAATAATAAAGTTTCATGTTTAAAATCTTATTTCTGCATTTATAATGAATTATTGATAGAAAAAAAATCTTCAGTATCCTTCCAGTTGTCTTAAGATTTCATAAGTCATTTTAAAAAGAAATAAAAATGAAAAACATCTGCTTTAGAGACCAACCCCTAAGAATGCGATTCTACAGCAACGGTGGTTGCCCTCACATGCCCTTAATGACCACTTATTGGCAGTAACATAACTTAAGGTTTTAATTGATGTTTTAGGCAGGCTTTTGACTTCAGAGTAGTATTTGTAAAGATTCTAATCATCATGATATAGTAGAAATTAGAAGGCAATTTGTAAATGTTTAGATCGACGTGATTAAACAGTAAAACTAGAGCAGCCTGAACATGTATATAGCTTTACTTAGGGGAGCAGTCTGTGCTTAAAACAATACTGAGAAACAGCTGCAGATTCAGATCTTAAGAGATAAAACACTGTCACTCTGACCAGATTTTCCACAGAAATCTGGTGTGTAGTATGACTTGTATTCCACCAATCCCACAAATATAATTTGTATTCCATCAATTATATAAACAAAATTTATCTGAAATCCTGTTTGAATTTCAAGCACAAATGCATATTGAGATACATGAATATATTTGTTATTTTAAAACAGATAAGAAAGTAAATCTTAGTGTAAATCTTCATGAGTTTTTGAGAAGCATGTAGACATCTGAGGAATTTTGACTGAACCTTGAGGAATGTTTCTTGCTGTGAAACACAGCCCTGGAAATCTGTATTTCCATTATGTGACATAGTAAATTCCAGATTCCCTTTCTGTGAAGATTTTCTCACTTCTGATACTGTGACTGTATCAGTGACAGCCTTACCAAAACTGGACAGTATTTTGTCCCTCTGAAGAACATTTGAAAACACTGGATACAAAAGGAATGTAAACAAACCGAAAACAAATTAATTAAACAGCAGAACAGTTTTGTAGTAACATTCTAAGGCATTCTCAGCCTTCTGCGTTAACACTCACAATTTAAGAAAAGACCAATTTAGAGATTGCATTTGCTGTTCCAAACAAGTGAGAAAAGCTTTAACTGTGCATTATTTACTGTTGTACAATTCCTTTAAAATATAGTCATTTAACATTTCCTGATCGTAGCATTTTTACTCATGTCCTAACCTGTGCCCTTTGCATGCAAAAACCAGCCATCAGAGTTTAAATAGGCTTCTCCCTACAATTCTTCTAAAAATTACTTTCATAATTTTGGTACAACCTGAGGCACCTTTATTTCATAGAGGCAGAGAGGACAGAAGCAGTTTGTTTCTGGGCAGCACGGAGTACCTGTTTTGAGTTAGCTCTTGCTTGTCTGACTCCCCTGAATGATTCTATTGATTTCAAGGGGTCCACTTGCATGAGAAGAGTGAGCAGCAGAGACTGGATGCTCCTTTTATTGTTTCATCCAGCACAGATTCATTTTATAGGATCAGTTATTCTGTGTGATGAATGGGAAGTGCAACTAAAGATTGAGCCTAGAAATCTAATGTTAGCAGTAAGCTTATGAAAGTCTGATTGTGAAATATGATCCAGAACACATTTACTAACAGACAAAACTCAAGACTCATTTCTCACACAGGCAGGACTGTTAAAGTCAGTAATACTTTGCTTTTCCATTACAGCCAACAGGATTTCTGCTGCACAAAGGCTAAGCAAAGCAAAAATAGAAAGATCTGGTGCTTGGAGCAGTAATGCTTTCATTTACTAAAACCTCGTGTGTGCAGAAGCTAGAATTAATTTAATTGCAAATAAATGTCAAGAAATAAATTAATGAAATAATACTAGATTTTGCTAAGAGAATATGTTATGGGTAAGCTATTCTTTTGTGTCAGTCTTCCTAAAGAGAGGAAACAAAGGAAAATGGGTAGGGGAAAAAAAGGCTGTACTGAAAGCACATACAGAAATCAAACACAGGAAAACTGTTGGGGACTTAATAGTGCTAGAGGTAAATTGGCCACTATTCTTTCTATCAGAAAGAGACCAGAGTATTTGATTAAGTTAAACAGGAGCCATTTCTTTGTTCCTGAGAACAGAGAAAGCAGCATTTCAACCAGACAACTGAGACAGAGAACCCCGGAAGAAAAAAAAATCTATTAAAGAGATAACAAAGGAGAAAAGCACTTACACTAATTCTGTCAAAACTCATGAAGCATCCCGAGAGGTTGATAAAGGTGATATTCTCCTAAGGCACATAGAGACAGCTATAGTAGAATATTTGTGGTAGGTCCAAAGGATTGGTGATTTCTTTACAAGTTAAAGGCCCAGTAATGCCTATGAAATAAGCTAAAATGATATATTTCTGAGGGTCAACAAAGCAGCACAGCTGTCTGGCTTAAAAATTAAATGTCATAAAGACAAAAGCACTCAACTTCTGTAATACTGAAGTTATTTCAAGAGGCTCTGTAGAAAGGCAGGTCAGCAGACTTGACAAATATTTTAGCTGCTTTAACTAGAATAGGCACCTCTCATGTCCTAAATAAGGGGCCGATGCCAGTATTGGTATAAATAAGAAGATAAAAAGCTGTGATTTCTCGAAGCTGGTCATGTTAAATCGGTGTCCTTTTATCTCCATGATAATTTATTATATTTACCAGAGTGTAAAATAAAACAAAACCCTCACCTGATCTTATATTCACTTAAATGGATGTTCACCCTCAAGCAAAAAATAATTCTAGCTGTCTACTGTTACGTATTTGTCAGATTTTCAGATGTGAAGAAATAGTCAGTTATCCTGTAAAAAAAAAAGTCTAATTTTCCTGTTTCTGATAAATTTGCAGAGAATGTATTTTACAGCAGTTCATAACCTAAACACATTTTGTGCAAATACAAAGGTATCTAAGTAGGGCTAATTGAGGGTAGATACTGATTTGAGAGCAAAATATGGCCCATCACCTTCCATATTTAAGTTAATGCAAAGATTTATTAGTCCTCTAGGTAAACATTGACCTTGGCTTCACCTTGGTCAATATTTACTTCTCAAGTTAATAAATCTTTATATTAACTGCAATTGAAGTCACTCTGCTTAGAAGATAAAGACCAAACAGGTCCTCCTATGAAGGTAGCATTCATCAGATAAACGCTGCAGCTTGATTTATCTTTTTGCCCACTTGTCTTTAAAAAAATGGTAATCCATAGATGGTAAAAGATGTTCCTCTCTGGAGGTAAAGAAGTTTGGGTTGTGGGGTTTTTTTTTTTTCTTTTCTTTTCTTTTTTTTTTTTTTTTTTATCTGTGGATTTGTGCATTTTGCTTACATTTTAAGGTAATGGGACCAACTTTCTGTCTCTTGCACTTGGAATCTTCAGGGTTTCCAGGATGTTTTTCCAAAGGATGTTACGTCTCTACAAAATCTATTTACCTGTGGGCAAGCCTGGAGACTATTTTACTCAGTGAACAGCCCTCTTGGTCACTGACTTGATTGCGGTTTGGTTTCAAGAAGGTGACAGGTTTAACTTTTTGAAATTCATAGCTATTTTGGAAAAAGGTGCTGACTGGGGGTGATGAGAATGACACTGCAATGAAACACCAATAATAAACAAATAAACTAACGTGTGAGGACCCTGGAAAAACAGGAAACTTTGAACTTATCAGAACAGAAAAGACATCAAAGACTTGACATAATCCAGCTACCAGGAGTGGGAATCTGAATTACTGTAAAAGAAATTGTCTCAACGAGCATTTGGGTAAGTTGAGGATGAAATTACAATTAGAGATTTCCCTGAAATTTTAATGGAAAAGGAAAACCAGGCAGGAACAGATCTACACATCTTCTCTTTCTATGATTTCAAACATCATTGCGCTGATTAAAACCTCATCATACTGTTTTCTCCGCATTTAACTTGTGCTTTTAAAAGCCAAACCAAACAACATGTTTTGTCCATGGGTCTCTGATTGAGTGCGGGTTGGATTAGATTATACCACATATCACTTTTTACTGGGTTCTGAACAATATGAAGCCTTTCTGCTTGCACAAAAAATTGTGGACTTGCTGAGAAATACTCAATTACAGAGAAATTAAAAACTGAACTTTCTGAGAAAGAGAATCAAAGCAGCAATAACGTCAGAAACTAAAACGGCAAAGCTGTTTCCTTTTTAAAAACATATTTAAGATCTCAAATAAACATCAACCACTTCACTTATGCAGGCATTCCCTTTGAAGTCAATGGGATTAGCCATGGATAAAATTCATCCTAAATTCTGTGTAGAAGAACAGGTACAAAGTCACTGAATCACTTAAATCCCACAGAGTATCAGGCTTAAAAGCTGCAAAGGTTTCTTGTTAGTCCTTTGGACCAGACTGCTTAAAAATGTGGAAATCTGAGGGGCAGGATTTGTCCTCACTGGAAGATGCTTTAAGTCTCTCCAATTACATTCCTCTCTTCCATCGAGTTGTAGTTTCAGCATCCTCTTGTTTTCTCCATGCAGTGCTGATGAGTTTACAGTGATGCTGTGGTGCCTTTCTGCAGGCAGTGCAGGGAAATGTCATGCAAACTCCATTAATAAATCATCCTATTGGCATAAACTGAATGGCACAGCCAGCTCTACCAGCAAGAAAATGTATTTGTATGGTTGTGTGTGTGTACAAAAGTATATATACTCATCTTTCAACTCCAAAAAACCCGATCCAGTTCTTTTTTCTTTTTTTTTTTTCCTCGTTGAAAACACCAGCTTAGTCAGTAAATGACGAGGCATACGAAGGGATACAAGCTGTATAAAGTCAATGATGACTGATACAATGCACCTCTGACTTTCATTGTAAATGGCGTAACTATTCAGGGCTGTACTTCTATGTTTCTTATTTCTAGTTCATAAAAACAAAACACAGAAAGAATTTTAACAGTTATAAAACCTGCCAGGGTTTAAAAATACTTTTTAAAAGAACAAACATGAATAAAGATGGTTTAATTTACTGGCATGAGTANCGCCGCCGCGCACCGCTCCGCGCCGGCTGCCGCCGCCCTGCAGGAGCCTGCGGGCAGGGGGAGGGGGCTCCAGGGCGCCCCCGCGAATTTTAACAGCCTCCTCCTTTTCCTCTCCCCCCGAGCAGGCGGCCGAAATCGCCGGAGGAGCGCCCCCGCCCCCGCGCCGGGGCTCCCGCCTTTGTTGTGCTGAGCCCGGCACCGGCGAAGGCGCCGCTAAATGAATGGTAAACTGGAAGGGTAAAGTGGCTTTAAAGGGCGCGGGCGGGCGATGCCNGGAAGATGCTTTAAGTCTCTCCAATTACATTCCTCTCTTCCATCGAGTTGTAGTTTCAGCATCCTCTTGTTTTCTCCATGCAGTGCTGATGAGTTTACAGTGATGCTGTGGTGCCTTTCTGCAGGCAGTGCAGGGAAATGTCATGCAAACTCCATTAATAAATCATCCTATTGGCATAAACTGAATGGCACAGCCAGCTCTACCAGCAAGAAAATGTATTTGTATGGTTGTGTGTGTGTACAAAAGTATATATACTCATCTTTCAACTCCAAAAAACCCGATCCAGTTCTTTTTTCTTTTTTTTTTCTCCTCGTTGAAAACACCAGCTTAGTCAGTAAATGACGAGGCATACGAAGGGATACAAGCTGTATAAAGTCAATGATGACTGATACAATGCACCTCTGACTTTCATTGTAAATGGCGTAACTATTCAGGGCTGTACTTCTATGTTTCTTATTTCTAGTTCATAAAAACAAAACACAGAAAGAATTTTAACAGTTATAAAACCTGCCAGGGTTTAAAAATACTTTTTAAAAGAACAAACATGAATAAAGATGGTTTAATTTACTGGCATGAGTACTGAGGGCTGGAAATGTAGCTGTTTGAAGGCTGTACTGCGAGCAAGTGGCAGTCCTCAGAGACGGAAAACCAAACAAATTACGGCTGCTGACTCCCAATATTCCACTTTAATCGCCGGGGGTTGTCCTGGAGAAAGACACATGAGCCTTTCCCGGCGGCAGCAGGAATTTGCCATGTATAAATACCGGGGCCAGTTCGCGTTTGAGTCTCACGCACCGGCATGCGACGCTGGCTGCGGGGGGCGGCCCGTGCGCCCCGGGGCCGCTCCCGCCGCG